>LR738711.1:824315944-824329846 GCA_902687465.1 Secale cereale | reverse complement strand
ATTGAGCACAAGCTTGCTGTCTGTCCTCATGCGCGGCCCATCAAGCAGAAAGTGAGGAAGCAAGCCGTGGAGCGCCAAGAGTTCATCAATGAGGAGATCAAGAAACTAGAGGCAGCAGGCCTAGTTAGAGGTGTGATCCATCCGACGTGGCTGGCAAACCCAGTCGTCGTGCGCAAGGCCAACGGGAAGTGGAGACTGTGTATAGACTTCACTGATGTCAATAAAGCATGTCCCAAGGATCCCTTCCCTTTGCCGCGCATTGACCAGATCGTTGACTCCACTGCCGGATGTGAGCTACTCTGTTTTCTTGATGCATACTCAGGCTATCACCAGATTTTCATGGCCAAGGAAGATGAAGAGAAGACTGCATTTATCACTCCATGTGGCACCTATTGCTTTATCCGCATGCCATTTGGACTGAAGAATGCAGGCTCAACCTTTGCAAGGGTAGTGTACACTGCTTTTGAGCCACAGATCCACAGGAATGTGGAAGCCTACATGGATGACATCGTGGTGAAGAGCAAGAGCAAAGAAACACTGATTCAAGACTTGGAAGAAACATTTCAGAACCTGCGCAGGATACAACTCAAGTTGAACCCCGAGAAGTGCGTCTTTGGAGTTCCCTCCGGCAAGCTTCTCGGGTTCTTTGTATCACAGAGGGGGATTGAGGCCAACCCCGACAAGATCAAGGCCATCGAGCAGATAGAAGCCCCAAAGCGCGTCAAGGATGTCAGAAGGCTTGCAGGTTGTGTTGCTGCCCTCAGTAGGTTCATTTCAAAGTCCGCAGAACGCGCCCTACCTTTCTTCAAAATCTTGAAGAAGGCAGGTCCCATGAAGTGGACTCCGGAAGCGGAGGCGGCGTTGCAGGATTTGAAACGGTACCTGTCCTCCACTCCTATACTTGTCGCACCTAAACCACAGGAAAAGTTGTTGCTATACTTAGCGGCAACCAACCAGGTGGTTAGTGCTGCGTTAGTAGCGGAGAGGGAGTCCGACGAGGAGTCAGCGTCACCGGCAAGCGAATCTAGCGACAAACAGGGGACTATCCCGACAAGCTCTGGCCCCGACAAGGAAGACTCTGCGCAGGAACAAGGAGAGGTGCGGAAGAAGATGGTGCAGCGCCCAGTGTATTTTGTAAGTTCCCTTCTCCAGGAGCTAGATCAAGGTACTCTGGTGTGCAAAAATTGCTTTTCGGCCTCCTCGTGGCCTCGAGGAAGCTGCGCCACTACTTCCAAGCCCATGAGATAACAGTGGTCACTCGCTTTCCGTTGAAGAGGATATTGCACAATCCAGAGGCAACAGGCAGGATCGTCGAGTGGGCACTGGAGCTGTCAAGCTTCGGACTCAAGTTTGAAAGTACTTCAACCATACAGAGCCGAGCTTTGGCAGAATTCATCGCTGAGTGGACCCCAACGCCAGAAGAAGAAGTTCAAGAAACAAGTGTACCCGTGCAAGAAGCGACAAGTGAATGGATAATGTATTTCGACGGTGCCTTCTCGCTGCAAGGCGCCGGTGCCGGCGTGGTACTCATCGCGCCCACCGGAGAGCACCTCAAATATGTTATCCAGATGCACTTTCCCAGGGAGCAAGCGACAAACAACACTGCAGAATATGAAGGCCTGCTTGCCGGCCTCAGGATTGCGGCCGAACTTGGGATCAGAAAGCTGATTGTGCGGGGCGATTCTCAGTTGGTGGTCCGACAAGTTAACAAGAGCTACCAGAGCCCTTTGATGGAAGCATATGTCGATGAAGTGAGGAAGCTTGAAGAGCACTTTGAAGGTCTGCAGATGGAGCACGTCCCAAGAGCTCAAAATGAGATTGCAGATGGCCTTTCAAAGTGCGCCGCGATGAAGTTACCTGTGGAACCAGGGACCTTTTTGCTCAAGCTGACTCAGCCATCAGTTACACCGTCAATTGGGCAGTCCAAGAAGAGAAAGTTGGTCTCCGGCGACTACTTGCCGGCGGATCTTCCTGAACCCGCCGCCAAAGTTCCCAAGATCAACAACGACGCTGAGGAACAGTTTGCTCCTGCAAGCCCTCGGGCTTGTGCAGTTGAAGCAAGTGTTCCCGACAAGCCTCGCTCCGGCGAGCTTGCCGGGGGACCGTCAGCTCCGACAGGACCAGAGGTCTTTGCCGTAGAAGCTGAGGTTCCCGCAGCGGCCCTCGAGCCTTTAGTCCTTGCCGTCGAGCCTCGAGCTCCAGCATGGGCGCAGCAGATCGTCCGTTTTCTGCAAACTGGAGAACTTCCCGACGACCCTCAAGAGATAGAGAAGATAACCAGGCAGTCAAGTATGTATCAGTTTGTGGATAACGAGCTGTACAGAAGAAGACTCAATGGTGTCAGGTTGAAATGCATCTCCAGAGAAGATGGACAGAAGCTGTTGGCAGAAATACATGGAGGCATATGCGGCCACCACATTGGCGCAAGGGCACTTGCCGGGAAAGCTTTCCGGCAAGGGTTCTTTTGGCAAGAAACCCTCCAAGATGCAACTGCACTAGTAACCAAGTGTGAAGCGTGCCAGTTCCATGCAAAGCAAATCCATCAGCCAGCTCAAGCTCTCCAAACAATCCCTTTGTCATGGCCCTTCTCGGTCTGGGGGTTCGATATCCTCGGCCCTTTCCCTCGTGCTGTCGGTGGCTTTGAGTACTTGTACGTTGCAATCGACAAGTTCACAAAGTGGCCAGAAGTGGAGCCAGTGAGAAAGGTGACAGCACAGTCAGCAGTCAGGTTCTTCAGGTCGATTGTTTGCCGTTTCGGGATCCCGAACAGGATCATCACCGACAACGGTACGCAATTCACTAGTCGCACCTTCATGCAATACGTCCAAGACCTTGGCGCCAAGGTCTGTTTCGCTTCTGTTGCTCACCCGAG
The DNA here is from genome assembly GCA_902687465.1 of Secale cereale. Classification (NCBI taxonomy): domain Eukaryota; kingdom Viridiplantae; phylum Streptophyta; class Magnoliopsida; order Poales; family Poaceae; genus Secale; species Secale cereale. The sequence continues at coordinate 824,326,974 of LR738711.1, read as the reverse complement.
GAGCAACGGCCAAGCGGAGAGGGCAAATGCTGAAGTGCTGCGCGGACTCAAGACAAGGACCTTTGACAGGCTGCGCAAGTGCGGAAAGAATTGGATAGAGGAGCTCCCGGCGGCTCTTTGGTCAATCAGAACGACACCAAGTCGAGCCACCGGACAGACACCTTTTGCTCTAGTCTATGGAGCAGAGGCAGTTCTCCCCACGGAACTCGTATACGGATCTCCTCGAGTACTCGCTTATGATGAGCTCGAGCAAGAGCAACTGCGACAAGATGACGCGTTGCTCCTTGAGGAGGGACGTCTCCAGGCTGCTGTACGAGCTGCTCGATACCAGCAAGCTTTGCGCCGCTACCATAGCCGCAAAGTCAAGGCCAGGAGTCTCGAGGAAGGCGACCTTGTTCTTCGGCGTGTTCAGTCCGCCAAGAATTCCAACAAGTTGACGCCGAAGTGGGAAGGCCCTTATCGGGTGAGACAAGTTACGAGGCCCGGCGCTGTCCGCCTCGAAACCGAAGAAGGCTTACCGGTGAGCAACTCCTGGAACATAGAGCATCTTCGCAAGTTTCACCCCTAAGGCGCGGTTGCCGTGATCCGCTCCGGCAACCACCTTTTGTACAAGCCTTGCCGCTGTTGCATGTAACCCTTTGTACAAAGCCGGGCGCAGACCCCGTGCATCAGTAAAGTTTTCGTGTTCTCGCATCGATTGCCTTTTGCATGCTTCTCTTTGCTATTTGCATGTTCTGTTTGGCATTTGATACAACACTCAGGCATACGGTAAACACTATTACGCCGAGAGGCAATATGCTTGTTTCCCTCTCCCTTTCCTTTTCTCTTAAGCAGAAGGAACGTTCCTCGCGCACAAGTTTGCCGGGGGGGAAGGAGATGGAGGAGGGACTAAGTGCTGTTCAAGTAAGAAGAGCCTTACCGGAAAGCAAGCAACATGAGCAAGCAGCTTATGAAAGATAAGTTGTTAGAATTTGACCAGTTCAAATTTTAAATTTTGGTTGTCTTCCTTGAACGATCACACTTTGTATGGAAAACCTGTGCGCGGAGGAACCTACCCGTAGCTTGCCGCACCCTTATCTTGTTTTCGAGTCAACTCAACGATTTAAGCGAGCTGCGACAAGTGTCGCGCCCTTGCCTCGTTTCCGAGTACGCTCAGCAAGCTAAGTGCGTTGCGACCAGCTGCGGCAAGGTTGCTTGCCGGCGAGGACCTTGGCCAGCAGGCTGCTCAGAGTCCAGCACTCAGCGCTCGCGGCAAGGGCCCCTTGCCGGCAAGCTCCCCGGGAGCGAAGGGTGAAAAACATACAAAGTCAAAGATTGAAACAAGGAAGATAACATTGCACTGATTGATTGAAGTAAAGCAAATATCTTACAAGGATAACTTGTCGCAATGGACTAATGAGTTCATAACATAATGTGCAGCAACAAAAAGATAAAGATAAATGGAGCCCTAGTCTACGCGGTCGCCTTCCTTCCTGCCAAGCTTTGCCACCTTGGCGATGATGTGGCCGACCTGCTCCTTCAGGGCCTCCGTGTCTGCATCTGCCGGCAGGGTGCGAAGAACGTTCGTGAGATTAATCCCCGGGTTGCGGTACACGATCTTCGTCAAGACCCGCTCCAGAGTTCCCGCGCAGAGCCGGCGCGACTCCTCGGCCAGCTGCGCGGGGATGCGGTTCCGGAGACCTGCGAGAGCCGGAGCGACGCCTCTGAAGAAAAGGCTGAGCTTCGCGTTGTGCGGGAGATCTGGATCCGGCGAATAGATAAGATGTTCGACCTTCAAAGCAAGCAACTCCTGGTCGATATTGGACGCAGAAGAAACCAGCTCTTCGGTCCACACCTCGATAGTCTGCCGGAAGAGCTCGGAGGCCTTGTTGACGCTCTCCACCAAGGTTCGCTCCTTGCGGAGCTCATCCTTCAACTTGGTCTCCTGGGCCCGGGCAGCATCAAGCGATTCCTTCAGGGTGGTGACCTTCAGCTCCAAGTCTTCAATGGAATCCTTGGCGGCCTTCAGCTCGTCACCCCTCTTGGATAAACTCACCTGGAGCTCTGAGTTCGTGTGAGCATCCTTCTCGCGCTCCAGGATGAGCGCGGCAACCTTCTCGGCGCTCACCTTCATCGCCTTCTCCAGTTGTTCGACCTTGGCGGCGAGCTCTTTCTTGGCGTCCTCCGCGGCAGCCGCGGCGGCCTTCGCCTCCTTCAGCTCCCCGCCAAGGGCAGCCTCGCGAGCGGCAAGGTCTTCTTCATGAGAATCCAGCTCAACCTTCCGCTGCGCGAGCTCTCCCTCTCGCCGGGACATCTCCACCCCGGCGAGACGCTGCTGTTCATCGGCTTCGGCCCTCTCAAGTACCCACTCTTGGTACTCGCCGGCGAGACGCTCTCGCTCCTCCGCCACCTGGCGGAGAGCAGCCTGGTTGGCGGCGCTGAGCTCCGCCGCACGCTTCTCCATCTCTGCCGCAGCCTTGGCGGCAAGAGCCTCCCGGGAAGCGAGCTTTGCTTGCCTGGCCCGGTAAAGGGCCAGGAGTTGATGAAGCAATCGCTCCTCCTCGGGCCCCTCACCTCCACCGGGCGCCTGGACGATCTTCAGGCCTGCGGAGGCGAGGACCTCTCCGTCGAACGCCTCGCCCTCCGCAGGAGCTCGCGACGAAGACCCCCACGGCATCTGAATGAAGACGCCATTGGGGGCCTCGAGATAGAACCTTTGCTCTTCGCCGGCGGAGGGACCGGTGGCCGGTGCAGCATCTGATGCTCCCGCCACCTCCGGGTCGGCGGTGCGGCCACCGTCCCCCTCCCCGGCCGCTGCGTCCGCAGCCGGAGCAGTCTCTTGCGCGGCCGGCTCGGCGGCCTCGCCCACCTCCTCGACGACTGGAGCGTCGCCGCCGCCGCCCTGCGCGTCCTCCTCCTCGAGGATAATTACCTCCGTCTCCATAGGCACAGGAGGAGGAAGATCTAGAAAGAAGAAGAAGACAAAGAAATTCAAGACTCAAGCAAATATCCAAAAAAGAGACAAGCCAAGAAGACAAGTTACAAAGGTTACCTTGGCGGGCGTCCTCAGCGGCGGGCTCCCTCGCCGGGGAGCTCGGCCTCGTCGGAGTAGTCGCCCTCGCCGGGGAACTTGGCCTTGGCGGGGTGGCCGCCCTTGCCGGGCTGCTCGTCCTTGGCGGGGTACTCTGCCTTGGCGGAGTACCCGCCCTTGACGGAGCACTCTCCCTTGCCGGAGAGTCCTGCCTTGGCGGGGATGGCGGTGCCTGCAGCTCCTCGGCGGTGGTCTCCGGGCGCTCTTCCCGCTGCGGCTCCTCCTCTGCACGGAACAAGACAAGAGATGTCAAGATATGAAGATAAAATCAAAAGCCTCAGACGTACCCCGACAAGCGAAAAGAAAGAACCCCAGACTTACGCTGGGGGCTGCGCTGCGGGCTGCGCTGGGGGCTGCTCATCGGAGCAGTGCCAGAGTCCGGCAGGCTCGGCTCCGGCGCGCCCTCTGTTGCCGCCGCTGCCGAGTCCTCCGCGACTTCGGCCTCGGGCGCCTTGGCCCTCTTCGCTGCGCGATGGGCCAGGGTCCTGAAATCAGAACAGAAGACAGAGTTAGCATCAACAGGAGCTCGAGACGAAAATCAAGAAGATGAGGAATCTCGGATCCTTACTCCTGGTCCTCCTCGTCGTCCTCGCTCAGGGCGGAGAAGTCATACTCCACCGTGGGCGCGTCGACGCGAGGAGCGGGAGGCGAAGACTCCCTCGCGCGCTTGGTACTCACCGGGGCTGGGGGCTGCGAAGACCCAGCCCCTGTGGCTGCCGGAGCCCGGGGGGCGGGCGGAGCCGCTGCTCCGCTCCGAGAAGACCCCTGCCGGCTCGCTGCCGGCCTGCGGGGCGCCTCCGTCGTGGTCCGCGCACGGGCCGCCTCTGCTGCGGCTGGTGCGCCGGACGGCCTTGGCGCGGCTTGACTCCCCCGGGGAGCCGCCCGCCGAGGTGGCTGTTGCCGGGGCGCCTGTGCCCTTTCCCCCGTCGCCGCCTTGCGGAGACGCTTTGCCGGGGACTCCTTCGGGCTTGCCGGGGGCGGGGAGCTCTCCGGCGAGGAGAGGTCATCGGCGTATAACTCCGTAGATCCACCGGAGTCTTCGGCCTCCTCCTCCTCCTCCTCCTCTGCCCCGGCCGGCTCGCTGGGCCCAGCATCCAGCGCTGCGGCCCTCTTCCCCTTGGCGCCTCCGCCCCTCGCGGCGCCTCTGCTTCCTCCGGCGGTGCCCTCCCTTGCCGCGGCCTCCGTCGCGATCCCATGGATCCCGGAGTGCCTCAACGAGGGGACTCCGGCGAGCGCGTCGGGTGGGAGGTTCAGCAATCGGCGGATCTCCGCCTCTTCCGCCTGGGTGGACGCCTCTTCGGCCTCCGCCTCCTCCGGCGAGAACCCGAAGACTCCTGCCGCCGCGGCTGCGGCGGCCTCCTCAGCCCGAGAAGCTATGTAGGCGATTTCCTGTTCGGTGGTGTCCCGCGTATGCAGCTTGAGGTCCTCCTTGTTACTCGCCACCTCGACGAGGTTGTCGTAGAAGTTGAGGACGTCGATGGGCTTCGGGGCGATCCACGAGCGGTCCAAGCCATGCGAGTCGCACATCGGCATCATGGCAAGGATCCGGTCCCTCGCGGCGTTGTTGCAGAGCGGCACCACTTCCCGGGGAGTCCTGAACCACTCGGGGTGCGTCGGGTCGTACTTGAAGAGCTCTCGTACCATCCCGCGTAGCTCCAGAGTGGTGAAGTTGAAATTAAGCCCGGGGCGCAGCCTCATGATGTCTGCCGGGCCGCCGTACTCCCAAGCCGGCCTCTTCCGGTCTTGGAGAGGGGCGATGCGCCGGCGGAGGAAATCTGCGCCCACCTCGGCAACTGACAGCCGGGCCAGCCGAAGACGGAGGATCCGGACGAGGGCAATGTCGAGCTTGACGTCGTCGGAGTCTAGATCGCTCCAATCTCTGCCGCGCGCGATAGGCGTTGTGCGCGGCGCAGTGAAGGCTTGCGGCTGGTCTTCTACAATCCAGCACCACTCCGCTCGCCATTCCTCCCACTTGCCGCGGAGCTCCCCCGGCAAGTACGACCCCTTCTTCCCGAGACGGAAGACCCAAGAAATACATCCGGAGAGGGGGGCATCGGCCTCGGCTCTAGGGGTGAAAAAGTGTCTAAAGAGGGCTACGTTGGGGTGGACTCCTATAAAGTTTTCGCACATATGTGCGAAAACGGCCATGGTGAGAATGGCGTTGGGGGTGAAATCAAGCAGATGGAAGCCATACGTATTCATGATATCACAGAAGAAGTTCGAAAAAGGAGGGCAGAGACCACAGTGGAAAAAGGCAGCAAAGAAGTGATACCCGCCGGGATAGTTGTCCTTGGCGACGGCCGGGTATGCTCGGGTGCGGGGATGCGCGTCGGTGCCCTTGGACCAGAACAAGTAATACTTGTTCCAGAGTTCTTGCACGCCGAGCTTCGGTGGGAAGACGACGTGCCGCTTCCGGTAAGCGATGAGCTTGGCTGCTTGCTCGGATTTCTCCTTCTTGGATTTCTCCGCTTTCGCCTTGTCGGTCTTTGGGGCCATGGCGGACGCGGCGGAAGGAAGGGGACGAAGAGCTCGGCGGCGGCGGAGCTGTGGAGGCGGAGCGCAAGAAGGAATCTTTTGCAGGAGGAAGACGACGTAATGAGAGCACAGGGAGGGGAACCGCGCCCGCTACCTCTGCTTTTATGGGGGAGTGGGGGGCGTTTCGCCCTTTCCATTAAGAGATCGTGGGCACGTCCCATCCCACGGCGCCGCAATCGACGCGTGCCGTTACCGTGGGGTGCGGCGGATATGGAAGTGGATTCGGCGCGCCGCGGGCCGCGGGTGCCCGTGCACTGTTTTGGGCCTGGCCCAACAGCGCTCGGCACCGTGTGTGGCCCAGGCCCGGGGGCTCCTGTCGGTGTACTAAGGTAGGGGTACCCCAGTACCCCAACTTGTGCACGGGCAGTGGCAACTTCCCGCGGCAAGGTTTACTGCGTGCTCGCCGGAGACCTTCCTGCCTCCTGTTAAACCATTCAAAAACAAAGTATACAAGACAGAAGATCGAGACCCCGGCAAGAGGAGCTTGCCGGGAAGGCCGTTCCAGGCTCAAGACTGTTTCACCAACACAAGACCCTGGCAAGAGGAGCTTGCCAGGAAGACTGGAAGATATCGCCTCGGCACTATGCGCGCCCCGGCAAGGGACCCGGGGAGCGGCAAGTTCCCGGGCCCGGCAAGATCAAGGCCCCGGCAAGATGCTTGCCGGGAAGGCTACGCTGTGTGCCCGCGCTCCAGCTCATCGGCCCACGCGTCGCCCTGGGGCCTAACCAGGGACGCGTGGCGGATAGCTGTGCAGCCTGGGGGACACGGTGGCACACCACGGCGATAATTCCGTCGCCGTGGCGGACGGAGACGCTAAGGCGGGAGCTTTTGGGGTCGACGGCGACTGGCATTAAATGCCCTTGTCCCCCACTGTTAAAGTAGGTATAGACCACTGTTCTGTACTGTAGCTCCACTGTTCCCGCACTGTTACAACCACCACCTCTTTTACATTTTTGCCCCTTTCTCCTACGTTGACACCTGTCGGTGACCCCTTGCACTATAAAAGGAGGCCCATGCACAACGTGGAGGGGGTTCGAAACCTAGATTACTCGCACGCACGGTGTAGCTGCTTCTTCAAGCTCCCGAGCGCCCCACTCAATACCCAACCAAGCAGGAGTAGGGTTTTACGCATCCGTGCGGCCCGAACCTGGGTAAAACTGCCCGCGCGTCTGCTTCGATCTGCTCTTTGCGCTTCCTCCGCCCTCGTACCGCACAGACAAGGGGCTCCGGTCCCATAGGTGTTCGTGGCGGACAGTTTCCCCCGACACTTATCTCTTCATTGGAAATTAGCTTGTCACTTGAGGTAGTAGGAGCATCACTTGTAGCTTTGTAAGAACCACTTGACTTATTGTGAAGCTCTTCCTTATCCTTAAGTGTCATCTCATGAGCAACAATTCTTCCAATGACTTCAGTTGGCTTGAGAGTCTTGTAGTTTGGCATCATTTGGATCAAAGTGCACACGGTGTCATACTTTCCATCCAAAGCTCTTAGAATCTTCTTGATGATGAATCGGTCGGTCATTTCTTCGCTTCCTAAGCCGGCAATCTCATTTGTGATGAGAGCAAGCCTAGAGTACATTTCAGCGACTCCTTCACCATCCTTCATCTTGAACTTGTCAAGTTGACCTTGAAGAATATCTAACTTTGATTCCTTCACAGATTCAGTACCTTCATGCATTTCAACCAAAGTATCCCAAATCTCTTTAGCATTCTCAAGACGGCTGATTTTGTTGAACTCCTCGGGACACAAAGCATTGAAGAGAATGTCACAAGCTTGAGCATTGTTTTGCAACATCCGCAACTCTTCCGGTGTAGCTTCGCGATCCGGAACTTTTCCTTCCTCGAAGAAATCACCTTGCATACCAACACAAATAATGCCCCATGCGGCTGGGTTATGACCAAGAATATGCATTTTCATTTTATGCTTCCAACTAGCAAAATTTGTACCATCAAAGTAAGGACCTCTACGATAATTACCCTCACTAGACGCCATACTCTCCTAGGTTGTGAAACCAAGCTTATGGAGTCCAATGCAATGGAAACCAAAACAATGGAGACCAAAGCTCTGATACCACTTGTAGGATCGAAAGTAGGTCTAGAGGGGGGTGATTAGACTACTTGACAATATAAAAAATCTGCCTTTAGATCATGCAATGTTTTTGGCAGTTTCACAATTAAGATCAATTCAAGTATCACCCTACACATGCAATTCTAGAGTAATAGCAGCGGAAAGTAAACTGCACATGTAAAAGAGAGGTGGAGAAGATCAAACGCAGTTTGGTGACACGAAGATTTTTGTCGTGGTTCCGATAGGTGGTGCTATCGTACATCCACGTTGATGGAGACTTCAACCCACGGAGGGTAACGGCTGCGCGAGTCCACGGAGGGCTCCACCCACGAAGGGTCCACGAAGAAGCAACCTTGTCTATTCCATCATGGCCTACGCCCACAGAGGACTAGCCTTACTCGGGGTAGATCTTCACGAAGTAGGCGATCTCCTTGCCCTTACAAACTTCTTGGTTCAACTCCACATCTCAAAGACGGAGGCTCCCAAGCGACACCTAACCAATCTAGGAGGCACCACCCTCCAAAAGGTAATAGATGTTGTTGATGATGATGAACTCCTTGCTCTTGTGCTTCAAATGATAATCTCCCCAACACTCAACTCTCCTCACTGATATGGCTGTGGTGGAAGAAAGGATTGAGTGGAAAGCAACTTGGGAAGGCTAGAAATCAAGTTTCATATGGTAGGAATGGAATGACTTGATCTCAACACAAGGGTAGGTGGTTCTCTTTTCAGAAAGTGTATGGTAGGAGTGGTAGACTTTCTGATGGCTCTCTCCACGAATGAAGAGGGGGTGGAGGGGTATATATAGCCTCCACACAAAATCCAACCGTTACACACATATTTGAGCAATCTCGGTGAGACCGAAGTGAAAACTCGGTCAGACCGAAAGTTCAAATATAGTGAACGTTGGGATTTTCGGTGGGACCGAAAATACCATCTCGGTGTGTCCGATATGAGTCAAAGGTAGGAGCTTGCCATTCTCGGTGGGACCGAAATTAACAACTCGGATATTCCGAAGTGATGTCAATTGGTTACAGAAGGTTGGCAGTCCAGTTTCGGTGAGACCGAAACTCAAAATCGGATGGACCGAAAAGTTAGGGTTTGGAAGAATAACTGAGGTGGTTCATCTCGGTGGGACTGAGTTTGCAGAATCGGTTTGTCCGAGATTACTTATGAGTGTGTTAAGTAGTGAAAGTTGCTGATAGTTGAGGGAGCTAAATCACCAAGCACTTGAGCAACAAGATCATCAACACAACCTCATCCCCTTTTAATAGTATTGGCTTTTCCTATGGACTCAATGTGATCTTTGATCACTAAACCAAAAATAGAGTCTTGAGCTTTTGCCAATGCTTGTCTTAGCATTTTGAGGGGTCCACTTCTTCAGACATTTCCATACCCATATCATCGAACTTCTCTGAAATGATTCTCAAGTAAATATTAGTTCAATGATATATATGTTGTTATTAATTACCAAAACCACCCGGGGATTAGTTGCACTTTCACCTAGTGTCCTCCTCTCATCCTTCAATGCTGACCCTGGCAGCAGCCATGATTGATTGTTCGTATGCTAAACTTAAGAAACCTCACTACGAGTTTCATCATGCATGGGAGTCGAAGAGATTAGATGAAGATCACATCCTGTACGCAGCAATGGATGCCTACCTTTGTTTAAATATCTATAAGGGTTGGATGAAGAAGCAGAGCCCAGTGTCTGGTTCAATCAAAGAAGTGTCGGCGCAGAGGAAGAGGAAGAGGGACAAGGACGAAGTCGAGGACCTGGACTCGGACTCCGAGTAGGTGGCAGTGCCGTCGCTCATGCTGGTTCTACTACAGTGTCAAGCGGAGTAGTTGCTTAGTTTATTTTCAAGGGTGTGTTGTGTTGAGGCCCCAGCAGAACTATGTTTATGTTCTTTCTCGTTATTTGAACTCTTTAGTACGTACAGTAGTACTAGTACTATGTCTTACTGTTGTTCTTCTTGTAGTTGGTACTACTCCTCGTATCTTCGTGTTCCTACTGTAGTTGATACATTCGTACTAGTAGTATAATTTGGGTCAGTCGATTTGTGAAAGAAGTTCGACGGAGTGAAGGAAGAAGACGGCAGGGTGCCCATGATGTATCTTATGAGTGTTGGGTGTGGAATGCAGTTCGCCGGAAAAAAAATGGATCGTGCCCGGGGTTAAACGGATGGTGGGGGTGGGGGAGCATGGCGGTGGTAGGCGGTTCAGGGGAGGGCGCAGCGGCGGCGGCAGACTGTTAGGCATGTGGCGGGCTGAGAAGATGAACCATGCATCTATTTCGGAGGTTGAAGAAGCCCTTTTAGCCATCCATGTTACATCAAACGGCTCACAAGAGTCGACTCACCCAAATTGCTCCTTCAGATTGCAGGATCCATGTGGTATTCAAGGTCTCGAAGGTAGATTCCACGTCCACACCCGGTTTGCAGGCTCAACGCACGCACGACCGGCTTCCGCCGTGACAGCCACCATGCGTGCCTCCTCCGCGCGGGTGGAGACGACAATGACACGCTAGTTCCTCCTCGCCGGCATGCTGGAGCACGCGCTCGTCCTCCTCTTCGTATGCTGCGTGCATAGACGCAGCTCCACCAGCTGCTCGCGTGCTTGGCAGCGCGGCGGCATCGCGAGGAGGGACTGCAGACGATGTGAGCGGGCGAGCCTTCGGCTTGGCGGCGACACGGCGGTGATGGGCGAGAAATTGTTGGCTGGAGCAGGCGGACGCCGGCATGCACAATGGCGGCGGCGACATATTGATGAGTGCACGAATGGGAGCTTAGTTTAGTTTTATATAGGGTTGGTCAAACTTAAAACAAAACCGTACTAGTACACGTAAACATTAGACTTAGGCAGCGCTTTTATTAGTTACCACAGCCACGATACGGACTCCTGTGCAAGCGCGTAAACCGCGGCCGCGCGATTGATCCAACGGTGTGTCACCATGTCGTGCTCGAAGGACATGCACTGAACCTTTTTGTGTGTGTGAAAACAATCCCCAAATATTACTCAACTTTTTTTCTGGGAAAAGTTCTTGATGCTACAATATTTCCATATATTTGAATTTAGCTCCAGTTCGTGTATATTTGGATTTGGACGTTTTAGGTGCGCCCTAGTTTTTTTAATACTGATTTTGTGTGTGTGACTGAGAGAGAATGTGTGTATGTGTCCATATGTGTGTTGTGGCGGAAGGGCAATGTGGAGACGGTGTGCGTGTGATAGAGACATAGAGAGGTGTGAATGTGCAAATGATCATGCATGAGTGAGACATAGACAGATGCCGATACGTTGTGTATACATGAGAGAACGGTCTTCCATTTTACTTGTGTGTGTGTGTGTGTGTGTGTGT
>LR738711.1:824188293-824315675 GCA_902687465.1 Secale cereale | reverse complement strand
CCCCCGAGCACACAATTCATCCCCATCCACGGTTATATGGCGACCACTCTCGCTTGTGCTTCTCTGCACCCCAGCATGCACAACACCTTAATATTCTAAGATGGCATCAAGGAGATCGAAGACGGCGACCACACTACGCTAGAGAATGCGGTGCCATTTGGAAGCAAGATGATGTGATGACGGATGACTAACTCCTCCCCCCACCCTCTCTCTCTCTCTCGCACAAAATTACCAATCCCTCTCTCCCCCTCACAAATTTATCAATCCCTCAACCCACGAGATCCTTCCCCTCTCGTCCATGTTTTTACAGCTCTCTCATCAAACCTGTTGTCTCTTCTCCTTCCATGTGTACAGAATCCGGATGCACACGCATCTCACGTATATTACATGTCTCCATCTTTCTCATAGACCTAACTCCTTCATCTCTCTTTCTCTCTCTAGCTATCTCCCTCTCTCTGTTCCATTAGGTTTGTCTCCTACTCTCTCGTCCACATACATACAATCTTTCCCGCCCTATCTGCTCCATCTTCACAAGCTCTCTCTGCATGTTTCATTCACACATTGGGATATGTTCAAAATGTTGCTTTTATAATGGTTGATGTAGATTTATTGTTGGTTTTGTTGCATCCTACAAAGTAATAACTATGAAATGCATTTTGATTGTCATTTGACTGGGATTATGCGAGTTTGAGCATGTTGTGAAGTACTATAGACCTCGTATACATCTTGGAATTTGACAATGATTGTAACTATTGAATTGTGTAGACCATTACATTCGAAGTCAGTAGCCTAATATATTTATTTCATAATTTCAACAAATGATTAATTCACTACATACTAGGAAAGCAAATGTGTACACCCTCCGTGTTTATTTATGTCTGTGTATTAGCATTGGTCAAACTCAAGTTTTGTAAACTCTCAGAAAGTTTATAACAGAAAATATTAACATATACAATAACATATAAATACCATTAGATTCATTATTGAATGTACTTTCATAGCATACATATCTGTTATGGTAAATGTTTATATTTTTCTATAAACTTGGTCAAACTTTAGGAAGTTTGACTTCGGTCAAACCTAATATGCAGAGTTTACTAGTACTACTCGCTAGTTGCTTAGCCGAATCACCCAACACGCCATACGGGGAGTTCAGTGTCACAAAATTTTGAGGTCGGCGGGAAAATCTCCCGCGACCCTGATTCGAGCAGTGGGAAGTTACCATCATAGCCTTCGGAACAGGCCGACAGATGACGGTTGGTAGGGGCCTGTTTTCCTAACTTCAGGTCCACCCTACCCAGCCAACCCCACCCCGGCACCCAGAGTAGTACACCTGAATACTCCCCATTTTCTATCCCCACCGCAAAATAGACTTCTCCACTGCACCGCAGCCTTCGTGCTCCTCCCCTTCTACATCGGCGCACTCGTCCACGGTAGCGCGTCTGCCTCATCGACAACCTCGTACGCCGCACTGGAGCCGGTCCACCGTCGTCGTCGTACACGGAGCCTCTTCCCCGGCACCGTCTTCCACGGTCTCGGATCTGTTTCCCGGAAGTCGACGCCAAGCGCAGAAGCACCACCGTCGGCAATGAACTGACTCCTATTGCCGACCATGACTCACAGAGGCCGCCACGACCATCGTTCTCCTCCTCGATTGGTAATGTGTGTCTTGAATCACTTAGCAGTAATGTGCAGTTCCAATTTTATTCATACCTACCCTTCAAATTTCCTGGGTGCTATTGTTCCCGTAAAAGTAATTGTTTATATCCTCCATTGTCCAACAGAATATCAGCTTGTAATTGTGCGTCGCTCATGTATCGCGCTATGCTTGGGTAGGTATTTCATCTGCAACCAGTAGTGTGGCAAATGATGGATATTTTTATAGAAGTGGCAAGATTCCCATGCGTTGCACGCATCAAGATGCATTTGTATGAGTAGTTTATCTTGTGGGAGAAAAGGATGAACGAAGGAATGCCTTATTTGCAAAAGCGGTGAGGGGTGTGGGTATCTTTTTGCAAAATTGCCACAGTTTCCTTCCTATCCGTCGGATATAAATCAGATGGCCTATATTGCAGGATGGCAGGAACACCATCATCACCAACTCTGTTTTTTAGAAGATTAGGGAAAAAGTAGAGAAAAAATAGAGAGTAGAGAAGTAGAGATAAATATAAAATATAAAATAAATATAACAGTAGAGAAGAGAGTAGAGATAGCAGAGAGGGAAAGGATTGCGCGCGCGCAGGAAAAAGCGGCCGGGCGTGGGCTATTTTTGGCGCGCGGCGTCCGACGCGCTTTATAAAATCCAACGCCCTCCCACCGCTCTGTGCCTTGCCACCGCTCTCTCCCTGCTCTATGCCTCGCCACCGCTCTCTCGTCGCTCTTTATCGCATCGCTGCCGCCGCGCCACCATGCCGCCGCGTCGCTGGGAAACTTGGGGATACCGCGGCGTCCGCGCGCGCCCCTCCGACGGCTTCTCCGTCGAGATCCGGTTCCGCTGGATGCGCCTCGGCCTCGGCAATTTTTACACCGCCAACGAGGCCGCCCGCGCGTACGACGCGACGGCGTGGCGCCTCCGGTGGCCTCATAGAACATTGAACTTCCCCAACGTGCCGACGCGGGAGCGGGCACAGGAGCTCGCGCCTCTGCCGCGGCTTATCACCGACGAGGATCGTCGCGACCATCGGAGGCGGGAGCATCGTCTCGGCATCGCCGAGATGGACGAGGAAGCCATGGCGCTGTGGCGCCAACACTTCCCGCGGGACATCGTCAACGAGCGCGAGTTCTACGAGCAAACGAAGGCAGGGAGGAATAAGAGAAGGGAAGAGCGAGCTGCCTATCACGATGACAAGCGTAGGCGAAAAGCAGACGCTCAATTCAACATGAGGCTAGGAGAAGCGTCGCCCTGGGAATCCGACGACGATCGGTATCTTCAGGCCTACAGTCACACGTCGGGGGAGGACATCACCGAGGAGGAGTCGGACGACGAGGAGTAGTTGAATAATCTATTTTTTATCTATCTATGCTGAGAACTATCCTCTACTCTCTATCTCTACTTCTCGATCTCAGCACTGTAAACACTTTCTTAAAGCGCCGTGCGTTGCGATTTTGTTGGAGATGCTCTAACATGGCAGACGAGTGCTTTAATGTTGCCCACAAGATGTGCGAGTATTACTAGTAGTATATTTTTCTTGCCATGTTGAGATTTTAAAACCACGAGTGCGAACATGCAAAGAAGCAATGAAGACCAAACACGGGATATTGGGGACATCTTCAAGGAGCGTGGCAAGTTAAAGAGGAGCTGCATCGAACCTGTAAAACGAGCTTTGGTAAGTAACACCCTTTCAATTACTTTCGTTTAGCCTCGTGTTCTTCGATGTGTATATGTTATAGTTTTTGTTTCTCTTAAGCCTCGTGTTCTTTGATGTGCCATAAGAAGAGTCTTAATCTTCCTAATGCTTTCGTTTTAGCTTGATGTAGGAAGTGGGTGTTCTCACCTTGTAGTCTGTTTTTATATTTTTATCCTTTTGAATTCACTTCTCCCAGTTCTGTTTATCTGGCTTCTACTAAATGGATCTGGGTTGCTCTGAGTAATTATCTAAAAAAGAAGTAACTTCATGTCAGGATGCAGTTCCTGCGAGGAGGGAAGTATGGTCAACCTCAAGATCATGTTTCCAGAATGAGGCTGGATTACACACAAGGTGCTAGTTCCCTAATGATGCTGGATTAGACATAAGGTGCAAATTCCCAGATGATGCTGGATTACACACAAGCCAGGTGGAGTCGTCAGCTGTTCGTGTCCTCGTGGCTCTAGTAAAGGCTGGAAAAAAGCGTGCAGCAGCCCTTGAGAATGTAGCTGAGTTCCTGAAGAAGCGAAAAGAGCAATCAGATGCTCTCTTCACCCATGCCAAAGAAGAGATGGAAGAAGCCAGAAATAAGCTAGCAGAGACAGAGTAGGCTAGGCGTCTCCTGCTATCTAAAACTGTTGTCAATACAAAATTTCCTTCATAGTAGCTAGATTCAAATGTTTATCCAGTCAGCATGCCTATTGTGATGTCCGTGCATCTACTGATGTGGCACAAAATATATTTTTTTGGGTCATGTAATAAGAGCAATTACTTTCCAAACAACAACAGACGAAGCATTGGACATGGTATAGTTCACGCGCAAGCCCGACATTCCAAGTTCAACTTCCACATCAAACTCATGTTCACAGATGATGACCCACAAGTGTAGGGGATCTATCATAGTCCTTTCGATAAGTAAGAGTGTCGAACCCAACGAGGAGCACAAGGAAATGATAGGCAGTTTTCGGTAAGGTATTTTCTGCAAGCACTGAAATTATAGGTAATAGATAGTTTTGTGATAAGGTAATTGGTAGCAATTAACAAAAGGTAAAAGTAAATAAGGTGCAGCAAGGTAGCACAATCCTTTTTGTAGCAAAGGACAAGCCTAGACAAACTCTTATATGAAGGAAAGCGCTCCCGAGGACACATGGGAATTATCGTCAAGCTAGTTTTCATCACGATCTGTAACATCCCAAATTTTTAATTTGGAATGTTATACATAGATCATATTGCATTTGCATGTTTTTGCATTTTTTCGTGGAGTTCCTCGAAAATTCTAAGCAACTCAAGGACCTACGGAGAGGGTTGGGGATTTTACCGTTTTCGTATTTGAGCTCGCTCGAATACCGGTACGAGGACAGTGTGATTCTAATTATTTTTCTCTCCTAAAAATATTTCTAAATAAAATAAATGAGCGGAGATAATATGACATCTCCAAAATATCAGAAATATTGGAGGAAAAATATTAAAATCACTTTTGGAATTTCTGGATTTATTTGCGGATTTATATGCATAGGAAAAATAAGCATTTTTCAAAATTGCATTTAGGTCCGGGAAAAATGTTCACTTTGTCCAAAATATTATTAGAGGACAGCGAAAATTTATTTCGGGAATTTTGGAGTCCGTTTGATATTTCTTTCGTTAGTTTTATTGCGCCGGGAATCTATTTAAAAAAAAGGTAACCGACTAGGACTAGTAAAGGACCAGGACTCTGGGCTTTAAAAAGCACTAGAGCCGGCCCGCTTGCCTCGCCAGCCCGTTCACCCGACGCCCCAAACCCTAGCGCCCGCCCGCGCCAGCCGCCGCCAGCCGCCGCCCGCGCCAGCCGCCGCCGCCGCCTCGTCGCCCGCCGCCGCCGCCGCCGCCGGACCCCGCCACGACCTCGCCGGAGCCTTCGCCGCGCCGGAGTCGAGGTAGCCGCCGCCCCGGTTTCTTTTGAAAGATCCGATCGGTTTTTTTAAGAACCCTAGATCTGTTTTTTTTCGGTTTAGATCGGTTTTTCGTCGGTTTAGTTATATAGCGGACGTTCGTCCGTACGTTCGTTTTAACGAACGGTTTTCGTTAGTTAACCGCAGACAGCGAACGTTCGTTCGTTAGCCTGTTCGTCGTTTTTCTTTTTCGGGGTTTTTAACCGCGATTTTTCCGATCACGATTCCTGCCCTCATCATGTTTTTCGTTTATCTTTTTGCTCGAGAGTCGGAATCAGGTGATTCAAAATCCCAGATCTTCGTCTCGAAGCCCTCTTTACGTTTAACCAACTTGAACAAAGTTTTGGCTACTGTAAAAATTTGACTTTAGGCCAACTAGTAATTCGGAGCTCGTTTCTTTAGCAGTTTGAGTTTCGTTGCTTCTTTCGAGTTGATTCTTTTTGCAAATCGGAGTTCTTAAGTTGAACTTTCTGGTTAGATCTCTTATTTGAGTTTTACCCATGCATTAGTTAAGTACTTATTGTATGCTTGTTGTTTGATTGCGATAGAGTACCCGGAGTGCGCCGCTTGCTACTTTGAGTCTCTAGGTTTTACGGATCATCAGCAAGGCAAGTAACACTTTGATCATGCTTTCCAATTACCCAGTTTTCATTGCATTAGTCAAACCCTCACACATTGCATGAATAGGATCAATTAACTTGTGGGATTGGGAAGTAGATTGAGGTAGTACCTATTACCTGCATTACATTCAAACCCTTGGGAGTTACTCTACGTTTGCTGTTAGGACATGCTATGCTCGTAGACGTGGTTTGGGTTTGAGTGAAATCCATGACAGATGTGAGTTGTTAATTAATGGTTCAACTTAAGGTGGCAACTTTAATACACATCTGGGTGGATTGAGGCATCTGGGTATTCCAGGATTGCCTGTTTTTATTTTGGACCGCCACCCAGGCTCAAAGGGATCATGAGATTTTTTATACTAGAAACTTCCGTGTGCAGCCACATGCCAATATGGGCTCTGGCATAGTTGAGTAAGTTGTGGGGAACCTTTCCATGATGGGCTAGCAGATGTAGTTGGGTTTTGTAGGTGTACCGGCCTATCTATCTGGTTAAGGGGACCTCTTTGGAAAGATTGTGTCTCGGTCATCCATTTCTCAAACACCATGCAGTGCGAGAAACCAAACGGAGGCGATCGAGTCTTGTGGGGAAAGTGCACAAACCTCTGCAGAGTGTACAAACTGATCATGATTAGCCGTGTCCCCGGTTATGGACGTCTTGAGTATCTAGTACTTGGATTATCATGTGCATCTCAACATGTTACACTAATTTAATTTTGTTGGGTTTAATGATTACTTTTAATTGGGGTTGAGAGGATGTCTATCTTCTCAACGATGTTTCAACTACCATGATAGTTAATTAAAATACATTCCTTTGAAGTAGGAAAAAATTGGCTTTACGCAAAAACTTAACCATAGAGCTTTCCACCAGCCATATTGCATATAGTATAGCTTTACTTTCATTGCATTCTCTTGTGTTACCTTGCCAGCATATTCCATGTGCTGACCCGTTTTTCGGGCTGCAACGTTTCATGTTGCAGACTTTTCAGACGACGAGTAAGATGCCTTTTTAGGTCGTGGTTCTATACTCAGTGATGCCGCTGGAGTTGATGGACTCACTTATCGTCCAAGCCTTCCGCTGTTATCGTGTTAGATGGCCTTCAGCCATATTATTTGTAATAAATTCATCGTTGGACTATCGATGTAATAAGTGTGTGATTGCTACTCTGTTATAAATCCTTCGAGTACCATGCGTGTCAGCATTACTGATCCAGGGATGACACTGATGCATGGAGATCAGACTGTTTGAGGTCTGGTCGCTACAAGATAGTATCAGAGCACACGCTGACTGTAGGACACGACCACTAAGACAAGCCCTAGAACACAATTCACTCTTCTCTCTTCTGAATCCTCATCTTTTCTATTCTTTAGGATGGTGGAAGCAAAACACAAGTTCATGCAACCGTATTATGACACGCCATTTGGACGACACCTGAAGGAAGTCACCAGATATCTACACATTGGATTACCAAGTTTCACTGGAACCTACAATGCCACTCTACCTGAGGAGGAGCGTTGGTTGATTCAAGCCCAAGTTCCAGGAAGGACGTTCGCACCCGTCACCTCACTCATAGCATTTTTCTTTAATGCACCCACATGGAGCCTAGGAAGGAGTATGGCCGCCCACATTGCTATGGGAAGGATTGGAGAAAGTCTACAAACAAGAGCTAAAGGACACTATTTACCAGATTTGTGGACGTCGAGATGAGAACTTGGATATGATCAGCACTAGGAAGGGTATATCCATAGCAGCATTCATCCAGGAGTTGAACCACCACATTCGTCGCCAGGAGCACCAGATGTGTGCTGGGATGATAGATTTGAAGAAGGCCCTAAATAGGAATTTGGAGCTAGAAGAACTTAAGTCTACACGCGACGGTTATGAGGAGGAGATGAAGATACTTGTGGAGAAGAATGATGATTTGACCCGGAAGTTAGGGATACTCATGGGAGAAGAAGACGAGGAAGAAGAACCCAAGGAGATTCCACCAGAGGATTATATCACCATAGATGATACGGATTCGGAAGCTGAGGATAGCAAGGATGAAGACTATGAAGATGAAGCTGGGGCAGATATTATGGAATCCTCTGCCGATCAATATTTTTAGATGACCATCCTATGACTAGTAGTATACCTCTATATATTAGGTTTAGAGCACCTTTGTAAACGATCGTTAGATTAGTAAGACCTTGTTTGAAATTGATTGGTGTGATATGATTGTGTGTTTGTCTCATGTGCATATGGGTAGTGAATTTTCCCTTAGACCTCTTTTCTATTCTAATCTCGTCCCTCTACACCCATCAGATGCCTCCAAGACGTGAATTCGAGTTTTCCCCTGAGCTCACTCAGTTGATCCAGCAGCAGAACACCCTGATGCAACTTCTTGTCCAGAACACTCAGAACAACCAGAACAATAACAACAACAACCCTCCACCACCACCACCTGTGGACAACCTGACACGTTTCTTAAGGTTGCAACCACCTGTGTTTGCTAGCAGCATCGAACCAATTGTGGCTGATGACTGGCTACGCAAGATTGGAAGGGATTTGACCACCGCCAATTGCTCGGATGCTGAGAAGGTGCGATTTGCCGCACACCAGTTATCTGGACCAGCCGCAGCATGGTGGGAGAATTACACAGCCACTTACCCCGTAGCCAACGTCAATTGGGATCAGTTTCAGCAAGCTTTTCGTACTGCCCATGTCTCGACTGGAGCCATGAGTATGAAGAAGCAGGAGTTTCGCAATTTGTGACAAGGAAATCGTACTGTGGCTCAGTAAGTGGATGAGTTTAGTACCCTATCTCGTTATGCCCCAGATGATGTGGCCACAGATGCCAAGAAGCAGGAGAGATTTATGGAAGGGTTGAATGATGAGATGAGTGCACAGTTGATGGTAGCAACTTTCAATAACTATCAGGAATTGGTTGACCGAGCCCTGGTGATTGAAAGGAAGCATCAACGGATTGAGAGTCGCAAGAGGAAGTATGGGCAAGGGAAGTATAATTCTGGAGCTCAGCAGAAGCCTCGCTTTACCCCTAAAGCAGTAGGACAGTTTCAGCATACCCATGGAGGAAGTAGCTCACACAACCACAATGGCACCAAGAATGGCAATGGTAATGGGAATGGGAATGGAGCCAATGGAAACCAGAACCGCCCTGCACCGTCCACACCCACCAAGAGGGATTTTAGCCATGTCACTTGTTACAAGTGTGGGAAGACTGGACATTATGCCAATGAATGCCCTGAAGTTAAGAATGGGAATGGCAATGGAAGCGCCGGGAAGAAGCCCAACCCGTTCAATAAAGGACAAGTGAACCACGTGACCGTGGAGGAGGTAGAAGAGCAACCAGATGCTGTTGTCGGTAAGTTTCTGGTTAAGACATTTACGGCAGTAGTTCTTTTCGATACTGGTGCATCACATTCATATATTTCAAGGGGATTTGTAAATAGACATAGGATGTCCACCCGAGTTCTTAAGACCCCCATGTTAGTAAGTTCACCTGGAGCAGATTATATGGCACACCAACGATGTTTTCAGACGCCATTGACCATAGGACGCCACACTTTCCCCTCTGACCTAATAGTTTTGGAGTCACAAGGATTGGATGTGATATTAGGTATGGATTGGCTATCGCAGTATGGAGGTAATATTGATTGTGCCAGTAAGTCTATTTTGCTCACCATCCCGGAGGGAAAAAGGATTAAGTATGTATCTAGGCATTCGCCTACAAGGACTCAAGTACATTCTCTCACGGGAGTTGTTCAGGAGGAAGTGCCAGTAGTGAAGGATTATCCGAATGTGTTTCCAGAGGAGTTACCTGGCATGCCACCGGATAGAGATATAGAGTTTTTGATTGAACTTTTGCCAGGCACCGGGCCAATTTCTAAGAGACCATATAGGATGCCCGCAAAGGATTTGGAGGAAATTAAGAAGCAGATTAAGGAGTTACTGGATAAAGGATTCATACGCCCAAGTTCTTTGCATTGGGGTTCGCCAGTACTTCTAGTGGAGAAGAAGGATGGATCGTTAAGAATGGTTGTTGATTACCGAGGATTGAATGAAGTAACGATCAAGAACAAGTACCCATTGCCAATGAACAATGATCTATTCGATAGGTTGCAAGGAGCTAAGGTATTTTCGAAGATTGATCTACGATCAGGGTACCATCAATTGAAGATTCGAGAGCAAGATATCCCTAAGACGGCCTTTACCACTAGGTATGGGTTGTATGAGTACACCGTTATGTCGTTTGGTCTGACAAACGCACCGGCATACTTTATGAACCTGATGAACAAAGTGTTTATGGAGTATTTGGATAAGTTCGTCATAGTGTTCATAGATGATATTTTGATCTTCTCGAAGGATGAAGAGGAGCATGAAGAGCATTTGCGTTTGGTATTGGAGAAGCTCCGAGAGCACCAGTTGTATGCCAAGTTTAGCAAATGTGAGTTTTGGTTGAAGGAAGTCGGATTCCTCGGACATGTTATATCCGAAGAAGGAATAGCAGTAGACCCCGCTAAGGTGGAGACTGTGACCAATTGGGAAGCACCGACGACCGTTGGAGAGATCCGGAGTTTTCTTGGACTCGCAGGATACTACCGGAGATTTATCGAGAATTTCTCGAAGATTGCAAAGCCAATGACGGAGTTGTTGAAGAAGGAAACCAAGATCCGTTGGACCGAAGAATGTGAGACTAGTTTCCAGGAGTTGAAGAAAAGGTTGGTATCATCCCCTGTGTTGATTCTGCCAGATCAACATAAGGATTATGAGATGTACTGCGACGCTTCACGTCGAGGACTTGGAGCAGTTCTTATGCAGGAAGGAAGAGTTATTTCGTATGCTTCACGACAACTAAAACCTCATGAGATGAACTATGCCACCCACGATTTGGAATTAGCAGCCGTAGTGCATGCACTGAAGACGTGGAGACATTTTCTCATAGGAAACCACTGTGAAGTATATACGGATCATAAAAGTCTGAAGTATATATTCACTCAGAAGGAGTTGAATCTTAGGCAAAGGAGATGGCTGGAACTCATTAAGGATTATGACATGAAGTTGCATTACCATCCCGGAAAGGCTAACATAGTAGCTGATGCGCTAAGCCGTAAGAGCCATGTCAATACCCTAATGATGGAGGAGTTTCCAAAGGAGTTAGCCGAGGACCTATGAGAACTACGTTTGGAGATAGTTCCGAGAGGCTATGTAGCAACACTAGAAATCCAGTCTACACTGATGGATAAAATTAGAGAAGCTCAGAAAGCTGACAAGGAGATTGTCGCTATAAAGGAGAGGATGAGCGAAGGAAAAGCTAAAGGTTTTCGTGAGAATGAGCACGACACCTTATTGTTTGAGGATCGAATCTATGTGCCCAATGACCCGGAGATTAGGAAGTTGATTTTACAGGAGGCCCATGATTCACCATACTCGATTCACCCAGGAAATACTAAGATGTATTTGGATTTGAAGGATACTTTCTGGTGGACCGGTATGAAGAAGGATATTGCGGAGTATGTAGCAGTTTGTGATGTATGTCAGAAAGTAAAGGCAGAACACCAGAAGCCAGCAGGATTGCTACAACCTATGCCAATTCCCGAATGGAAGTGGGAGAAGCTTGGTATGGATTTTATCACCGGATTGCCCAGGACTAAAGCAGGGTATGATTCAATCTGGGTAGTAGTAGACCGATTGACAAAGGTAGCCCACTTTATCCCGGTGAAAACCACATATACCAGTGCTAAGTTGGCTAAGATATACATGACTAGAATTGTAGGTCTGCATGGAGTATCGAGGAGTATTGTATCTGATAGAGGAACTCAGTTTACCTCGAAGTTCTGGAATCAGTTACATGAAACTTTGGGAACCAGGCTAGAGTTTAGCACAACATTTCACCCCCAGACTGATGGACAGACGGAGAGAGTCAATCAGATATTAGAAGATATGCTTAGAGCCCGTGCATTAGATTACGGATCTAATTGGGATGACAACTTGCCTTACGCAGAGTTCTCATACAACAACAGTTACCAGGCCAGTTTGAAGATGGCACTGTTCGAGGCATTGTATGGAAGGAGATGCCGAACACCATTGTCGTGGGACGAAGTTGGAGACCGACAGTTGTTTGGACCAGACTTAATCAAAGAGTCTGAGGAGAAGGTGAAGTTGATCCGAGATAGACTGAAGGTAGCTCAGTCCAGGCAAAAGAGTTATGCAGACTCGAAGCGCAAGGAGATAACCTATGAGATCGGAGACAGAGCTTACTTGAGAGTATCGCCTCTGCGAGGAGTTAAATGTTTCGGAGTTAAAGGGAAGTTAGCCCCAAGATTTGTTGGACCTTACCGTGTTTTGGAACGCATGGGAGAGGTTGCCTATAAGTTGGAATTGCCCGAAGGATTGTCAGGAGTGCACGACGTGTTTCACGTTTCGCAGCTTAAGAAGTGCCACACGGAGATGGCCGATATACCGCTTAGAGACACAGTGCCCCTGGAAGCCATTCAGTTGGACAGTGACCTGACCTACGAAGAGAAGCCCGCTAAGATTCTCGAGTTTTCGAGTAGAGTTACCCGCAGCAAGGTGATCAGGTTTTGCAAAGTTCAGTGGAGTCACCACACCGAAGAAGAGGCCACCTGGGAGCGAAAGATGATCTACGCAAGGACCACCCACACCTGTTCTCTAGCCAAGCCGAATCTCGAGGGCGAGATTCATTCTAAGGGGGGTAGGTTTGTAACATCCCAAATTTTTAATTTGGAATGTTATACATAGATCATATTGCATTTGCATGTTTTTGCATTTTTTTCGTGTAGTTCCTCGAAAATTCTAAGCAACTCAAGGACATACGGAGAGAGTTGGGGATTTTACCGTTTTCGTATTTGAGCTCGCTCGAATACCGGTACGAGGACAGTGTGATTCTAATTATTTTTCTCTCCTAAAAATATTTCTAAATAAAATAAATGAGCGGAGATAATATGACTTCTCCAAAATATCAGAAATATTGGAGGAAAAATATTAAAATCACTTTTGGAATTTTTCTGGATTTATTTGCGGATTTATTTGCATAGGAAAAATACGCGTTTTTCAAAATTGCATTTAGGTCCGGGAAAAATGTTCACTTTGTCCTAAATATTATTAGAGGACGGTGAAAATTTATTTCGGGAATTTTGGAGTCCGTTTGATATTTCTTTCGTTAGTGTTATTGCGCCGGGAATCTATTTAAAAAAAAGGGTAACCGACTAGGACTAGTAAAGGACCAGGACTCTCGGCTTTAAAAAGCACCAGAGCCGGCCCGCTTGCCCCGCCAGCCTTTTCGCCCGACGCCCCAAACCCTAGCGCCCGCCCGCGCCAGCCGCCGCCAGCCGCCGCCCGCCGCCGCCCCCGCCACCAACCGCCGCCAGCCGCCGCCCGCCGCCGCCGCCGGACCCCCGCCGTGACCTCGCCGGAGCCGTCGCCCCGCCGGAGTCGAGGTAGCCGCCGCCCCGGTTTCTATTGAAAGATCCGATCGGTTTTTTTAAGAACCCTAGATCTGGTTTTTTCGGTTTAGATCGGTTTTCGTCGGTTTAGTTATATAGCGGACGTTCGTCCGTACGTTCTTTTTAACGAACGGTTTTCGTTAGTTAACCGCAGACAGCGAACCTTCGTTCGTTAGCCTGTTCGTCGTTTTTCTTTTTCGGGGTTTTTAACCGCGATTTTTTCGATCGCGATTCCTGCCCTGATCTTGTTTTTCGTTTATCTTTTTGCTCGAGAGTCGGAATCGGGTGATTCAAAATCCCAGATCTTCGTCTCGAAGCCCTCTTTACGTTTAACCAACTTGAACAAAGTTTTGGCTACTGTAAAAATTTGACTTTAGGCCAACTAGTAATTCGGAGCTCGTTTCTTTTGAAGTTTGAGTTTTGTTGCTTCTTTCGAGTTGATTCTTTTTGCAAACAAGAGTTCTTAAGTTGAACTTCTGGTTAGATCTCTTATTTGAGTTTTACCCGTGCATTAGTTAAATACTTATTGTATGCTTGTTGTTTGATTGCGATAGAGTACCCGGAGTGCGCCGCTTGCTACTTTGAGTCTCTAGGTTTTGCGGATCATCAGCAAGGCAAGTAACACTTTGATCATGCTTTCCAATTACCCAGTTTTCATTGCATTAGTCAAACCCTCACACATTGCATGAATAGGATCAATTAACTTGTGGGATTGGGAAGTAGATTGAGGTAGTACCTATTACCTGCATTACATTCAAACCCTTGGGAGTTACTCTACGTTTGCTGTTAGGACATGCTATGCTCGTAGACGTGGTTTGGGTTTGAGTGAAATCCATGACAGATGTGAGTTGTTAATTAATGGTTCAACTTAAGGTGGCAACTTTAATACACATCTGGGTGGATTGAGGCATCTGGGTATTCCAGGATTGCCTATTTTTATTTTGGACCGCCACCCAGGCTCAAAGGGATCATGAGATTTTTCATACTAGAAACTTCTGTGTGCAGCCACATGCCAATATGGGCTATGGCATAGTTGAGTAAGTTGTGGGGAACCTTTCCATGATGGGCTAGCAGATGTAGTTGGGTTTTGTAGGTGTACCGGCCTATCTATCTGGTTAAGGGGACCTCTTCGGAAAGACTGTGTCTCGGTCATCCGTTTCTCAAACACCATGCAATGCGAGAAACCAAACGGAGGCGATCGAGTCTTGTGGGGAAAGTGCACAAACCTCTGCAGAGTGTACAAACTGATCATGATTAGCCGTGTCCCCGGTTATGGACGTCTTGAGTATCTAGTACTTGGATTATCATGTGCATCTCAACATGTTACTCTAATTTAATTTTGTTGGGTTTAATGATTACTTTTAATTGGGGTTGAGAGGATGTCTATCTTCTCAACGATGTTTCAACTACCATGATAGTTAATTAAAATACATTCCTTTGAAGTAGGGAAAAATTGGCTTTACGCAAAAACTTAACCATAGAGCTTTCCACCAGCCATATTGCATATAGTATAGCTTTACTTTCATTGCATTCTCTTGTGTTACCTTGCCAGCATTTTCCATGTGCTGACCCGTTTTTCGGGCTGCAACGTTTCATGTTGCAGACTTTTCAGACGACGAGTAAGATGCCTTTTTAGGTCGTGGTTCTATACTCAGTGATGCCGCTGGAGTTGATGGACTCACTTATCTTCCAAGCCTTCCGCTGTTATCGTGTTAGATGGCCTTCAGCCATATTATTTGTAATAAATTCATCGTTGGACTATCGATGTAATAAGTGTGTGATTGCTACTCTGTTATAAATCCTTCGAGTACCATGCGTGTCAGCATTACTGATCCAGGGATGACACTGATGCATGGAGATCAGACTGTTTGAGTTCTAGTCGCTACACGATCATCCGATTCGCGTTCGGTACTTTGATAATTTTGTATGTGGGTGGACCGGTGCTTGGGTGCTGTCCTTACTTGGACAAGGCTCCCACTTATGATTAACCTCTAATGCAAGCATCCGCAACTACAAAAGAAGTATTAAGGTTAACCTAACCATAGCCTGAAACATATGGATCCAAATCAGCCCCTTACGAAGCAACGCATAAACTAGGGTTTAAGCTTCTGTCACTCTAGCAACCCATCATCTACTTATTACTTCCCTGTGCCTTCCTCTAGGCCCAAATAATGGTGAAGTGTCATGTAGTCGACATTCACATGACACCACTAGAGGAGAGACAACATACATCTCATCAAAATATCGAACGAAGATCAAACTCACATGACTACTAATAGCAAGACTTCTCCCATGTCCTCAGGAAAAAAAGTAACTACTCACAAGACATAATATTGTTCATGATCAAAGGGGTATTAATATGCATAATGGATCTGAACATATGATCTTCCACCAAATAAACCAACTAGCATCAACTACAAGGAGAAATCAACACTATTAGCAACCCACGGGTACCAATCTGAGGTTTGGGTACAAAGATTGGATACAAGATATGAACTAGGGTTTGAGAGGAGATGGTGCTGGTGAAGATGTTGATGAATATAGCCCTCCCCAAGATGGGAGAGTTGTTGGTGATGAGGGCGGTGACGATTTCCCCCTCCCGGAGGGAAGTATCCCCGGCAGAACAGCTCTGCTGGAGCCCTAGATTGGTTTCCGCCTCGGTTCCGCCTCGAGACGGCAGAGTATAGTCCCGAAAGCCTCCTTATGATTTTTTAGGTAAAAACACCCCATATAGGAGAAGATGGGCATCGGGGGGCCTTCGAGGGGCCCACGAGATAGGGGGCGCGCCCCCCACCCTCGTGGACAGCAGGTGGCCCCCTCGTAAACTTCTTTCGCCAGATATTTTTTTTATTTTCTAAAACGGAGTTCTGTGGAGTTTTGGGGCTTTTGGAGTTGTGCAGAATAGGTTTCCAGAGTTTCCTCCTTTTCCAGCCCAGAATTCCAGCTGCCGACATTCTCCCTCTTCATGTAAACCTTGTAAAATAAGAGAGAAAAGGCATAAGTATTGTCACAAAACAAGTAATAACAACCCATAATGCAATAAATATCAATGTATAAGCATGATGCAAAATGGACGTATCAACTCCCCCAAGCTTAGACCTCGCTTGTCCTCAAGCGAAAGCCGATATCGAAAAATATGTCCACATGTTTAGAGATAGAGGTGTTGATAAAAACAAAATACGGACATGAGGGCATCATGATCATTTTCATAGCAGCAACATATATATTGTCATATGATTCTTATGCTAAAGTAACAATTCATCCACAATATCAAGCATGAATCATAAACTTCATTGGAAACTAACAAACTTTGATCTCGGTCATTGAAGCAATTGCAATTTATCGTAACATCGGAAAGAGTCAATATAAGAGCTTTTCAGCAAGCCTACATACTCAACTATCATATAGTCTTTCACAATTGCTCAGACTCACGCAATACTTATGTTTATGGAGTTTTAATCAGACATAAAGAAAGATAGGGGCTTATGGTGTTGCCTCCCAACCTTTTACCTCAAGGGTAAGGTCAACAGTAATAGATCATGGAAACTTACATCCAAGTGGGTATATATGTTAGGATCTTTCCAACACAGTGTGCTTGCCAAAGGATAAAATGTAAAAAGGAAAGGTGAATTTCACCTTGACTCTTATAAGGCAAGAATAATAGATAGGCCCTTCGCAGAGGCAAGCAAAGGTTGTCATGTGTTTTTATGGTTGGATGCACAAAGTCTTAGCATAGAAGAACGTCACTTTATATTGCCACTTGTCATAAGGACCTTTATTATGCAGTCCGTCGCTTTTATTACTTCCATATCACAAGATCGTATAAAGCTAATTTCCTCCACACTAATAAATCATACATATTTTAGCGAGTTTGCAACATGACAACTTACTTGGAAGGATCTTTCTCCATCCATAGGTAGGTATGGTGGACTCTCATGGCAAAACTAGGTTTAAGGATATATGGAAGCACAAGTAGTATCTCTACTTAGTGCGGGGAGTTTTGGCTAGCATGAGGGGGAAAGGCAAGCTCAACATGTTGGATGATCCATGACAATATACTTTATTTCGGATATAGGAAAACATAACCCATTATGTTGTCTTCTTTGTCCAACATCAACTCTTTAACATGTCATACTTTAATGAGTGCTCACAATCATAAAAGATGTCCAAGATAGTATATATGTATGTGAAGCCTCTCTTCCTTTATTACTTCCTATTAATTGCAACGATGACCAAAACTATGTTTGTCAACTCCCAACAACTTTTATTTATCATACTCTTATATGTGAAGTCATTACTTCCCATAAGATCAATATGATCTCTTTGATACTCTTTATGTTTTCTTTCTTTTTAACATGACCCAAGGTGAGGAAATTAAGCCCTTGACTCAACACTAATCTTTATTATATAGCTCACGGACTCGATTACAAAGGGTAAAGATCATAAGGCAAAAGCTCACAACTAGATCATGCTAACTTTATTCTAGTAGATCAAGATACTACCAAAAGGATCGAACTAAGTAAAACGGTAAAGATGGGAGTGATGGTGATACAATATCGGGGTCACTCCCCAAGCTTGGCAGTTGCCCAGGGGAGTGCCCATACCCATGTAATTATGTCTCCTTCTTCGGTGGTGGCGACGATGGAGTTGAAAGTAGTGACGCCGGATCATCATATATCGAGCGTAGGAGATCTTCCAGCTTGCGGATAATACCTTTGAGTGCAGCAATGTAATCCTTCAACAAAATATTTTCACTTGTGAGATGCTTGTTTCGAATTTGAGCTAACTCAATCATCCTGAAAGCTTCAATCTCGGTTGAGGTAAAGAGATTGGGAAGAGATTTAGGGGTGTCTGCTTCTCCCGGTGCCGGAGATATATCTTCCACCTCCATCTTGATCTTCTTCTTCTTGTGGATCTCCTCGGGTCCTACCCTCTTCAGATATATCTACATTAGCCAAGCATTGTTGCCTTCGTTATTGGAGGAGGGAGACGACATGATGCCTGGCTTCGCAAACCCTAGCAGAAAACAACTCGAAACAAGAACAGAGGATTTTTGTGTGATACAGAGGTCAAAACCTTCGGGATTATATATAATGAATTGTTACCGACCAAAAGGAGTAAGCCACAAGAAAACGGAGTCTGAGAGGCACACGGGGTGCCCACGAGGCAGGGGGCGCGCCCTCCACCCTCGTGGACGCCTCGTGTCTCCTCCGGACTGCTACTTATTTTTCTATTTTTCTAAATATTCCAAAACGGACAAAAATTGCCTTTAGAGCTGTTTTGGAGTCGGTTTACTTACCGTATCACATACCTCTTCCTTTTCGCAGGCGGAATCGTTCTGGAAAGTGTCCCTTATGTATTCCTCCGGGGTTACGGTTTCAATAACATTGGTTTCAACATTTATAGGATTACCTAAGATATAATGTTTGATTCTTTGACCGTTCACCACCTTCGGATTTGTGCCTTCGAAATTGTTGATTTTTATGGCACCGGAACCATAGACCTCCTCGATAACGTAAGGTCCTTCCCACTTGGAGAGAAGTTTTCCTGCAAAAAATCTTAAACGAGAGTTGAATAGCAAGACATAATCACCTACGTTAAACTCACACTTTTGTGTCCTTTTGTCATGCCATCTTTTAAATTTTTCTTTAAACAACTTGGCATTCTCATAGGCCTTGGTTCTTCATTCATCGAGACAGCTAATGTCAAATAGCCTCTTCTCACCGGCAAGTTTGAAATCATAATTGAGCTCTTTGATAGCCCAATATGCCTTATGTTCTAGCTCAAGAGGTAAGTGACAAGCTTTCCATATACCATATTATATGGAGACATACCCATAGGATTTTTGTATGCAGTTCTATAGGCCCATAATGCATCATCAAGTTTCTTGGACCAATTCTTCCTAGACCTATTAACTGTCTTTTGCAAGATTAGTTTCAACTCCCTATTACTTAGTTCTACTTGACCACTAGTTTGTGGGTGATAGGGGGATGCAATTCTATGGTTGACATCATACTTAGCAAGCATCTTACGGAAAGCACCATGAATAAAGTGTGAACCACCATCAGTCATTAGATATCTAGGGACTCCAAACCTCGGAAAAATAACTTCTTTAAGCATCTTAATAAAGGTGTTATGGTTAGCACTACTAGTTGGAATAGCTTCAACTCACTTAGTAACGTAATCAACATCAACTAGAATATGTGTGTACCCATTAGAGGCAGGAAACGGTCCCATATAATCAAAGCCCCAAACATCAAATGGTTCAATAACAAGTGAATAATTCATAGGCATTTCTTGACGTCTACTCATATTACCAATTCTTTGACATTCATCACAAGATAAGACAAACTTACGGGCATCCTTGAAGAGAGTAGGCCAATAAAAACCGGATTGCAATACCTTGTGTGCAGTTCTATCTCCCGCATGGTGTCCTCCATAAGCTTTGGAGTGGCACTTGCGTAGGATCTATTCCTGTTCATGCTCAGGTACACAACGTCTAATAATACCATCTACTCCTTCTTTATAAAGATGTGGGTCATCCCAGAAGTAATGTCTCAAATCATAGAAGAACTTTTTCTTTTGCTGGTATGTGAAGCTAGGAGGTATAAACTTAGCAACAATATAATTAGCATAATCAGCATACCATGGAGCAGTACGATAAGTATTTATGACAGCTAATTGTTCATCAGGAAAACTATCATCAATAGGTTGTGGGTCATCAAGTATATTTTCTAACCTAGACACATTATCTGCAATGGGGTTCTCAGCTCCCTTCCTATCGATAATATGCAAGTCAAACTCTTCCAGCAAGAGAACCCATCTAATAAGTCTAGGTTTAGCATCTTTCTTTTCCATAAGGTATTTGATAGCAGCATGATCAGTGTGAATAGTTACTCTAGAATCAACAATATAGAGTCTAAACTTATCACAAGCAAATGCAACTGCTAAAATTTCTTTCTCAGTAGTAGCATAATTTCTTTGGGCACTATCTAGAGTTTTACTAGCATACTGGATAACATTTAATTTCTTATCAATTCTTTGCCCTAAAACAGCACCTATAGCATAATCACTAGCATCGCACATAATCTCAAAGGGTAAATTCCAGTCAGGAGGCTGGACAATAGGTGCAGAGATCAATGCTTTCTTAAGAATTTCAAATGCTTCTAGACAATCATCATCAAAGCAAAAGGAATATCTTTTTGTAAGAGATTAGTCAGAGGCCTAGAGATTTTGGAGAAGTCCTTTATGAACCTCCTATAAAACCCGGCATGACCAAGGAAACTTCATATACCTTTGATGTCCTATAGGCATGGCATCTTTTCAATAGCATCAACTTTAGCTTTGTCAACTTCAATACCTCTTTCAGAAATTTTATGTCCCAAGACAATACCTTCATTAACCATAAAGTGGCACTTCTCCCAATTCAAGACTAGATTAGTGTCTTCACATCTCTGCAAAACTCGATCAAGGTTGCTTAAGAAATCATCAAAAGAAGTTCCGTAAATGGAGAAATCATCCATGAACACCTCAACAATCCTTTCAAAAAAATCAGAGAATATAGCCATCGTGCATCTTTGAAAGGTAGCATGTGCATTAGATAAACCAAAAGGCATACATCTATAAGCAACGGTACCGAAAGGACAAGTAAAAGTGGTATTTTCTTTATCCCCTTTTGATACAGGTGTTTGAGAGAAACCAGAATAACCATCTACAAAGCAAAAATGAGTATGTTTGGATAACGTTTCTAGCATTTGATCAATAAATGGCAAGGGGTAATGATCTTTCTTAGTAGCTTTATTTAACTTACAGAAATTGTGACGCACGAAGACCGACGTCCCACAAGATTCCAGATGTTCCGGGTTCTCCCGTGTGTTTCATTTGTGCTTGTGTTATTTATTTTTGCCTTGCATCATGTCATCATGCCATCATGCCATTAATCTTTTGCATCTCAACTTAAATAAATCGTGTGGATCTTTGATCTATTTAAATCGAGGGAAGGATGACTTCTCTTTATAACATATCCTCCTAATATATGGAGCTATATTATAAATATTCCATTTCTTTGGAATTAAGAATAACACACTTGCATATATTTACCCATGCCTTTTTCTTCTCAATTCCTTGCCTTAAACCCTCCCTATATTATTTTCCCGTTTATCGAGGTTCTTCCAAAAACCCTCCAACAATTTTAATTAAATTCCTTACATTTTTGTGAGTCCAGGGAATTTTACCCTATGCCCATATTCCACCTCTATCCTCTCCTTTTGCCTTTCTTTAAAAAAAACAGCAGACCCTTTTTTATTTTATTTTTCAGCCTCCAGGCCTCCTTTGGCCCAGGCCTCCAGGCCCAGCCGGCCAAACCTCCCTCCAGGCCGCAGCCTGTTCCCAGCCGCTAACCCTAGCCGAGCCTCGCTCTCCCTCTCATCCCTCTTCCCCGCCGCCAGCATCACCTTCCCTCTCGCTCGACCCCCTCTCAGGCCCGAGCCCCATCTTCCCTTCGCCCGCCGCACTCCTCGCAGCCTCCATCCCCCTCGCTGGCTTGCCTCTTCAAGCGTCGCCCGCCATCGGCTCTAGGACCCCGCGAGCCGCCTCCACTTCTCAATCCCTGCGCGTCTCCCTCTCCCTCGCGCCCTTACCTTCTCCTCCTGGCTCCGCGCCGAGGCCTCGTCCCGCCTCTGCTCCGAGCAGATGGACGAGAGGCCCCGTCCTCAAGCCATCCTCCGCGCTAGCACCGCGCCATGGCCCTTCCCTCCGGCCTCCGCCGTCGCCAGGCCTCTCCAGCGCCGAGCTGGCCGCCCCAAGCCCGGCAAGCTGCTACCGTCGTCTCCCTCCAGCGCCAAGCCTGCGGCCTCCCTTCTCCAGCGCCGCAGCGCCAAGGTGCTGCTCCGGCCTCCCCGTCCTCAAGCCGCGGCCGTGCCTTGTTCCGCGGCCAGGGGAGCTGCCGCCGTCCGCCGCAAGGTCTCGCCCCTGCTGCCTCCAAGCTCGACGCGCCTCCACCTCTAGCGCACCAACCTCCGTGCGCCTCCTCCGTGGCTCTGCTCCGGCCACCGGCGCCGCCTAGCCCTGCTGCTGCTGTTCATCTTCAGCCCGGCCCCATGAGGCTCTTCCTATCTGGTGTCGTTTCTCCTCGGTGAGAAACAAGGTCGCCGAGCCCTGCTTCGCTTTCTGCTGATGTTGTTTCGCCAAGACCCGGAAGCATCGAGTTTGATCACCTTCGTGTGTACCACTACATCAACGTTTGTACTACTACGTGGTTTGGCCAAGTACCACGACTACCGGATGCGCCAAGTACCTCTTCTTGCGACACGAACATCTACGGAATGTGTACCTCTACGAACGTGAACAACTACCGTCACCGAGATCCTCAAGTACCTCTACGAACGGAACGACTACTCCTTTTGGCAACGTGAACGGCTACTTCCTCTACGAAACGTGTACCTCTACAGAACGTCTACTTCCACTACGTCCCTCGACGACTCGAACCGCTTCGAGAACGAACGCTTCGAAGGTATAACCCCCGAGACGATGCCCGTGGAGGAATGCATGTGTTGTATGAAATATTTTTCTTGTGTGCTCCGTGCCCGTTTCGCCTTTTGTCATGCTCCTCGGTTGCCTCGTCGCCGACCCGTGGGAACCCGATGACGGGATCACCCCAGCTTTCATCTTGTTTCGCTCGCTCACGCTCTCTGTCATCTTTTGCACCGGTCTCTGAACGAGTTACCGGAACCGAGATGTTGCGTTGCATCATTTTCGGATCGTTGTCGTGGCACCCTTTCCTTCCACCAGGGTGACAAATACTCCTTATCATCTTCATGTTCACTTTTAATAAAAAATTGCATAAACTTGATCATGTCATCCGCATCATGTTAACAACATTAGAATGTTTAATTGTTGTTTGCTTAAAATTACTAAACATGCTGATGAGGAGTTTCCGGAATTGTTGTTGTTATTTTCCGGCCTCATTTAAAATGTATAATAGGTAGTTTGCTCTTGTTTCACCTCTTGCCATGTTAACAAACATTTAATCTTGTCTTGTAAATAAACGAGAGTCAACTAAATAAATAAAATGTGGTGTTTCGTCAATATGAAACTCGTTGCATATTGAGCTCCACTTAACTTGTAGTTTTGTTTGTGCACATTGCCATGCCATGCATAATTAAACCGGGCATGCATCATACTTGGATGTGCATCGTATGCCATGTTTATGCTTGTGTGTTTACCATGTTGTTTGCTTCTTTCCGGTTGCTTCTCTTGTTAGCTTCGGTTTTGTTCCGGAGTTATGAGGATTCGCTTGACTATGTTGCTCCGTCTACTTCATGGATCCGTTCTTCTCCCTTGTGGAATCCCAGGCAAGATGATCATACCCTTGGATACCTTTACTACCATTGCCATGCTTAGTTGTCTGGATGCTATCGTTACATGTCGCGCTACCCATCTTTTATGTCAGCCTCTCCTTGTTGCCATGAAACCTCTAACCTTTGACACCTTCCTAGCAAAACCACTGTTTGGCTATGTTACCCGCTTGCTCAGCCCCTCTTATAGCGTTGTTAGTTGCAGGTGAAGATGAAGATCGTTCCAGGAGGGAACTTGTTGTTGGTATATCACAATATCTATAATTATTATTAACACACCTATATACTGGGCATGGGTGGAAGGCTTGGCCTTTTCCTCGGTGTTTTGTTCCACTCATGCCACCTTAGGCGCCGATAAACCGGCATTATGTTCCTTGATTTTGCGTTCCTTACACGATGGGTGGATGGGGACCCCTTGACAGTTCGACTTTGAATAAAACTCCTCCAGCAAGGCCCAACTTTGGTTTTCATTTGCTCATCATAACAACTTAATTAATTAATTAATTGCATAGGGGGTCATGTCCCCGGGTTCTTAATTCTACATAATAGGGGGGGCAGTGCTGATGGTGTTGGTCCCAAACGGGGGTTATGCGGGGCCACCACGGGGAAACTCGAGGTTTGGCTCATGTAGGATCACCCATCCGGACGTGGCCTGAGACGAGATACGCGCGGCTACTATCGGGGTGTCGGCACGCCGGGAGGTCTTGCTGGACTTGTTTTACCATTGTCGAAATGTCTTGTGCACCGGGATGCCGAGCCTGATCGATTTTCCCTAAGATAAGGAATGATGATATTATAATTATCGCTTCAGCTAATCGTGAGAGCTTGTGATGGGCTAAGTTGGGACACCCCTGCAGGGTTATGATCTTTCGAAAGCCGTGCCCGCGGTTATGTGGCAGATTGGAATTTGTTAATGTCCGGTTGTAGAAAACTTGACAGGGATCCGAAGTAAAACACACAACTGTGTGAGTAACCGTGACTGTCTCTTTTCACTTTGAGAAGAGAACACGGTGGGGTTATGTTTGACTCGTAGGTAGTTCAGGATCTTTAGCGATCACTACTAGTTTGCTACCGTTTGCGTAGATGCTCATCTTATTCTTATACTCGTAAGCTAGCCACCATATTATGCTTAGCCGCTGCTGCAACCTCACCACTTTACCTCTTCCTACCCATAAAGCTTTGCTAGTCTTGTTACCCATGGTTATGGGATTGCTGAGTCCTCGTGGCTCACAGATACTACAACACCAGATGCAGGTTCAGACGAGAATGATGCACGAGCTGGTTCAAGTACTTCAGGGAGCTCGATGAAGAGAGTGGCCGTATGCTTGTGATGTTTTTCGACGATCAGTAGTGGTTTCTACTAGGGGCGATTCAGACATGTGGCTTTAAGTTGTTTTGGTATCTTTCTTTTAGATCTTCACCCGTGGTCGGGTTGTGATGTTTTGAATGATGTCTTGCTTATGTAATGTATTGTGTGAAGTGGCGAGTGTAAGCCAACTATCTCCTTTTGCAATTTAATCCCCCTTTTACATGAGTCGTGCAAAGATACCAAACTTGAGATCATTCCATAATGGGCTTATACCTTTAAGTCGTGCCTCGACACGTAGGAGGTATAGTCCCATCCTGGGCATTACAAGTTGGTATTCAGAGCCTTCTCCGGCCTAGAAGCCCCCACTGATTGATCGAATCGTTGACGATTGAGTCTAGGCACACACTGAAAATGTTTTGAGTCCTATATATATATCGGAGAGTAGGATTTATTTGCTCCTCATCTCTTTGCACTCTGGTGAGGACTCCTGACACTACAACAAGAACCCCCCTATAGCAATGCATAGTTTGCAACGCTTTGATAATACGCTGCAAATATATCATCGTTACAACGCAAATATACGTTGGAAGGACATTCGTTACTTCTGTACGGACAACAACGAATACTATATGTTGCAGTTATGTGTAGCTATGTGTTAGTGGACTGGAGGAACTCATATTCAGATGTCTTCCCGTATAGAATTCTGAATCGTGGGCCCCAAAATAAAATAATAATGCATCCTGCTTATTTAGTTATATTCTTTTCTTTTCTAATAAGCCGTATAATAATGCAAGAATTGAATACCTGTAGATTGAGGGCTTGTTTGGTTTGGGTCCTCAGCATATTTTGCATGGCCTGGAGTTGTGCCTGGGTTTCATGCATGCTTGTTTGGTTGCTACCCTGTGAAAAAGAAAGCTCGCCTGGCTTGGTTTCCTTTGTACCGTAATTAGCCTGGTTGGACTTCAGGCAGTGCAATTAGCCTGGCCCAGGCGACCAAATTCGAACGCCTGGCCTTGCGACCACGGGGTTAAACGGCGGTCTGGATGGATATTTCATTAAATAATTGCTGCATGGACTGATTGATGGCTGATGGGACATTGATGCTTTGCCTGGCACAGGCACGAACCAAAGGGAGAGACTTGCGTGAGATCTGGGCCTAGTATGAGATCATGCGATCCAGCATTATGGGCCGCTGGATGTGTATCGGGCGACTCAGACAGGCTCAGGTGGGTTTCTTAACAGGTCAAGGAACATATCACATTTACACCCTTGGAGAAGGCCCTTTTAGCAGAAACCCCCTCCAAATAGGTTATGTACAATTCATACAGACAGGCTCAGGTCCAGGTGGGTTTCTGTACTGTCCACTACTCCATTCAAAAATATGAAATGACTGAAGTGATGAACATAACATGGCAAATCTTTCTTACATGCCCAAGTTATGAGATAATGCACTAAAAGTTGTACAAGCTCGCTCTTTCATCTTAAACATGAAGTGAACAGGAAAGTAGAATAACTATATTTAGAACATAAGCACAAATCAGAGTCTTACGGGATGCAATGGTGAATATACATAGTCCACTGAACCAGTATTTCAACTAATTACTTAGGACATGTCAGCCATTAGGAATTTAACAAGAACAACCATCTAGTATTAGCTGATACAATGATTTTAGACAACCATTTCCATTTTTTCATCGGATAGATATGGCTGTCATGTAACACAACTTCCTTGCATGTTCTGCAAGTGCGTGGCACCCATAGAGATATAGTAACCACTAATTTCTTCTTATTTGGCCCTGCCTTCTTTTCATTGTCTCTTATGGCCCTTAATTTGCGAGCATGTACCCCTTGCGTTGACAGTTGTCGGCGTTAGGATATCAACTTGGGCAGGGCCGGGCCGGCAAAATTGGAGGCCCTGTGCAAAACTCTAAAATCAGGCCTACCTCTTAAAAATATATTCTTTATTGCATAACAAATATAATCTGTAAATAAGACGTCGCTTAACAAATACAATGTTTTCTTTGTCGGAACTAATTGAACTTAGTTTAATTTTATAAAATAGGCTGCTACAGACTTACCTATATGAAGTAGTCTTTCACTAAGAGATATTTCTAAGAAACTAGTACTATTGTGTATACCACATTTCTTCCAATTGCGTGGAATAAAATCTAATAGTGATATGGCTGACTGCTGTGGAGTAAAATCGACTAGTACAATAGGCAACAATCAAATTAGATGGCGTGATGTGCAAAATAAAAACGATGGACTGTAGTTTCTTACTGGAGAATACTGCTAGAGACTTGAATTGATCGACTTTGTGACAAATTGATACAACAATGTACTGCAGTTTCTACAGAATTAGATGAGCGGGATGTGCCAAAAAAATGATGTACTTGTAAAGACTCCGATACAGAATTGAGATTACCATTGACCAGGCGGTGACTTACCGGAAAAGCTACCAACAACAGCGAAGGTGGCGCTGGTAGCGCCGGCGGTGACCATGTGACCTTCTCCCGGCGGTGGTACATGCTGGCTTAAGGTTGGGTGGAGCCAGCTTTCGGAGAACTGATAATATGGCGGCTCCGACAGGGCAAAGGATCGATTGGAGACCACCATGGCCTATAGCGCGCGGACGGAGAAGAAGTTCTGGCGATGGGTGAACCGTGAACAGACGAGGAGATGCTGCGGCGGCGGATCGAGTCGTCGTCGACGCGCAGGATACAGGCAGAGGTAGGGCATCGAGCTAACATTAGCGTGGGCTTGATGAAGCCGCGAAGGCCCATTTCCATCAATCGCAAGACCATGGACCAGCGGCCTAGTTATGGGCCATGGTGAAGTGCTACGAAAATCCGGGGCCCCTCGGAGCTGGGGGTCCTGTGCGGCCGCACAGGCTGCACGCCCCTGGGCCCGGGCCTGAACTTGGGCAGGCATGGTGCTACCAACGAATGATTCTTATTCTTCTTGTATAGTTTCAGGAACAGCGGAGGCTGACTGCAAGACAACAGACTCAAGATTGCACAAACCCGTATTGAGTGAGTCAAGTGCCACGCTCGACTTTTTAGCACATTGGATGATATCTTCTAATTTGTTCCGTGCCACGCTCGACTTATAAAATGCCTCCATGGTAGCAATATCATCAAAAGTCATGCCTACTGTTGGTTTGAGTGCCTCATCACACAGGTTTGCACAATGAACCCTGTAAATAAACACAACACTGTCATTAAATAAACGTAGTCTTCATAGTTTGGAAAGATCGATCACATTTTACACATGTACTTTTTCTGTATTTTACATGCCTGATGTTCTACGCAACATTCATGGTTCTTAGGTACTGTGTAATATGTTTCTCCACTTCCATAATTTTTTTGACAAGATATTAGGTTCTCATGTGAGAGGTAAACACACAGAAAATAAGGCGACCATCCTAAATTTGATGATAACCTGCATTCCAAACCATTTTGAACCTGAGGTTGCCTGAATATAATTTGTATAATTACGAAGAGAAAAAAACTGGAACATCTTGTCAGAGGTAAACACAAATAAAAGAATCTGCATTATACTTACATCTAGAGAAAAGCATTGTCTCTTCTTAGGTGTAGAGAATTCATCAAACGGAAGCATAGTGGAATTAATCTCTGAGAAAGAGTTGGCATCACATAATTCAAGGCCATTGACTGATTCTGCAAAAACAAAATAAAAGGCTTAAGCAGACATATTGTCATAAAGAAGCAAAATAATTAGCAATCTCAATACCAAGAATTCACCTGAGAGGGCTGGTACACTATGCAGATTTTTCATGCATGCCAAGACTCGCGAGGGAGAGGTGGCGCTAGTTTCCTCCATTTAGAAGAACTATGTTGTAGTCAGTTTCACTGCCATCAGCAAGAAACTAAAATCTGATTGCCTTCTCTTGTCTGCTTCCCTACAAAAAAGTCAAACTGTGGCACAAATCACTAACTGGATCCAGTCTCAAGGAAGTGTAGGTTACTGGACTAAAATTAGTGCTTCTCAAATTGAAACAAGACTGAAGAATCAAACTTATGTTCAAACAACAAGCATAATGATTTAATATGCACATCCCAGATTACGGACATCTCTGCGTCTGCCCGCATTGTAGACATGAATAGTTTTTCTTAGGACTGGCATATATCCTCGCCTCTGCTCATCAATTCAGTATGTCCATTATCCACGCATATTTACCACATCAAACTATCTTTACATTACATGGACTCATGCTGATTAGCTTGTATTGCTACCTAGTTTACTTAACAAAATTACTATTAGCGTAGTGCACAGAAAACTGCTACTAAGTCGTCCGAAAAGGGGATGAGAAGTGTGGACTAACTATATGTACTCTCTCATTGATAATCCAAGTCTCACAACAATAGATTCATGATATCCGGTCACCTCTACAGTATCTCAATAGATTCAGGTAGTCTCTCTAGAACTTCTCAGTGCAAAATTCAAAATCAAGAATACAAATTTTGGCTCAGGACTAATAATTATTGGTCCAACTGCATATTAAAAAATAGTGTATGCTTATCAGAAGCACCAAAATCAGATAAAATTTCTTGATTACCGTACATGGTAGCAGTCACCAAAATTGGACACTCATCTTAAAACAAACTAGTACTGGCATAAAAATAGTACTTCTTTTCCTTGCAATTAAACTGTACTTACAATATCACCACCAAAACAAGCATGGACCGATTCAATATGCCCTGGTACTCGTCCGCATTAGATAGAGACAGGATGTGTGGAAAAGATTTCGTGGTCTAGGGTTAGATGAGATTGAAGAGTTGGCTGGAAGAAGGCTGCCCCGATCGACAGGAGGGATTTCGTGGTCCAGAGTTAGGGACGAGGAAGAGCTAGCAAATTACCTTCGAAGGGCAAAATCTGGCTGGGGCAAAGTGACAACCGCCGCCGCCGCCGCCGCCGGGACTGGATTAGAAAACGGTGGGAGTTTTGCGCCGCCGCCGTCAATGGGGAATGATCTGGACGAGAGGACGAAACCAGCTGCTGAGATGAGATCTTTCTGGAGGTTTGTTTTGCAAAAGTGGGTCTTTCCCAAGGATGTAAATGCGAACTGCACCGTTGACTGGTCTAAAATCCGCCTCAGGCTATCTGTACCACTCGATAAACATTTAACGACTCATGATGCTGGATCGCAGGATCTCATGCAAGTCTCTCCCACGAACCAAACGATTTAGCACCACACAAGCCTGGCCCTGTATCTGAATCTGGCTGCCGTGAGAATACGCCGCCGCCAAGCAATCCCACCTCCGGCCGTCGCCCCAAGAACCCCAGATCCACCTCAATCCCGACTCGTCGTGCCCCACGCCCGGACTCCGAACTACCCTCCACCGCCACCATCCCAGGCTGCCTCACCTTGCTGCGCCGCCACCGAGCCATCTCACCTTCCGCCGCCGGCCCCAAGCAGCCAAGCTGCACCTCAGCCCGGACGCCCGCCCGCCCCCCCTACTGCACACCCGACCGTCCAAACCCCCTCCCTGACCCCCTCCACCTACCGGCGTCGCCGACTTGCCGTGCTGACACGGTCCTCCCTGGATCCCTGCACCTAGCAGCGCCGCCAACCAGTCGTATGACATACGCCGCCTCACCTGAAGCTGTACGAGCAAAGCGCCCCTGCATAGGTGAAACTCCCTCACCCTCTTCATCTCTTGTCTGAAACTATCATTCTTTCTGCTGGTTTGGTAATTGTGAAGATCAGTATAGATATTTGCTTGTACGCAGTAGAAAACTAACGCTTGTACTGAACTTGATGCAACTGAAGTCAATTAAGTATATCTATCTAGCACAAGCATCTGCATCTACTATTCAAGCAACCGAAGTCAACTAACGCCTCTATTGCTACTACATTACAGTCCTTTTATTCTTCAGATTTTCCAATTCACATATACTTCAGTAATTTCAGTTTGGTGAACTGACTAGTAAGACAAGCGAACGGATGAATAGCATTGCAACAAATCTATTAGCAAAACTGATAGGCATATATTCTAGTTCAGGACAAAATTATTAACAACGGCGAAGAGGCTAAAAGTTAGGGGAAAATCACCTCCTGGTCCAACAAGACTGATTTGTGTATAGACTGATATGCACTAAATAGATCTCGTATATAGTAAAAATAGCAGCCATCACGCATCGCAACGCCAAGACGACCGCCACAGATAGCGGCCTCCATGCAGCTCGTCCGCCAAAACGCCCTTCTCATACGCTGATACTGTGATATTAAACTTACTGTTCCGATAAAGTCAGATTTCAGTATATAACAGCGTATACACATGTTTTCTTGTATGATGTAAACCATTAAATTTCTAATAACTTTGCTACTTAACTGTTATTTCGATAAAATGGGAAACCATTATATGGTTCCGCAAGCCAAGGAAAATGTGTATGGTTAGAAATGGTCTAAATGTCTGAATATCACTGGCTACACAATGTATTTAATG
The DNA here is from genome assembly GCA_902687465.1 of Secale cereale. NCBI lineage: Eukaryota > Viridiplantae > Streptophyta > Magnoliopsida > Poales > Poaceae > Secale > Secale cereale. The sequence continues at coordinate 824,284,185 of LR738711.1, read as the reverse complement.
AACAGGGGACAGAACCTGAAGAAAAGAAAAGATAGGTCTATTCTTGCCTATGGTATTGTTTACTAGTACATGGCATTAGTCGATGATGCTTCTTCATCAGATGCATCAGTATGTTATGCAGCTTAAACTAAGTGTATGTGTACAATATAGCTGATATATTGAGTTGAGTGTTCTTGAAAATAAATATTGAGTTGAGATGATAGGGGTGTATAACATATCCAAGACCAGCCGCCAGTGTAGGTATTCATTTTAACATCGCAATGTTGCTCATAGTGGATGAAACCTTCCAGTTTATCAGCTACATGTCGGAGACTCTCTACTATACATCTTTTTAGATCCTGCATGTTCAGTTTCATTAGCTTGTAGTTTTCAAAAAGATTATTGTAGCATACTATTGTTCATCATGTAGTCCTATTAGTATGGAATATATTCTTCTATTGGCGAACTGATCATGCCCGTTGGGAAATATATGGATGATATACATGTCCTTGTTGGTTGAGAGAAAATTTGATTCTTAGGGTAGTACGATCATGCTGTAATGACTCTGAGAATCATGATACTATTTTGTTCTTCTCTTTTCAGAATTTCTATCACATCTGTACCGCCGACCAGCTGTCTAACAATTGCCGCCTACACCAGCAGCAAAGACACGCCCCCGCATAGGTAAGCTTCTTGCCCTTTTCGTCTCTTGTATGATCTTGTCTACGTAATCTTTGGAAACTATTTATGTCATTGATGATGCAGTTTGCTAGCCAAAGTCTAAGTTCAATATTTTTATGGTCTGCTTATGCTTGTTAGACATAACTTGTCTTGATCAGTAACGGGAAAATTGGATTAAGTAGGATTCAACCTTGCAATGACAATCGAACTCTTTATTGCAGAGTGGGTATGGATGTACAAATCAGCAAGGTACTTTTGCGTTATCCTAGAGGAAGTAGCCGGTACTTGGCTGGCGTAGATGGATTTTTGGAATTTGCATATAAAGATAAGACAGAAGATACCAAGATCCTTTGTCCATGTGAAGAATGCGTGCACACTTTTGTGTTGTCAAAGGATGAAGTCCGTGATCATTTGATCTGTAATGGAATTCTTCAGAGTTATGACAAATGGGTTTTTCATGGAGAATCTTCAGATGAGCACAATAATGATCAGCAACCACAACCTCACAATGAAGAAATGCTTGCTGACATGCATGGGTTGATTAATGATGCCTTCAAGAATATGTATGATGATGTGCCAATGAGTGAGAGTCTAGATCCACCGAATCAACATGGACCAAATTTAGAAGCCGCGGAATTCTACAAACTGATCAATGATTCGAAGAAGCCTTTATGGCCGGGATGTGGATTATCACTGCTATCATTACTTGTGATTTTATTTAATACAAAATCCATGAACAAATGGTTTGACAAGTCATTTGCAGATCTACTTGATACTCTACGCATGGCAATTCCAAATGGAAATGAGCTGCCCCAGAATTTCTATGAGGCTAAGAAGATTGTTTCAAAATTGGGCCTAGATTATAAAAAAATTCATGCTTGTCCAAATAATTGCCAGCTGTTCTGGAAAGACACGGAAAATGATGATTTTTGCTCAGTCTGCAAGGCCTCTAGGTGGAAAGATAAAGAACCGGAAACAAAGTTAACAAAGAAGGAAAGAAAGAAAGCAACACCAAGCAAAGTTTTACGTTACTTTCCAATCAAGGATAGGTTGAAAAGATTGTTCATGTGCAAAGAGACAGCACCTCTTTTGCGATGGCATGATGAAGAGCGCATTAAGGATGGCGCACTACGACATCCAGCCGATTCCCCAGCATGGAAGGTTTTAGATGAAAGGTACTCAAAAATTGCATCTGATTGCCGCAATATAAGGTTTGGCTTGGGTACTGATGGATTTAATCCTTACGGGATGCTGAGTTCTAGTTATAGTTGTTGGCCAGTTGTTTTGACAATATATAATCTGCCTCCATGGTTGTTCATGAAAGAATCTTATCTTTTGTTATCTTTGATAATTCCTGGGTCCAAAAGTCCAGGAGATAATATTCATGTCTTTCTCCAGCCACTTTTGGATGACTTGAAAGACTTATTTCAAAATGGAATGCTCACATATGATGTGTCTAGAAATGAAACCTTCACTTTGCGAGCAGTTGTGTTATGGACTATAAATGACTTGCCAGCTTTAGGAATGGTTTCTTCACATAAGGTGCATGGAGAATTTGCATGTCCACCATGTGGTGCAGATGCATGGTCCAAGCGATTGAAGCATGGAAAGAAATCATGCTTTATGGGTCACCGCCGATTTCTGCCTCCTGGTCATAAGTTTCGTTTTGATGAAAAGTCTTTTGATGGAACGGTGGAGCATAGAGCAGAGCCTCGAACTTACTATGGACGTCAGGTTCAAGAAGAAATAAAGGCTCTTGGTGATTTTAAGCAGTCAAAAACTTACAAGGGATTAAGTAGTCTATTTACATTACCCTATTGGGACTATAATCTCGTTCGACATAATCTAGATGTGATGCATATAGAGAAGAATGTGTGTGATAATATTTTGGGCACACTTTTAGGTTTAGATGGGAAGTCAAAAGATAATCTTTCTGCTCGTCTAGATCTTAAAGAAATGAATATTAGAGAGGACCTACATCCAGAGAAACAACCTTCGGGCAAGTTTTACTTACCACCCGCATTATTTACCATGTCCAGAAGCGAGATAAAATTGTTCCTTGAAGTTCTTGAGTCTATAATGGTTCCCGATGGCTATTGTGGAAATATATCTAAATGTGTGAAGCCTGCTGAAGGAAAAATTTCTGGGCTAAAAACACATGACTGCCATGTCCTACTGCAACAATTCATGCCTATCGCTTTGACGGGTATTCTTCCAGACCAGGTCACAATAGTACTATTTGAATTATCTGCTTACTTCCGAGGAATATGTTCAAAAGTTCTCCATGTAAATGAGCTTGACCGTTTGGAAGAATCAATTAGAATCACACTTTGTAAAATGGAGATGATATTCCCTCCTGGGTTTTTCACAGTCATGGTTCATTTAGTTGTCCATTTAGCAACTGAATGTAAACTTGCTGGACCAGTTTGCTATCGATGGATGTACTTTATTGAAAGGTAACAATGTAATGCTAAGAAAAGTGCAATATTGGCATAAGTGACAATGACCTGAGAATTTATGTTTTGACATGTGTGCAGGTACCTTGGTAAATTGAAGTCATATGTTCGCAACAAAGCTCGCCCTGAGGGTTTCATTGCCGAATCATATTTGGCGGATGAGTGTATGGCCTTTTGTTCAAGATACTTAGAGGGTTTCTCTACTAAGCACAACCAACCATCAAGGAATAATGACAAACCAAATGAGAATGAATCTGCCATGTATGCAAATGAATCCACATTATTTCCTCCAGTAGGGAATCCATTGGGAAAACCGCGCACCTACACCTTGAATGATATGGAGTCTTTACAAGCCCATAGATTTGTGCTCTACAACTGTGATGTTGTCACTCCATATCTCATGTAAATGTCTTCCCTTAACTTGTTAGCATGTTGACTTTTTTTGATCTAAAATTGTGTTTATATGTGTTGTAGAGCACATGGTGCTGAACTAAAAAGGAAAAACCGCAACAAGCGCCTAGCACTAAAAACCATTGAGCGCATGCAGCATGCAAACTTCCCTGATTGGTTTAGAGATCATGTAAGTTCCCTGTTATTAGTTTTCTGATTTTGAGTTTATGTTATCTAAGTTCTGTGTTGGTGTAGGTAATGCAACTAGAGCAGCAAAGCGGTACTGACAGCATTGATGATGATATTAGATGGTTGGCTCGTGGTCCAATTGAGGTTGCACGAAGATACATAGGCTTCTGTACCCGTGGATATAGATTTAGACCCAAGCGTTATGATAAGAAGACTCAAAACAGTGGAGTTGTTTTGACCGCAAAAACATCAAGTGATGCTTCTGCAGGTGATACTAACCCTATACTTGGAGATGTCATGTACTATGGGAAGATACTTGACATAATTGAGTTGGATTATTATAGAAAATTTTCGGTGGTGCTATTCAAATGTGAATGGCTTAATAGTACTAAAGAAAAAGAAGTAAAAAAGGATAGATTTGGTCGTACGCTTGTGAATTTTTCACAAGTCCATAGTGGTGACAAGATAGAGGATGAGCCTTTTGTATTTGCCAATCAAGTTGACCAAGTTTTCTATACGAAAGACCTTACAAATCCTGGATGGTCATTTGTGATGAAGGTGACACCTCGAGACAATTTTGACATGGGTGAAGAATGGAATGATATAGAAAGTGAGCCTTATCATGTCAGTAATCTGGGTGAGCTTTTTGATACTGCGCATGGGAATGAAATGTGGACTAGAAGAGATATAGAAGGCACAACTGTAGATCCTATTACAAGTTCTGATCCTGAAGCTTCGGAACTAAATGAAAGGTTTGCTTCTAATGTCTTGTTTTTCACTGCTAGGTTTGCAAATTCTAGCTTATCTTAACAATACTGTAAGAACTACAATTTTGTTAATGAAACATAATATTTCTGTAGCTGATGCTGCGGTGAAGTTATTTTGAGAGTAATGCCAATGTTGCTGAACAATCATTCAAAGGAGATGCCGTTGAAATGTCGCCGTCGAAGCATGTTCCTGAACTTCAATCTATCAGATACAAGTAGCCAAGGAAATACCTCAGTTTGTTAGCACACCTACTTGTCCAAGTCCAGATGAGGGGCATGCATCATTTTTAGTATTTACCACCATTTCTACTACCTGTAAAGGTTCACTATCCCATGTAAATTTTTCCTTGCTCAGTTACAGTTAGGATTCAGTGGTAAATTATCAGATGTGGCAGTTGTTCATTCAATATACTTGATTTTTTTTATTTCTCAGGAATTTGAACACAGTTTGTTTTCTCATGAATTTGAACACACTTTTTGTTCCTTTTGTTTTGTATCTAACATCTCATATATTTTTTGGACGCCTAGTTTGACATATGGGTGAACAGTAAAATCCTTTCAATTTAAATTATTATACGAATTATTTAATTCTAGGTATGTCGAGTTGAAATCCAACGAGCTTGCCTTGACCAAGCGTCCTTCCTTTCTTGGCGGAGTTACAAAACACACATATACTTGTATTATTTTATAATTCGATCCTGATTTCAATTAATATTCAATTAAAAATTGAGCGACTCATATATATATATGGAGCAAAGGGCCTTATAGAACCCAACTACATGTCCCGGATGGTGGATGGATGTTGTAGGACATTGTCCATGTCCCACAGGAGAGGGATGCAATTGCGGAGCCTTCGACCATTGGAGATTGCCTGGAAGTAAGCCACATTCGCATCGCCCAAGAGTACCCAGCGTTGGGTACCCCTCTGGTGCCAGTAAGCCTCCACGTCTTGACCTTATGCACTGACGATGCCATAGACCTAGTACCACGACATGCACCGAGCGTTAAGTCGTGTGCGGGGATCAAGGGGTTGCATGTCAATTACCATCCATGTACGCACGACCTCTTTCGATGGGACATGACAATGTGGTGATCCTTCAAAACACGTTCACACGTGTGTTGACCAAAAGCGTCGGCGGCGGGGGGGGGGGGCATGTGGGTGGGCCCTCGGATAAGACCAACCTGCATCACTAGACCCCAGTCGGATTGTCATCGGGACTGGGGAAGAACACCCGACCGAGCGTGTGACAAGCGTAGTCCTGCTGCAGGGCGCGAGACCAGCTCGGTCGTACGGCACCGGGTTCCAGACGGTCGATGGACCGAAGCTGGGAGAAGGCCAGCCCTCCGACGAGAGAAGCGAACGGATGCCGGTGATAGGGGTTGAAGGCCGACACACGCAGCCTACAAATGAGACGACGCCAGAACAATCTGGCCGCCACCGCAATCAACCTGCCACCACCACATCACATGCGCCTCCACGCTCTGGTCAGAACCACCCGAAGCCCCGCCACCCCGCACCGGAGCAGCGCGGGACACCGGCCCCAAAACCACCACCTCCACGGGGTCACCGGCCACCCCCGTCATCACTGACCGTCACATCCACCGGATCTATGCCGGGATGCCCAGATCCGCCGCCAGCACGACCGAGACCACCAGACCCCACGAGCCGGGGGAGGGTGTAGGAGCCCTCGGTAGGCCACAAGGGCGTGGGACGGAGAGCCGGAGCAGGAGCCGGACGGGACCCGACGCCGCGGGCAGGAGGGAGGCGGCCCGCGACACCATCAATCCGCGCGTAGGGGAAAACCGCCCCGCCGCCGCCTCGGCCACGTGGCCTTTGGTCGACGGCGCCCCCGACGGCGGCGAGGGAGGGGGAGGCGGGGCGGAGGGCTGGAGGAGGAGGCGCTGGGGTTGCCTCCCGACGGCACTCGCGGGAGCGCCTCGAGAGCGAGAGGGGAGGCGGGGGAGATTTTCTTCGTATTTTTAGACTTATATAATATTTGCCCACATGCCAAAAAAAATATTCTCCCAACTTATTATGAGACTTTTTTGACATTGTTATAGTCTTATACTCCCTCCGGTCCGTTTTACTCTGCACATTGGATTTGCTGAAAGTCTAACTTTACTAAGTTTGACCAAGTTTATGTTAGAAATTATTAGCATATATAATGTCTAATAAATATAATATGAAAATATATTTCAAGATGAATCTAATGATATTGTTGTAGTTACGTGAATGTCAATAATTTTTTATATAAACTTGGTCAAAGTTGAATTAGATTGACTTCAGACAAACCTAATATGCAGAGTAAAAATGATCGGAGGGAGTATTAAGTACGGAGGTAGTAAAGTAGTACATATTCTTTAATAATCTCTTTTTATTTCAATTGATTTATTCATACATAAAAAAGAGTTTCAGAGCCCAAAAAAAGGAGTTTGAGAGTAATGTCGGACGAAATGCTAGTGCAGGTCGACACAATTTCAGCTCCCTCCATTTTTCTATTTCCCTCGGTTGCTTCCCTCCATTTTTTTTCCATTTCCCTCCAAAATAAAATAACTGCCCAAAAATCCTCCGCACCTCTCCCCATCCATCTCAACAGCACAAGTCGTGCTGAACACAAGTCGTGGTTTCTCTTCCCCAACACCTCTGCCGGCTGGCGGTGGCAGGCGATTCTCCGCCATCTCTCCGATTGCAGGTCAGTGCCTCCTTCGCATGGCCTCTCTCTTGCATTCGACCTCCTACTAGGCTGATCAGTCCAGCCATCGCGTTCGCGCACCTGTAATCGCCATAGCGCGCACGGCGCCGCGTCCTCTGTTCTGGGTCTTCAACCGGATCAATCCGTCGAGGGCAGCCGCGGCACCCAGCAGCTGGGGAACCCGAAGCGTTGGGCTGGGTCGTGGAGGCAACGCAGGCGTTCGCTCGCTGCTGCCATATTTCCCATCCCTTGCCTTGCCTTCATACAAATCGGGTTGACTAGAATCAAGGCATGAAATCAGGCAACAAATTAATTAGTTAACCCACAATGCCATGCTTCATCTATTTGGGCCGTGTTCCGCCTGTCGATTTTGTCAGTTAACAGCTGCTGAAGTAGTTCTTCAGTTTCGTCAGTTTAGGTGTCGTTTTTCCCTTTCCGTCAGTTTCGTCAGTAGCAAGTTTCTTCAGTTAGCAGAAAATAAGTTGAGCTACGACTCGGCGTAGATTGTTAGCACTTTCCGCGGCCCTGACCTGATCGTGGGATGGCACGAAGGAGACGGTCATGGCCGCATCGCGAGCGACGCGCGGGTAGCGCTGGGATGACAACGCTCACGACCCAGACGTGACTTGTTGCTTGTTTTTCAACTGGTCTTTCAACTGGTCTCTCTAATCGCTGAATAATAAGCTCTCTAGAGCAGAAAAGTTGTGAGGTTGAACGCGGCACAAAACTCCATTGTCTCCCTCGTGTGAGATCGAGCGCTAGGTCTGACAGATTTTCTGGTCCAAGGAGTAGTTAATTGCAAGTCTAACTAGCACGTGACAATCTGCATTAGCTTGTGGGTCAATGTTGTGAAATGTATTACTACTTGATCAGTGGTATATGTAGACCAATCATCAACTACATGCTAGTTTGACTAAATTTACAATGTTTATAACTTTATGTTTTGGTTTTCTCATGGAGCAGATAAGACACGAAGTAAACTTCATGTTGTTGAATGCAATGATGAATACATGGTGGAGGAACATATTGAACATGAGAATGCCATGCGTAAAGATGCTGATTCATCTCATGTTCAACCATCATCTTGTAATGGCGAAGCAGGCTTGACTGATAGTGAAGATGAAGAGGACCAGGATGACAGTCCTGCTAATGAACAAGGTAATTACCTTTTGATACTCTGCTACATATTCTGAAAAATTAGAATCAACAATTGCACTGCCATCTTCTACAGAACAGAACAGAATGGTAACTTTTTAGTTTTGATGGTGTGTAGTGTGGCTGTAAGGACCATGATCATCAGAACAACTAAAACTAAACCATGTACTATATGGAAAAAAAGCATTGCACTTCCTACTATTTACTTGGCTAGCTACACTAACTGTTGAAAAAGGCTTCAGCAAGCAACAGTACACTGCATCCTGTCTTCGCACTGCTGTAAGATTCACTTATTTTATATTAGTGCTGATTTTTCCATTGAGTTATCAATTTAATGCTCTGTAAACTGGTGAATAACACTATGAGTTGTTCCTGAAGACTACATACCAAAAGATTGTTCACACAGTTGTTTATGTGTGATTAACTACAAGTGTTTCAGTATTTTATCCATTATCAGATGAAAATGGAGAAACAACCAAGCGTGGCAGGACAAGGCTAAAAGAAATATGGAATCTTCCAAAAGGGCAGAGAATTGTGGTCCAGTGCAATGAACTAAACCAGCCAATTGGAAAAGAAGCTGGGCGTCTTGCAAATTTTCTTGGTACGGTTGCTAGGAATGGAAAATTGTGTAGTTTGAGCTACAAGGACTGGAGAAAACTAATAGGAGAGAGAGAAAAAAAGACCAATGAACAAAGAAACAAAAGGGATATACTAGCGCAAGTAAAGGTATATCTCGAATACATTAAATCTCTTTTGCTAACATCATTATGCTTTACATGGCGTTATCATAACCATAGTTTTGTTTGAAATGTAGATGAGGTTTCTTTACCCTTCTCGCTTGGAAAAGTATATATTAAAAAAAATTGGAGATAGATGGAGGGAACATAAGTCAGATCTGAAAGCATTGTATTTTGATGCAAACAAGAACATGGAAGCGAGTAACACCAATGTTCCAAAAGGTGTGATTAAGGATCAATGGATCACTCTGGTCAGTAATTGGATGACCCCAAAGGCACAGGTACATATACACTTGCCAGATTAGTTATGTACATGTTGCTCAGTCATGGTATGAAGTTATGAAAATACATGTGCATACATCATAGTATTATACAATTGTTTGATAGGGGATAAGTGAGACAAATAGGAGCAACTGTGCGATGAGGAAGTCGAAACACACGGCTGGAACTAAGAGTTTTCCACGAGTTAGAGAAGAGCTGGTCAGTTTATAAGAACTCGAACTATATGCATGTACATCCAATTTGTACTGCAGGTCTTTAATAAATTAATTGTTTGACGGATAGATACTAAAGGATCCGGAAAAGAAGTACCCACACAGGGCTGTCTTATACATGCATACACATAAGCACAAAAGTGACAAGAAAATGAATGAACAAGTGGTATGATATTGACTCCCTTTTATGTATAATTATAATGTTGTTTACCACATTGTTCTAACATACAATATTCATGTATATAGGTTGATTTGAAGAAACGTATAGCGGCGAATCCAGATTTAGTAGATACTAGTAGAGGAAAGACAGCATGGAAAGGAGATGTTTTGAATGCAGTACTTGGCCCAGACAAGCCTGGACATGTACATGGCCTTGGACTAGTTCCGAATCCAAATCAAGTCTTTGATGTGTCAACTTCACGCCACTTTCAGAATATACACCTTAGTTCATTGGAGGATACATCGAATGAAGATCTTTTGGCTGTTAGACTTAAGATGGAGAAGTTGGAGAAAAGAGTGGAAAACCAAGATGCCGAAATTCTGGAACTAAAAGGGAAGACAAAAAACTCTGAAGGACAGGTAAATTCAAAGAATTTCTCCATTATTCAATACATGTACTAATTTTTAGGTTTTAATTACAGGGTTCTTTGGATCAGATATCTAAATCTCGAGATGTTCCTTCTATTGCTAAGGCAATTTCAAAAAGAAAAGTATGTGTCTTTACAAAGGTTTAACAATTTTTTTGATGCCATTTTACAAGTATGTTCTTGGTCTTGTTTGGTTTCAATCAACAGAGAATTTATGGCGACGGTCATAGTCAACAACTTGGTACTGTTGGGCAGCAGAATAATGTGAAGGTAGTGCATGGATGCATTAGTATATTTCTGTTTGCTTTTTTATAAAGATTAATCATCTCTTGCTATTCATTACAGAGTAAGGAAACATTTCTCGATGACAGGGAGATGCAACCATCATACAAACGCCCTGCTGTGGATAAGGTATGCTCATTTATATATTGTTTGGAATTGAGCATGGTTGAGTAGCAATTAGAATTACTCGCACATTTTGCAGTATGAATGTTTATTATTTTTCTTGGCAATCTTGTAACATATCTTTGTCACAGAACAATGAGTCTTTCATCCACGATGAAAATATGCAACAAGAGAAGGAAAACACTAGTGCAGATAAGGTTAGTAACTCCTTCCTTTTCTCAACTTATTAGCAATATCAAGAATCATGAGAAGATTACCATAAGAATTTTCATGCTAATACACCAATGAAATCAAATCTAAAACAACAGATACTCCTTGCGTAGCTGTTGTTGCTTCTTTTCATTAGGTGCTTATCTTCTATATGCTTATTATTCACAGCTCTGAATCCATTTCAAAACTAGCAAAATATATTAATCTCTAGAATGCTTTTCATTATTCAATACATGCACTAATTGTTAGGTTCTCGTTACAGGGTTCTTTGGGTCAGGAGTCTACATCTCAAGATGCTCTTTGTGTTGGCAAGACAAATTCAAAACAAAAAGTATTTATCTATATAATGTTCTAATAATATGTTGAAGTCATTTAAATAAATATGGTCATTTTCCTTTTTGGTTTCAATCAACAAAGAGTATATAGCGATAGTCGTAGTCAACAACTTGGCACCGTTGGGCGGCAGAATAATGTGATGGTGTTGTATGGATGCATCAATATGTTTCTGTTTGCTTTTAGAGAAATTAATCATCTCTTGCGATTCATTACAGAGCAAGGAAAACTTTCTCTATGACATGGAGATGCAACCATCAAACAAACGTCCTTCTAAGTATAAGGTATGCTCATTTCTATACTGTTCGGTGTCCAATATGGTTGAGGAACAATTAATTGTTACTTCCTCTTCTCATGGTAGGAATGTTTAGTAAAGTTCTTCCGAATCTTATACAAATCTTCTGTCACAGAACAAAGATACTTCTATCCATGATGAACATGTGCAACAAGAGAAGGAAAACACTAGTGCAGATAAGGTTAGTGCACTCCGTATCTTTTAAACTTCTAAAGCTTCTTTTCACTATGCATCTTTGCTCTCTTGCTCCAAGAAATTTATTGTACATATCCAGCGCATACTCATGCTAGAAATGAAGTCTATCATAAATAACAGTTTCAATGTGGAGTAGAAATATCTTAGATACGAATGTAAGAGATAAAATCGATTTAGTTTCACCAAGTTAAAAAATCTCCGCACATTGCTATTTAGCCTTTGGTTTGCATAATGTTGCAGACCTTGTACATGAAAAGCCAATTATTAAACTGCCGTGTAGATTTGCTAAAAAATAAATTGCTAGCCGCAGTGGTTCTTAACATAACAGAGAGTATATGTGGCATTATAGATGTAGTCTTCTTGCACAACAATCTAGTGCACAACATGACATGCCAACATTTACTCAAAAAATAAGCTTGCACTATTAAATTGATCTCCAACTTAACAACACGCGTCAACGGGTTAGAGAATACTCTGCGTATATGGCAGATTCTGATTCATCATGTGTACATCTATATTCAGTTTTTCCTTCTGAAGTTGGTATGATTATTTTGCATCTTGCCATTAGCTTGGTGGCCAGAACACTAGTAAGATCTCAAGAGGAGCTAATTCAACAAAGCATGCCAATGTATGACATGCATTTTCTCAATCTTATTTTTTTCTGTTTCAGTTCTTAAGCTTCAATTATATTGCATACTAATGTTGCGCAAAATATATTCTACAGAAACAACAATGCAGTACAACAAATTGCCTGGGTGCCGACTCGATAGATGTATGGGTATTAAGTTTATGTTATGCATGATTATCTGCAAGTTTTAAATTGCTTATATTAGAAATTGTTTTCTCGTACAAATAGGTTGGCACTGTAGTCTTTTTGAAGAGCTTGGGAAATCCAAACAGGAATGTTGCTCTTGGTACGCTCCAAAGCATTGACCCAGAATATAAAGTTGAGGGTGTTCATCTTGGAAACCAATTCTGGGCAGTGCGAGTTGATGCTACATTAGCAAAATCTGATCAGTTGATACGACCACTAAAAAAGGTCAACATTATTGGTCATGCAGCGGGATTAATTATCGCATGGCCTTCAACCTTTGTATGTTGCTACTCCTTTAATTTTGCTGCTCTTAACCATATTTTCTCTACAATATGGTTACTGATCTCATTCCTTTATTTTTGTAGATTGCTAAGATAAATTGATGATGTATGGCCCAGATGTTGATTGCAAGGTGGACAATAGGGCTGCTATTTGTTAGGCTTGTGTAGTGTTTTAGGATGTCATTTCTACTGTCAATGTTTCAAACATTATGTTTTAGAATGGTTGTGGCGTTGATGGAAACGTCCAGACTTAGGCTACTATGTAGTATCACTTATTGTAACCTTGGGATCATGTTATTTGTAATGCAACATAGTCAATTTAATATATGAGACCTTTATGTTTGTTATTTTGTGTCTCCATGCATTGTCAGCTTTGCCAATGTTATTGTAGATCACAATATATGAAATACCATTAGCAGTTCATGATAGAGCAATGCTTCTATACGTTGCAAAGTTCTGTTTATGTCTATTTCAATATCATTTGTACAGTGTCCAGCAACACATATGAACTGTTGCTATGCTCTAGTTCTATACATTGCTAACCTGCAACGTTTTTTCACACTGTTTACCAACGCATTTATATACGTTGTTGTAGCCTATTCCAACGCTGCCTACGGCAACGCATATTAATCCGTTGGTAAAGCCCATAGCAACACATATATGGGCATATATCAACGCATCGATGCGTTGCTATAGGGGGGTTCTTCTTGTAGTGTGACGATTACTCTTGTCTCTTCTACTCTCAAAAATTCACTAATTTTTTTTTAGGATCACGCGAGTATTGTTTGGATTGTTCCGATGTCTTTGTGACGAGAACATTGTTCTAGATGCCTCCTGTCATTAGGGGTTGTGGCAGTGTCCCGGGGAGTTGAGCTCCGAGGTGTTGTCATCACAAATATATCGTAGCAGTTCTGGAATACTTAAGACGGCCGACATCGAAAACTCTCCTATGCGGTTAGTGGCAAGATAACCCCGACATCACCCAGTAATGGGGAGGTAGTTCGGGAGTATTGCCATAGCTTGTATAGTAGATGCGTTTCGAAGGTCCGAGGTAAACGGTTTCCGGAGATAACTAGTTATGTGTTGAAGGATTGATACAACTGGATGTAGGATTAGAGTTGAGTGCGCGGTGCTTCCCCTGTATCCCCAACACCTGATTGCATAACTGGAAACTTTCGGAAATTAATAGGTGGGTTCATCTAGTAGCTCGTAGGCATTCTTCCAACGAATGCATGATATGAAGTTCGGGGTTCTACATTGAGTGAAGTGGTTTTATGGGCTTGTTCCGATCGGGAGTTGCATCTTAAAGGGTCCTTGGCTATGCTGATCCGGGGATTGCAAAACCCCTTTGTAACACGTTCCATGAGCTTTCAGCACAAATATGTCGAACGAAGCTTCTATCTTGTGTATTTGTTCTTCTGCTCCTTGTTGCTTTTATTTACCTTTTGTTCTCCTAAGTGGCTTCTCGTCAAGTTGATGTAACTGCGGAATTCATTCGTTCAATTATCCATTCGGATGAAATTGTGAAGATCAAGTTGCTACATATCTATCCCTTGTTTTGTTTTGATTCTGGTATTCGAGTTGCTTCGATGTCAAATGTTGATTCCATACCTTTCCTAATCGGTGTTCTCATATTTCTATGGGAGTGCTAGTCCTTCTTAATCATCAAGATGGCCATGTTAAATTCTTTTCAACCGATGTCCATTTTGTTCGTCTCAAGTTGTCTTTGTTTTTCCCCACCCTCCCACCCTTCTCCTTCTCGGAGCCAGAAATTCTCAAATGAAATATCCATTTTATTCATGTGATGTTTCTTCATTCATTTCCTTCAATGTTCTTATCCGGTGATTTATCGTGAAGATGCTCAAGAGCTTCAAGTTCATCATTCTTTTGTTCTCAAATTCTGCCGGTGGATGTAATTCAAGCTTCGGTGTTGATTATATCTCTTCCTTTTGTTTCACATGTTTTCACATGTTGTAATTTCTTATCCGAAGGCTCCCTTATTTCTTCACATCTCTTTATTCATATCCGGAGTGTTGAAGATAACTCAGATGATTCATAATTCCATTCTTAATCTGTTCAAACTATTTTGAGGATTGTCATCTTATTCAAACTATTTAATTCAACCGGTGCAATATCTCTTAAGCAATATTTTCAACGGTGATTTCTTTAGTGGGCCCTAACCCACAGGTCTTTTTCCAGGATCTTACCTGACTCTTCTATTTTTCTGGACTTATTCTCAAACTCTTTTCAAAGTGTGACGTGAGAATGATTTCCATCAGTCACAGGCCTTCTCCAAGATCGTTTTCAAATTCTTTTCATGGTTGGTTAAACCTTCCATCTTTTATTCTTCCGGAGCATCTCGCAACTCTTCAAGGTGGTTCTCGTTGTCATTTTCAACATTTGAAGACCGGAGAAGTGTTTCTCTTAAATCTTGGCCCGTCTTCTTGAAGATTCGTAGTTCTAGCTTCATGCCATCCTCATTATTGTTCAGATTGTGAGGAATTCTTTTATACCATCCAAAGCATTTCATGAATTCTTCCTATTGTGATCCTCCAAAGGCCATCATTTCAGAATATTTCTTCGTTCCCAGTTTTCAACTTGTCCTCCAAATATTTTTCATTGATGTCTCTTCATTCGTCTCCATATTTTACGGTGGTTCTTTCAAGATTACTCTTTCCTTGTTCTCTTATTAATTCATTTGTTCTTTTCACAATCCTACCGGTGGTTCGTTGAAGTTTTACCCAAGCTTGTGCTAGATCTCTCTTAATCCTTGCCAACGAGAATAAGTAGTATGCCAAATCCTTTGGTTGTCATCAATTTAAATTGGTGAAGGAGATGCATGACATAATTCTTATTCTTATTTCATCCAGGTGGATTAATTCCTTTGTTTAGAGTTTATTCATGAGGAATAAATTCTAGGCTTCAAGTTGTTCATCTTGTTTTCCGGAGCTCCAAGTTATTTCAATTATATCATTTTAAAGCTCCATCTAATTCATCGCAGGCCTTGAATCTTATTCTTTTCATCTTCCACTTCTCAAGCTTTCATTACCGGAGTTCTTCATGGTGGTTCATCATGTTTTAATTCATCCTCGAAGTCTTCATCAAGATTCTTGTTGAAGCTCAAGCATTCTTCATCATGCATTCCAATTGCAATTCTTGCTCCCTTATCTTTCAGATGGTGGTATGCCATTTTTGACAATTTTCCTTCATGTTTCATGATTCACAAGTTGTCAGGAATGAGATATTTAAACCCATCATTTTCTTGTTCAGGAGATCTTTCCAACCTTTCAATTTATTCGTTGGAGTTATCTTGGGTTGTATTTCACCTAAAGCTTTCCTTGAGAATTGTTGCTATTATGGTGCTTATAAATGACCCAGTTTTTCTCCATGTTGATCTCAATCCAAGCAATTCATTTCTGTTAGTGGCTGGTTGTCACCTCTTAATTGTGAGATGTTTTCCATAAGCCCACATCAAGCTTATTCTTTTCGTTGTTGAATTCCAACAGCTCTGTTCAACCCATCTTGGTAAAGATGCTCTTTCAATTCATTCGTGGGAGAAGTTGTCATTTTCTTCTTCGTTCTTTTCTTTCCAACGACCTAGCATTCTATTCTTTCATTCCGGAGGCATTGTGATATTGCTCTCTTTGACCATCATCTTGTTTTCTTTTCAAGATCATATTCTTCCCTTGCTTGTCTATTTAACCGGAGCGTTGTATTCTTCATTCTATTTCTCTCATCTCATCTAGTTTTGCCTCTCCTTCAACCGGAGTGCTGTCTGAATCTAACTTACCCCTTGTGCCATTCTTTTAATTGTTTTGGAGGCAATATGCTGTTGATTTCATCCAATATCATTCCATCTCCTCCAGTTCATGTTAATTCCTTCCATTTTCAGACGGAGTGCTGTCCAAATTATTTCGTTCTTATTCCTTCTCAATCTTGGTTAATCGGAGTGGTTTTAAAATTCTTTCGTCATCCGTGAGCTCTTGTTTCATGTCTTGCAACCTTCAAGGTTCTCATAATGCTACTTGTTCCTCTTTTCTAATGAAGTGTTTCATCTTCGTTCATTTCCATTCTATTCTTTCTTTCAAGATTGTTCAAACCTCTCAGGTTCGTGGTTTCACTCGTCTGTCAAAGAAGCAACTTTGTTTTACCTCGTCTTTTTCGTTTTTACCCGGTGATATCTCTAGGATCTCGGGTCGAGATCCTCTGTTAGTGTGGGAGAGTTGTGACGCCCGAAGACCGACGTCCCAGAAGATTACAGAAGATTCCAGATGTTTCGAGTTCTCCCGTGTGTTTCATTTGTGCTTGTGTTATTTATTTTCGCCTTGCATCATGTCATCATGCCATCAAGCCATTAATCTTTTGCATCTCAACTTAAATAAATCGTGTGGATCTTTGATCTATTTAAATCGAGGGAAGGATGACTTCTCTTTATAACATATCCTCCTAATATATGGAGCTATATTATAAATATTCCATTTCTTTGGAATTAAGCATAACACACTTGCATATATTTCCCCATGCCTTTTTCTTCTCAGTTCCTTGCCTTAAACCCTCCCTATATTCTTCTCCCGTTTATCGAGGTTCTTCCAAAAACCCTCCAACAATTTTAATTAAATTCCTTACATTTTTGTGAGTCCAGGGAATTTTACCCTATGCCCATATTCCACCTCTATCCTCTCCTTTTGCCTTTCTCTTTTTAAAAAAAAAACAGCAGACCTTTTTTTATTTTATTTTCCAGCCTCCAGGCTTCCTTTGGCCCAGGCCTCCAGGCCCAGCCGGCCAAACCTCCCTCCAGGCTGCAGCCCGTTCCCAGCCGCTAACCCTAGCCGAGCCTCGCTCTCCCTCTCTGTCGGGGGAAACTGTCCACCACGAACACCTATGGGACCGGAGCCCCTTGTTTGTGCGGTACGAGGGCGGAGGGAGCACAAAGAGCAGATCGAAACGAGCACGCGGGCAGTTTTACCCAGGTTCGGGCCGCGGTAGACGCGTAAAACCCTACTCCTGCTTAGTTGTGTATTGAGTTTGAGTGCTCGGGAGCTTGAAGAAGCAGTTACACCGAGCGTGAGAGTGATCTAGGTTCCGAACCCCCTCCACGTTGTGCATGGGCCTCCTTTTATAGTGCAAAGGGGTCACCGACAGGTGTCAACGTAGGAGAAAGGGGTAAAAACGTAAAAGAGGTGGTAGTTGTAACAGTGCGGGAACAGTGGAGCTACAGTACAGAACAGTGGTCTATACCTACTTTAACAGTGGGGGACAAGGGCATTCAATGCCCGTCGCCGTCGACCTCAAAAGCTCCCGCCCTGGCGTCTCCGTCTGCCACGGCGATGGATCCACCGCCGTGGAGTGCCACCGTGTACCCCAGGCTGCACAGCTATCCGCCACGCGTCCCTGGATAGGCCCCAGGGCGACGCGTGGGCCGATGAGCTGGAGCGTGGGCACACAGCGCAACCTTCCTGGCAAGCACCTTGCCGGGGCCTTGATCTTGCCGGGTCCGGGAGCTTGCCGCTCCCCGGGCCCTTGCCGGGGCGCATATAGCGCCGAGGCGTGTCTTCTAATCTTCCTGGCAAGCTCCTCTTGCCAGGGTCTTGTGCTAGTAGGGCAGTCTTGAGCCTGGTACGGCCTTCCCGGCAAGCTCCTCTTGCCGGGGTCTCGATCTTCTTTCTTGCATACTTTGTTTTTGAATGGTTTAATAGGGAGCAGGAAGGTCTCCGGCGAGCACGCGGTAAACCCTGCCGCGGGAAGCTGCAACTGCCCGTGCACAAGTTGGGGTACTGAGGTACCCCTACCTTAGTACACCGACAGGAGCCCCGGGGCCTGGGCCACACACGGTGCCGAGCGCTGTTGGGCCAGGCCCAAAACAGTGCACGGGCACCCGCGGCCCGCGGCGCGCCGAATCCACTTCCGTATCCGCCGCACCCCATCGTAACGACACGCGTCGATCGCGGCGCCGTGGGATGGGACGTGCCCACGATCTCTTAATGGAAAGGGCGAAACGCCCCCCACTCCCCCATAAAAGCAGAGGAAGCAGGAGCCGTTCCCCCCCTGCGCTTTCATTGCCTCGTCTTCCTCCTCCAAAGATTCTCTTGCGCTCTGCTTCCACGCCTCCGCCGCCGCCGTCTGCATCTCCGGCGTCGTCGGACCTTTCGCCCCTCCTTCCTTCCGCCGCGCCCGCCATGGCCCCGAAGACCGACAAGGCGAAGGCGGAGAAGGCCAAGAGGGAGAAATTGGAGCAAGCGGCGAAGCTCGCCGCGTACCGGAAGAAGCACCTCGTCTTCCCACCGAAGCTCGGCGTGCGGGAGCTCTGGAACAAGTATTACTTGTTCTGGGCCAAGGAAACCACCGCGCACCCCCGCACGCGAGCATATCCGGCCGCCGCCAAGGACAGCTATCCCGGCGGGTACTACTTCTTCGCAGCCTTTTTTCACTGTGGTCTCTGCCCTCCTTTCTCAAACTTCTTCTGCGATATTATGAACACGTACGGCCTCCATCTGCTTGACTTCACCCCCAACGCCATCCTCACCATGGCGGTTTTCGCACACATGTGCGAAAACTTCATAGGAGTCCACCCCAATGTAGCGCTCTTTAGGCACTTCTTCACTCCTAGAGCCGAGGCCGATGCCCCCCTCTCCGGAGGAATTTCTTGGGTCTTCCGTCTGAATAAAAAGGGAGCGTACTTGCCGGGGGAGCTCCGCGGCAAGTGGGAGGAATGGCGAGCGGAGTGGTGCTGGATCGTCGAGGACCAGCCGCAAGCCTTCACCGCGCCGCGCACAACGCCCATCGTGCGCGGCAGGGACTGGAGCGAGCTAGATTCGGACGACATCAAGCTCGACATCGCCCTCGTTCGGATCCATCGTCTTCGGATGGCCAAGCTGTCAGTTGCAGAGGTGGGCGCAGACTTCCTCCGCCGGCGCATCGCCCCTCTCCAAGACCGGAAGAGATCAGCCTGGGAGTACGGCGGCCCGGCAGACATAATGAGGCTGCGCCCCGGGCTCAACTTCAACTTCACCACGCTGGAGCTGAAGGGGATGGTCCGGGAACTCTTCAAGTACGACCCGGCACACCCTGAGTGGTTCAGGCCTCCCCGGGAAGTGGTGCCGCTCTGCAACAACATCGTCAGGGACCGCATCCTCGCCATGATGCCCATGTGTGACTCGCACGGCGTGGACCGCACGTGGATCGCTCCCAAGCCCATCGACGTCCTCAACTTCTACGACAACCTTGCAGAGGTGGCGAAGAACAAGGACGACCTCAAGGAGCACACGCGGGACACCACCGACCAGGAGATTGCCTATATGGCTTCTCGGGCTGAAGAGGCCGCTGCAGCCGCTGCGGCAGGAATTTTTGGATACACGCCGGAAGAGGCGGAAGTTGCGGATGCGTCCGCCCAGGCGGAGGAGGCGGAGATCCGCAGGTTGCTGCAGCTCCCTCCCGACGCGCTCACCGGGGTCCCCTCCCTGAGGCACTCCGGGATCCATGGAATCGCGGCCGAGGCCGCGGCAACGGAGGGTGCCGCTGGAGGGAGCAGAGGCGCCGCGAGGGGCGGAGGCGGCAAGGGAAAAGGGGTCGCAGCGCAGGGCGCTGGGACCAGCGAGCCGGCCGGGGAAGAGGAGGAGGAGGAGGCCGAGGACTCCGGCGGATCTACGGAGCTCTACGCCGACGACCTCTCCTCGTCGGAGAGCTCCCCGCCCCCGGCAAGCCCGAGGCAGTCCCCACCGAAGCGTCTCCGCAAGACGGCGACGGGGGAGAGGGCGCAGGCGCCCCGGCAACAGCCAGCTCGCCGGGCAGCTCCCCGGGGGAGCCAAGCCGCGCCAAGGCCGACCGGCGCATCAGCCACAGCAGAGGCAACCCGCGCGCAGGCCACGACGGAGGCGCCTCGCAGGCCGGCGCCGAGCCGGTAGGGGTCTTCTCGGAGCGGAGCAACGGCTCCGCCCGCTCCTCGGGCGCCGGCTACCGCTGGGGCTGGGTCCTCACAGCCCCCAGCCCCAGGGACCACCAAGCGCGCGAGGGAGTCTTCATCTTCCGCTCCTCGCGCCGACGCGCCGACGGTGGAGTACGACTTCTCCGCCTTGAGCGAGGACGACGAGGAGGACCAGGAGTAAGAGTCTAAGATCTTACACCTTCTCGATTTTTGTCTTGGTTTATGTTGATGCTGACTCTGTTCATTGCTTTGATTTCAGGACCTTGACTCAGCGCGTGGCGAAGAAAGCCAAGGCGCCCGCAGTAGAGGCCGCGGAAGACTCAGCCGCCGCGGCAACAGGAGGGGTGCCGGAGCCGAGCCTGCCGGACCCGAGCGCTGCTCCGAGGAGCAGCCCCCAGCGCAGCCCCCAGCGCAGCCCCCAGCGTAAGTCTGGGGTTTATTCTTTCGCTTGTCGGGGTACGCCTGAGGAATTGGTCTTGTCTTCATATCTTGATGTTTCTTGTCTCGTTCTGTGCAGAGGCGGAGCCACAGCGGGAAGAGCGCCCGGAGACCGTCGTCGAGGAGCCGCAGGCCCCGCCGTCCCCGCCAAGGCAGAACTCTCCGGCAAGGGAGAGTGCTCCGCCAAGGGCGGGTACTCCGCCAAGGCAGAGTACCCCGCCAAGGGCGAGCAGCCCGGCGAGGGTGGCCACTCCGCCAAGGCCGAGCTCCCCGGCGAGGGAGCCCGCCGCTGAGGACGTCCGCCAAGGTATGCCTTGTGATTTGCTTTCTTGGCTTTGCCTCTTTTTGGATATTTGCTTGAATCTTGAACTTCTTTTTCTTCTTCTTCTTTTTAGATCTTCCTCCTCCTGAGCCCATGGAGACGGAGGTTATCAACCTCGAGGAGGAGGGCGCGCAGGGCGGCGGCGGCGACGTCCCTGTCGTCGAAGAGATGACCGAGGCCGCCGAGCCGGCCGCGCAGGAGACTGCCCCGGCTGCGGACGCAGCGGCCGGGGAGGGGGACGGCGACCGCACCGCCGGCCCGGAGGCGGCGGGAGCATCGGATGCTGCACCGGCCACCGGTCCCTCCGCCAGCAAGGAGCAGGGGTACTATCTTGAGGCCCCCAATGGCGTCTTCATCCAGATGCCTTGGGGGTCTTCATCGCGAGCTCCCGCGGAGGGCGAGGCGTTTGACGGAGAAGTCCTCGCCTCCGCGGGCCTGAAGATCGTCGAGGCGCCCGGCGGGGGTGAGGGGCCCGAGGAGGAGAAGCTGCTCCACCAGCTCCTGGCCCTTTACCGGGCCAGGCAGGCGAAGCTCGCTTCCCGGGAAGCCCTCGCCGCCAAGGCCGCCGCGGAATTGGAGAAGCGTGCGGCGGAGCTCAGCGCCGCCAACCAGGCGGCCCTCCGCGAGGTGGCGGAGGAACGCGAGCGTCTTGCCGGCGAGTACCAGGAGTGGGTGCTCGAGAAGGCCGAAGCTGAGGAACAGCAGCGGCTCGCCGGGGTGGAGATGTCCCGGCGAGAGGGAGAGCTCGCGCAGCGGAAGGTCGAGCTGGACTCCCATGAGGAGGACCTTGCCGCTCGCGAGGCTGCCCTTGGCGGGGAGTTGAAGGAGGCGAAGGCCGCCGCGGTTGCCGTGGAAGATGCCAAGAAGGAGCTCGCCGCCAAGGTTGAGCAGCTGGAGAAGGCCCTGAAGGTGAGCGCTGAGAAGGTTGCCGCGCTCATCATTGAGCGCGAGAAGGACGCCCACACGAATTCTGAGCTCCAAGTGAGCCTCTCCAAGAGGGGCGACGAGTTGAAGGCCGCCAAGGACTCCATCGAGGACTTGGAGCTGAAGGTCACTACTCTGAAGGATTCGCTTGACGCTGCCCGGGCTCGGGAGAACAAGCTGAAGGAGGAGCTCCGCAAGGAGCGGACCTTGGTGGACAGCGTCAACAAGGCATCCGAGCTCTTCCGCCAAACCATTGAGGTATGGACCGAAGACTTGGTTTCTTCTGCGTCCAACATTGACCAGGAGCTGCTGGCGCTGAAGGTCGAACATCTTATCTACTCGCCGGATCCGGATCTCCCGCACAGCGCCAAGCTCAGCCTCTTCTTCAGAGGGATCGCGCCGGCCCTGGCAGGTCTCCGGAACCAAATCCCCGCGCGGCTGGCCGAGGAGTCGCGCCTGCTCTGCGCGGGAACTCTGGAGCGGGTGCTGACGAAGATCGTGTACCGCAACCCGGGGATCAATCTCACCAACGTTCTTCGCAGCTTGCCGGCTGATGCGAACACGGAGGCCCTGAAGGAACAAGTCGCCCACATCATCGCCAAGGTGGCTAAGCTCGGCAGGAAGGAGGGCGACCGCGTAGATTAGGCCTCCATTATCTTTATCTTTTTGTTGCTGCACATTATGTCATGAACTCATTAGTCCATTGTGACAAGTTATCCTTTGTAAGATATTTATCTTATTTTGATCAATCAGTGCAATGTTATCTTCCTTGTCTTAATCCTTGGCTTTGTATGTTTTTCACCCTACGCTCCCGGGGAGCTTGCCGGCAAGGGACCTTGCCGCGAGCGCTGAGTACTGGACTCTGAGCAGCCTGCAGGTCAAGGTCCTCACCGGCAAGCAACCTTGCCGCAGCTAGCCGCAACACACTTAGCTTGCTGAGCGTGCTCGGAAACGAAGCAAGGGCGCGACACTTGTCGCAGCTCACTTAAATCGTTGAGTGAACTCGAAAACAAGATAAGGGTGCGGCAAGCTACGGGTAGGTTCCTCCGCGCACAGGTTTTCCATACAAAGTGTGATTGTTCAAGGAAGACAACTAAAATTTAAAATTTGAACTGGTCAAATTCTAACAACTTATCTTTCATATGCTGCTTGCTTATATTGTTTGCTTTCTGGTAAGGCTTCTCTTTCTTGAACAGCACTTGGTTCCTCCTCCACCTCCTTCCCCCCCGGCAAACTTGTGCGCGAGGAACGTTCCTTCTGTTTAAAAGGAAAGAAAAGGGAGAGGGAAACAAGTATATGGCCTTTCGGCGTGCCAATGCTTACCGGATACTTGAGTGTTGTACCAAATGCCAAACGAAACATGCAAATAGCGAAGAAAAGCATGCAAAAGGCAATCGGTGCGAGAAACACAAAAACTTTACTGATGCACGGGGTCTGCGCCCGGCTTTGTACAAAGGGTTACATGCAACAGCGGCAAAGCTTGTACAAAAGGTGGTTGCCGGAGCGGATCACGGCAACCGCGCCTTATGGGTGAAACTTGTGAAGATGCTCTATGTTCCAGGAGTTGCTCACCGGTAAGCCTTCTTCGGTCTCGAGGCGGACAGCGCCGGGCCTCGTAACTTGTCTCACCCGATAAGGGCCTTCCCACTTCGGCGTCAACTTGTTGGAATTCTTGGCGGACTGAACACGCCGAAGAACAAGGTCGCCTTCCTCGAGACTCCTGGCCTTGACTTTGCGGCTATGGTAGCGGCGCAAAGCTTGCTGGTATCGAGCAGCTCGTACAGCAGCCTGGAGACGTTCCTCCTCGAGGAGCAATGCATCATCTTGCCGCAGTTGCTCTTGCTCGAGCTCATCATAAGCGAGCACTCGAGGAGATCCGTATACGAGTTCCGTGGGGAGAACTGCTTCTGCTCCATAGACTAGAGCAAAGGGTGTCTGCCCGGTGGCTCGACTTGGTGTCGTTCTGATTGACCAAAGAGCCGCCGGCAGCTCCTCTATCCAATTTCTTCCACACTTGCGCAGCCTGTCAAAGGTCCTCGTCTTGAGTCCGCGCAGCACTTCAGCGTTGGCCCTCTCCGCTTGACCGTTGCTCCTCGGGTGAGCAACAGAAGCGAAACAGACCTTGGCGCCAAGGTCTTGGACGTACTGCATGAAGGTGCGACTAGTGAATTGTGTACCGTTGTCGGTGATGATCCTGTTAGGGATCCCGAAACGGCAAACAATCGACCTGAAGAACCTGACTGCTGACTGTGCTGTCACCTTTCTCACCGGTTCCACTTCTGGCCACTTTGTGAACTTGTCGATTGCAACGTACAAGTACTCAAAGCCCCCGACGGCTCGGGGAAAAGGGCCGAGGATATCGAGCCCCCAGACCGAGAAGGGCCAGGACAAAGGGATTGTTTGGAGAGCTTGAGCTGGCTGATGAATCTGCTTTGCATGGAACTGGCACGCTTCACACTTGGTTACTAGTGCAGTTGCATCTTGGAGGGCTTCTTGCCAAAAGAACCCTTGCCGGAAGGCTTTCCCGGCAAGCGCCCTTGCGCCAATGTGGTGGCCGCATATGCCTCCGTGTATTTCCGCCAACAGCTTCTGTCCATCTTCCCTGGAGATGCACTTCAGTCTGACACCATTGAGTCTTCTTCTGTACAGCTCGTTATCCACGAACTGGTACATACTTGACTGCCTGGTTATCTTCTCTATCTCTTGAGGGTCGTCGGGAAGTTCTCCAGTTTGCAGAAAACGGACTATCTGCTGTGCCCATGCCGGAGCCCGAGGCTCAACGGCAAGGGCTAAAGGCTCGAGGGCCGCTGCGGGAACCTCAGCTTCTACGGCGAGGACCTCTGGTTCTGCCGGAGCTGATGGTCCCCCGGCAAGCCTCGCCGGCCCTCTCCGCTTGACCGTTGCTCCTCGGGTGAGCAACAGAAGCGAAACAGACCTTGGCGCCAAGGTCTTGGACGTACTGCATGAAGGTGCGACTAGTGAATTGTGTACCGTTGTCGGTGATGATCCTGTTAGGGATCCCGAAACGGCAAACAATCGACCTGAAGAACCTGACTGCTGACTGTGCTGTCACCTTTCTCACCGGTTCCACTTCTGGCCACTTTGTGAACTTGTCGATTGCAACGTACAAGTACTCAAAGCCCCCGACGGCTCGGGGAAAAGGGCCGAGGATATCGAGCCCCCAGACCGAGAAGGGCCAGGACAAAGGGATTGTTTGGAGAGCTTGAGCTGGCTGATGAATCTGCTTTGCATGGAACTGGCACGCTTCACACTTGGTTACTAGTGCAGTTGCATCTTGGAGGGCTTCTTGCCAAAAGAACCCTTGCCGGAAGGCTTTCCCGGCAAGCGCCCTTGCGCCAATGTGGTGGCCGCATATGCCTCCGTGTATTTCCGCCAACAGCTTCTGTCCATCTTCCCTGGAGATGCACTTCAGTCTGACACCATTGAGTCTTCTTCTGTACAGCTCGTTATCCACGAACTGGTACATACTTGACTGCCTGGTTATCTTCTCTATCTCTTGAGGGTCGTCGGGAAGTTCTCCAGTTTGCAGAAAACGGACTATCTGCTGTGCCCATGCCGGAGCCCGAGGCTCAACGGCAAGGGCTAAAGGCTCGAGGGCCGCTGCGGGAACCTCAGCTTCTGCGGCGAGGACCTCTGGTTCTGCCGGAGCTGATGGTCCCCCGGCAAGCTCGCCGGGGCGAGGCTTGTCGGGAACACTTGCTTCAACTGTACAAGCCCGAGGGCTTGCGGGAGCAATCTGTTCCTCAGCGTTCTGGTTGTTGATCTTGGGGACCTTGGCGGCGGTTTCTGGAAGATCCGCCGGCAAGTAGTCGTCGGAGACCAACTTTCTCTTTTTGGATTGCCCAATTGATGGTGTAACGGATGGTTGAGTCAGCTTAAGCAAGAAGGTCCCTGGTTCCACAGGTAACTTCATCGCGGCGCACTTTGAAAGGCCATCTGCTATTTCATTTTGAGCTCTCGGGACGTGCTCCATCTGCAGACCTTCAAAGTGCTCCTCAAGCTTCCTCACTTCATCAACGTAAGCTTCCATCAAAGGGCTCTGATAGCTCTTGTTAACTTGTCGGACCACCAACTGAGAATCTCCCCGCACAATCAGCTTCCTAATCCCAAGTTCGGCCGCAATTCTGAGGCCGGCGAGCAAGCCTTCATATTCAGCAGTGTTGTTCGTCGCTTGCTCCCTGGGAAAGTGCATCTGGATAACATACTTGAGGTGCTCTCCGGTGGGCGCGATGAGTACCACGCCAGCACCGGCGCCTTGCAGCGAGAAGGCACCATCAAAATACATCACCCATTCACTTGTCGCTTCTTGTACAGGTGCACTTGTTTCTTGGACTTCCTCGTCGGGCGTTGGGGTCCACTCAGCTATGAATTCTGCCAAAGCTCGGCTCTGTATGGTTGAAGTACTTTCAAATTTGAGTCCAAAGCTCGACAGCTCCAGTGCCCACTCAACGATCCTGCCTGTTGCTTCCGGATTGTGCAATATCCTCTTCAGCGGAAAGCGAGTGACCACTGTTATCTCATGGGCCTGGAAGTAATGGCGCAGCTTTCTCGAGGCCATGAGGAGGCCGAAAAGCAATTTTTGCACACCAGAGTACCTTGATCTAGCCCCCTGGAGAAGGGAACTTACAAAATACACTGGGCGCTGCACCATCTTCTTCCGTACCTCATCCTGTTCCTGCGCAGAGTCATCCTTGTCGGGGCCAGAGCTTGCCGGAGCAGCCCCCTGCTTGTCGCTGGATTCGCTTGCCGGTGGTGCTGACTCCTCGTCGGACTCCCTCTCCGCTACTAACGCAGCACTAACCACCTGGTTGGTTGCTGCTAGGTATAGCAACAACTTTTCCTGTGGTTTAGGTGCGACAAGTACTGGAGTGGAGGACAGGTACCGTTTCAAATCCTGCAGCGCCGCCTCCGCTTCCGGAGTCCACTTCATGGGACCTGCCTTCTTCAAGATTTTGAAGAAAGGTAGGGCGCGTTCTGCAGACTTTGAAATGAACCTACTGAGGGCAGCCACACAACCTGCAAGCCTCCTGACATCCTTGACGCGCTTTGGGGCCTCTATCTGCTCGATGGCTTTAATCTTGTCGGGGTTGGCTTCAATCCCCCTCTGTGACACAAAGAACCCGAGAAGCTTGCCGGAGGGGACTCCAAAGACGCACTTCTCGGGGTTCAACTTGAGCTGTATCTTGCGCAGGTTCTGAAATGTTTCTTCCAAATCTTGGACCAAGGTTTCCTTGCTCTTGCTCTTTACCACGATGTCATCCATGTAAGCTTCTACATTTCTGTGGATCTGTGGCTCAAAAGCAGTGTATACTACCCTTGCAAAGGTTGAGCCTGCATTCTTCAGTCCAAATGGCATGCGAATGAAGCAATAAGTGCCACATGGAGTGATAAATGCAGTCTTCTCTTCATCTTCCTTGGCCATGAAAATCTGATGATAGCCTGAGTATGCATCAAGAAAACAGAGTAGCTCACATCCGGCAGTGGAGTCAACAATTTGGTCAATGCGCGGCAAAGGGAAGGGATCCTTGGGACATGCTTTATTCACATCGGTGAAGTCTATACACAGTCTCCACTTCCCGTTGGCCTTGCGCACGACGACTGGGTTTGCCAACCACGTCGGATGGATCACACCTCTAACTAGACCTGCTGCCTCTAGCTTCTTGATTTCTTCGTTGATGAATTCTTGGCGCTCCACGGCTTGCTTCCTCACTTTTTGCTTGATGGGCCGCGCATGAGGACAGACAGCAAGCTTGTGCTCAATTACCTTCCTGGGAACACCGGGGATGTCAGATGGTTGCCAGGCAAACACATCGACATTCGCCCGCAGGAAGGCAACGAGCGCGCTTTCCTATTTGCTGTCAAGGGTGGCACTGATGGTGAAGGTACCACCAGTGCCGTCCTCCTTGGCGGACACTTTCTTGGGTGCCGGAGGAGCGGCCATTCCTTTCTTACTCTTGCCGGTGGAGCTCGATGGAACGTCCTCGACGGCAGCGCAGCACTCCGAAGAGGTGCGGTTGCCGGAGTGGGTCCCAGAGCACTTGCCGGACTTGATCTTCATCTTCTTCCCCCCGGGAGCTTCAGCGGCAAGAGTGTCCTTCTCGGCCGCGGCTGTCGCATCCCGGTAGATCTTGTCGGTGCAGACAAGCGCATCCTTCTTGTCGCCGTGGACAGTGATGACGCTTATCGGCCCCGGCATCTTCAGTACGTTGTAAGCATAATGGGAAGCCGCCATGAACTTGGCGAGGGCTGGACGGCCAAGTATTCCATTGTAGGGCAATGGAATATCGGCGACGTCAAAAGTGATGCGCTCAGTCCTGAAGTTGAGCTCCCCGCCAAAGGTCACCGGCAGAGTGATCTTTCCCTTGGGCTTGCTCCTTCCCGGGTTGATTCCTTGGAATGAACCGGTTTCTTCGAGCTCGCCATCTGGAATCTGGAGTTTCTTGATCACAGCAGAGGAGATCAAGTTCAGCCCGGCCCCGCCGTCAACCAACATTTTGGTGACCTTGAGGTTGCGGATGGTGGGAGACACCAGCATCGGCAAGCACCCGACCGCAGTGGTGCGATCAGGGTGATCCTCAAGATCAAAAATGATGGGCGTGCTGGACCATTTGAGGAGCCTGCGCGACTCCACGGGCGGCTCCGCTGCATTTACCTCACGCACCCACTGCTTTAGTTGGCGTGGGAGGTGTGCAGAGAGGCGCCACCGTCGACGCACAGGACCTCCGTGGCCTTCTGGAACTCCTGCTCGCTGTTCTCCTCGTCCTCCATGTCTTCGTCGTCGTCTTCTTCGTCCTTGTCGCGGCCCCGGGGAGGTCGATCTCCTTGCCGCTGCTTGGCCTTGCCGCGGCGCCCTCCCCGGCCGTTGAACGGCCGCTTCTTGCTGGGCTCTTCCCCGCCACCTTGGGCCTTCTCCTTGTCGCGCCTCTCGTACTCAGCTTTTTGCTGCTCGACGAGATATTCGACGCGCTTGCAGTTGGAGAGATCGTGACCCTTGGTGTGGTGGATCTTACAGTATTGCTTGTCGGAGTTGCCCGGCTTGTCGGCCGCCGCTGCAGGGGCGGGCTCCTTGCCGGAGCCACCAGCCTGCGCTTGCTTGGCGGGGGCCTCCTTGCCGGTCTTCTCGACGGCAAGCACCTCCTTCTTGCCCTTCCTTCTGTTGTTCCGCCGCCGGCTCTTCTTTGCCGGGGCGGCGTCGTCGCTGTCGCTTCCTCCTGCGCCAGCATCCTCCCCGGGGAGTCTCCTCCCCTCTTCCGCGTGTGCGCACTTGTCAGCAAGAGCGTAGAGCTCGCTGACGTCCCGAATCTTCGTCATCGCCATCTCTTCACGCATGCGGCGGTTACGCACGTTCTGGTGGAACGCGCTAATAACCGCGGCAGGGTGGACATCAGGGATGTTGTGCTGCACACGGCTGAAGCGTTGGATGTACTTGCGCAGGGTCTCTCCTTCCTTCTGGGCCAAAATGTGGAGATCGCTCTCCTGGCCATGGGGTTTGTGGCCGCCGGTGAAGGCGCCAACAAACTGGTGGCAGAGGTCGGCCCAAGAAGAGATAGAACCTTCCGGCAAGTGCATAAGCCACGAACGGACGTTCGGCTTTAGCACGAGCGGGAAGTAGTTCGCCAAGATCTTCTCGTCGCGCCCCCCGGCAGCTTGGACTGCGATGGTGTAGACGCTGAGGAATTCCGAGGGGTGCGTCTTGCCGTCGTACTTCTCCGGTACGTCAGGCTTAAAATTCTTCATGCTGGGCCACTGGACGCGCCGCAGCTCGCGGGTGAACGCAGGGCAGCCTGCCGCGTACGGCAGGTCGCCTGACTCACCGGGCGCGTGCGCGTCGACAGTGTTCCCAGCTCTCTTGTCTGATTGTCGCCGAGCTTCTCGGCGGCGCTCGATTGTGGTCCGAGCGTCTTCTTCTCGCCGGTCGTCGAGGACCTGGCGCTGGTCCCGACGAGCCCGCGGGTCCGACGAGGCAGTGGAGCCGTCGTCGGCGTTATTCCGGCGGGGCGGCGTCTTCTGCTTTCGCTGCGGGGAGTGCGCGCTCGCCGCACCCCCGGCAGTCTTGTCGCCGTCGGCCTTCGTCTTCTCAGCTTGCCGTGGCCGCGAGGCCGACGGCTGCTGTGGAGAATCGTTGTTGGCGAAGGCTATCAGGCTCTGGATGGTGGCCCTCCAGTCTTCGGCCTTGTTCGCCGCTGGAGGGAAGTCGAGGAGCAGTTGCGCCCTTGCGAGCGCTTCTGCTGGAGTGGAGGGGAACGCGGGCGAGCGGTGCGAGGAGCGGGATACGCTCGGACTTCTAACAACGTTAGAAGGAGCGGGGTCCCGCGCCGGCGCCTTCGCTTTGCTTGTGCCCGGACGGGGGTCCGGGGCGTCCCGCGAGCCTCCGGTTTGGCCTTGCCCCAGCAAGCGGATACCACCTCCTGTGGTATGGCGCTGCTGGGTTGTAGTGTGTTGGGATGGACGGGGTGCGTCCACGGAGACCGAGGTTCGGTCATCCGTCCTGTTCTTGGATCTGGTGGCGCCGTGAGTGTCCTCGCCGGCGACCACCCTTCCGACGGCATCTCCCCCGCCCACCGTTGGCTCTGGTGGCGGCGGGTGAGACGCAGACGGGCCTCCGACCTCCGAAGCCTTCTTCTTCGGGGCCATGGAGTTGTCGCTGGTGAAGTTGCTGATGAAGCTGGAGAGGTTGATGAAGATTGCGCCCGCGCGAATGCCGGATCAGGTTCGCACAACCTCGACGCCCCCTACCTGGCGCGCCAAAGATGTCGGGGGAAACTGTCCACCACGAACACCTATGGGACCGGAGCCCCTTGTTTGTGCGGTACGAGGGCGGAGGGAGCACAAAGAGTAGATCGAAACGAGCACGCGGGCAGTTTTACCCAGGTTCGGGCCGCGGTAGACGCGTAAAACCCTACTCCTGCTTAGTTGTGTATTGAGTTTGAGTGCTCGGGAGCTTGAAGAAGCAGTTACACCGAGCGTGAGAGTGATCTAGGTTCCGAACCCCCTCCACGTTGTGCATGGGCCTCCTTTTATAGTGCAAAGGGGTCACCGACAGGTGTCAACGTAGGAGAAAGGGGTAAAAACGTAAAAGAGGTGGTAGTTGTAACAGTGCGGGAACAGTGGAGCTACAGTACAGAACAGTGGTCTATACATACTTTAACAGTGGGGGACAAGGGCATTCAATGCCCGTCGCCGTCGACCTCAAAAGCTCCCGCCCTGGCGTCTCCGTCTGCCACGGCGATGGATCCACCGCCGTGGAGTGCCACCGTGTACCCCAGGCTGCACAGCTATCCGCCACGCGTCCCTGGATAGGCCCCAGGGCGACGCATGGGCCGATGAGCTGGAGCGTGGGCACACAGCGCAGCCTTCCCGGCAAGCACCTTGCCGGGGCCTTGATCTTGCCGGGTCCGGGAGCTTGCCGCTCCCCGGGCCCTTGCCGGGGCGCATATAGCGCCGAGGCGTGTCTTCTAATCTTCCTGGCAAGCTCCTCTTGCCAGGGTCTTGTGCTAGTAGGGCAGTCTTGAGCCTGGTACGGCCTTCCCGGCAAGCTCCTCTTGCCGGGGTCTCGATCTTCTTTCTTGCATACTTTGTTTTTGAATGGTTTAATAGGGAGCAGGAAGGTCTCCGGCGAGCACGCGGTAAACCCTGCCGCGGGAAGCTGCAACTGCCCGTGCACAAGTTGGGGTACTGAGGTACCCCTACCTTAGTACACCGACACTCTCGTCCCTCTTCCCCGCCGCCAGCATCGCCTTCCCTCTCGCTCGACCCCCTCTCTGGCCCGAGCCCCATCTTCCCTTCGCCCGCCGCACTCCTCGCAGCCTCCATCCCCCTCACTGGCTCGCCTCTTCAAGCGCCGCCCGCCGTCGGCTCTAGGACCTCGCGAGCCGCCTCCACTTCTCGATCCCTGCGCGTCTCCCTCTCCCTCGCGCCCTCACCTTCTCCTGGTGGCTCCGCGCCGAGGCCTCGTCCCGCCTCTGCTCCGAGCAGATGGACGAGAGGCCCCGTCCTCAAGCCGTCCTCCGCGCTAGCACCGCGCCATGGCCCTTCCCTCCGGCCTCCGCCGTCGTCAGGCCTCTCCAGCGCCGAGCTGGCCACCCCAAGCCCGGCGAGCTGCTGCCGTCGTCTCCCTCCAGCGCCGAGCCTGCGGCCTCCCTTCTCCAGCGCCGCAGCGCCAAGGTGCTGCTCCGGCCTCCCCGTCCTCAAGCCGCGGTCGTGCCTTGTTCCGCGGCCAGGGGAGCTACCGCCGTCCGCCGCAAGGTCTCGCCCCTGCTGCCTCCAAGCCCGACGCGCCTCCACCTCTAGCGCACCAACCTCCGTGCGCCTCCTCCGTGGCTCTGCTCCGGCCACCGGCGCCGCCTAGCCCTGCTAGTGATGTGCATCTTCAGCCCGGCCCCATGAGGCTCTTCCTATCCGGTGTCGTTTCTCCTCGGTGAGAAACCAGGTCGCCGAGCCCTGCTTCGCTTTGTGCTGCTGTTGTTTCGCCAAGACCCGGAAGAATCGAGTTCGATCACCTTCGTGTGTACCACTACATCAACATTTGTACTACTACGTGGTTTGGCCAAGTACCACGACTACCGGATGCGCCAAGTACCTCTTCTTGCGACACGAACATCTACGAAATGTGTACCTCTACGAACGTGAACAACTACCGTCGCCGAGACCCTCAAGTACCTCTACGAACGGAACGACTACTCCTTTTGGCAATGTGAACGGCTACTTCCTCTACGAAACATGTACCTCTACAGAACGTCTACTTCCACTACGTCCCTCGACGACTCGAACCGCTTCGAGAACGAACGCTTCGAAGGTATAACCCCCGAGACGATGCCCGTGGAGGAATGCATGTGTTGTATGAAATGTTTTTCTTGTGTGCTCCGTGCCCGTTTCGCCTTTTGTCATGCTCCTCGGTTGCCTCGTCGCCGACCCATGGGAACCCGGTGACGGGATCACCCCACCTTTCATCTTGTTTTGCTCGCTCACGCTCTCCGTCATCTTTTGCACCGGTCTCTGAACGAGTTACCGGAACCGAGATGTTGCGTTGCATCATTTTCGGATCGTTGCCGTGGCACCCTTTCCTTCCACCAGGGTGACAAATACTCCTTATCATCTTCATGTTCACTTTTAATAAAAAATTGCATAAACTTCATCATGTCATCCGCATCATGTTAACAACATTAGAATGTTTAATTGTTATTTGCTTAAAATTACTAAACATGCTCATGAGTTTCCGGAATTGTTGTTGTTATTTTCTGGCCTCATTTAAAATGTCTAATAGGTAGATTGCTCTTGCTTCACCTCTTGCCATGTTAACAAACATTTAATCTTGTCTTGTAAATAAACGAGAGTCAACTAAATAAATAAAATGTGGTGTTTCGTCAATATGCAACTCGTTGCATATTGAGCTCCACTTAACTTGTAGTTTTGTTAGTGCACATTGCCATGCCATGCATAATTAAACCAGACATGCATCATACTTGGATGTGCATCGTATGCCATGTTTATGCTTGTGTGTTTACCGTGTTGTTTGCTTCTTTCCGGTTGCTTCTCTTGTTAGCTTCGGTTTCGTTCCGGAGTTATGAGGATTCGCTCGACTATGTTGCTCCGTCTACTTCATGGATCCGTTCTTCTCCCTTGTGGAATCCCAGGCAAGATGATCATACCCTTGGATACCTTTACTGCCATTGCCATGCTTAGTTGTCTCGATGCTATCGTTACATGTCGCGCTACCCATCTTTTATGTCAGCCTCTCCTTCTTGCCATGAAACCTCTAACCTTTGACACCTTCCTAGCAAAACCACTGTTTGGCTATGTTACCCGCTTGCTCAGCCCCTCTTATAGCGTTGTTAGTTGCAGGTGAAGATGAAGATCGTTCCAGGAGGGAACTTGTTGTTGGTATATCACAATATCTATAATTATTATTAACACACCTACATACTGGGCATGGGTGGAAGGCTTGGCCTTTTGCTCGGTGTTTTGTTCCACTCATGCCACCTTAGGGGCCGATAAACCGGCATTATGTTCCTTGATTTTGCGTTCCTTACACGATGGGTGGATGGGGACCCCTTGACAGTTCGACTTTGAATAAAACTCCTCCAGCAAGGCCCAACTTTGGTTTTCATTTGCTCATCATAACAACTTAATTAATTAATTAATTGCATAGGGGGTCATGTCCCCGGGTTCTTAATTCTACATAACAGGGGGGCCAGTACTGATGGTGTTGATCCCAAACGGGGGTTATGCGGGGCCACCACGGGGAAACTCGAGGTTTGGCTCATGTAGGATCGCCCATCCGGACGTGGCCTGAGACGAGATACGCGCGGCTACTATCGGGGTGTCGGCACGTCGGGAGGTCTTGCTGGACTTGTTTTACCATTGTCGAAATGTCTTGTGCACCGGGATGCCGAGCCTGATCGGTTTTCCCTAAGATAAGGAGTGATGATATTATAATTATCGCTTCAGCTAATCGTGAGAGCTTGTGATGGGCTAAGTTGGGACACCCCTGCAGGGTTATGATCTTTCGAAAGCCGTGCCCGCGGTTATGTGGCAGATTGGAATTTGTTAATGTCCGGTTGTAGAAAACTTGACAGAGGATCCGAAGTAAAACACACAACTGTGTGAGTAACCGTGACTCTCTCTTTTCACTTTGAGAAGAGAACACGGTGGGGTTATGTTTGACTCGTAGGTAGTTCAGGATCTTTAGCGATCACTACTAGTTTGCGACCGTTTGCGTAGATGCTCATCTTATTCTTGTACTCGTAAGCTAGCCACCATATTATGCTTAGCCGCTGCTTCAACCTCACCACTTTACCTCTTCCTACCCATAAAGCTTTGCTAGTCTTGTTACCCATGGTTATGGGATTGCTGGGTCCTCGTGGTTCACAGATACTATAACACCAGATGCAGGTTCCGACGAGAATGATGCAGGAGCTGGTTCAAGTACTTCAGGGAGCTCGATGAAGAGAGTGGCTGTATGCTTGTGACGTTTTTCGACGACAAGTAGTGGTTTCTACTAGGGGCGATTCGGACCTGTGGCTTTAAGTTGTTTTGGTATCTTTCTTTTAGATCTTCACCCGTAGTCAGGTTGTGATGTTTTGAATGATGTCTTGCTTATGTAATGTATTGTGTGAAGTGGCGAGTGTAAGCCAACTATCTCCTTTTGCAATTTAATCCCTCTTTTACATGAGTCGTGCAAAGATACCAAACTTGAGATCATTCCAGAATGGGCTCATACCATTAAGTCGTGCCTCGACACGTAGGAGGTATAGTCCCATCCTGGGCATTACAAGTTGGTATTCAGAGCCTTCCCGACCTAGAAGCCCCCACTGATTGATCGAATCGTTGACGGTTGAGTCTAGGCACACACTGAAAATGTTTTGAGTCCTATATATATATCGGAGAGTAGGATTTCTTTGCTCCTCATCTCTTTTCACTCTGGTGAGGACTCCTGACGATTACTCTTGTCTCTTCTACTCTCAAAAATTCACTAAATTTTTTTAGGATCACGCGAGTATTGTTTGGATTGTTCCGATGTCTTTGTGACGAGAACATTGTTCTCGATGCCTCCTGTCATTAGGGGTTGTGGCAGTGTCCCGGGGAGTTGAGCTCCGAGGTGTTGTCGTCACAAATATATCGCATCAGTTCTGGAATACTTAAGACGGCCGACATCGAAAACTCTCCTATGCGGTTAGTGGCAAGATAACCCCGACATCACCCAGTAATGGGGAGGTAGTTCGGGAGTATTGCCATAGCTTGTATAGTAGATGCGTTTCGAAGGTCCGAGGTAAACGGTTTCCGGAGATAACTGGTTATGTGTTGAAGGATGGATACAGCTGGATGTAGGATTAGAGTTGAGTGCGCGGTGCTTCCCCTGTATCCCCAACACCTGATTGCATAACTGGAAACTTTCGGAAATTAATAGGTGGGTTCATCTAGTAGCTCGTAGGCATTCTTCCAACGAATGCATGATATGAAGTTCGGGGTTCTACATTGAGTGAAGTGGTTTTATGGGCTTGTTCCGATCGGGAGTTGCATCTTAAAGGGTCCTTGGCTATGCTGTTCCGGGGATTGCAAAACCCTTTTGTAACACGTTCCATGAGCTTTCAGCACGAATATGTCGAACGAAGCTTCTATCTTGTGTATTTGTTCTTCTGCTCCTTGTTGCTTTTATTTACCTTTTGTTCTCCTAAGTGGCTTCTCGTCAAGTTGATATAACTGCGGAATCCATTCGTTCAATTCTCCATTCGGATGATATTGTGAAGATCATGTTGCTACATATCTATCCCTTGTTTTGTTTTGATTCTGGTATTCGAGTTGCTTCGATGTCAAATGTTGATTCCATACCTTTCCTAATCGGTGTTCTCATATTTCTATGGGAGTGCTAGTCCTTCTTAATCATCAAGATGGTCATGTTAAATTCTTTTCAACCGTTGTCCATTTTGTTCGTCTCAAGTTGTCTTTGTTTTTCCCCACCCTCTCACCCTTCTCCTTCTCGGAGCCAGAAATTCTCAAATGAAATATCCATTTTATTCATGTGATGTTTCTTCATTCATTTCCTTCAATGTTCTTATCCGGTGATTTATCGTGAAGATGCTCAAGAGCTTCAAGTTCATCATTCTTTTGTTCTCAAATTCTGCCGGTGGATGTAATTCAAGCTTCGGTGTTGATTATATCTCTTCCTTTTGTTTCACATGTTTTCACATGTTGTAATTTCTTATCTGAAGGCTCTCTTATTTCTTCACATCTCTTTATTCATATCCGGAGTGTTGAAGATAACTCAGATGATTCATAATTCCATTCTTAATCTATTCAAACTATTTTGAGGATTGTCATCTTATTCAAACCATTTAATTCAACCGGTGCAATATCTCTTAAGCAATATTTTCAACGGTGATTTCTTTAGTGGGCCCTAACCCACAGGTCTTTTTCCAGGATCTTACCTGGCTCTTCTATTTTTCTGGAGTTATTCTCAAATTCTTTTCAAAGTGTGACGTGAGAATGATTTCCATCAGTCACAGGCCTTCTCCAAGATCGTTTTCAAATTCTTTTCATGGTTGGTTAAACCTTCCATCTTTTATTCTTCCGGAGCATCTCGCAATTCTTCAAGGTGGTTCTCGTTGTCATTTTCAGCATTTGAAGACCGGAGAAGTGTTTCTCTTAAATCTTGGCCCGTCTTCTTGAAGATTCGTGGTTCTAGCTTCATGCCATCCTCATTATTGTTCACATTGTGAGGAATTCTTTTATACCATCCAAAGCATTTCATGAATTCTTCCTATTGTGATCCTCCGAAGGCCATCATTTCAGAATATTTCTTCGTTCCCAGTTTTCAACTTGTCCTCCAAATATTCTTCATTGATGTCTCTTCGTTCGTCTCCATATTTTACGGTGGTTCATTCAAGATTACTCTTTCGTTGTTCTCGTATTAATTCATTTGTTCTTTTCACAATCCTACCGGTGGTTCGTTGAAGTTTTACCCAAGCTTGTGCTAGATCTCTCTTAATCCTTGCCAACGAGAATAAGTAGTATGCCAAATCCTTTGGTTGTCATCAATTTAAATTGGTGAAGGAGATGCATGACATAATTCTTATTCTTATTTCATCCAGGTGGATTAATTCCTTTGTTTAGAGTTTATTCGTGAGGAATAAATTCTAGGCTTCAAGTTGTTCATCTTGTTTTCCGGAGCTCCAAGTTATTTCAATTATATCATTTCAACGCTCCATCTAATTCATCGCAGGCCTTGAATCTTATTCTTTTCATCTTCCACTTCTCATGCTTTCATTACCGGAGTTCTTCATGGTGGTTCATCATGTTTTAATTCATCCTCGAAGTCTTCATCAATATTCTTGTTGAAGCTCAAGCATTCTTCATCATGCATTCCAATTGCAATTCTTGCTCCCTTATCTTTCAGATGGTGGTATGCCATTTTTGACAATTTTCCTTCATGTTTCATGATTCACAAGTTGTCAGGAATGAGATATTTAAACCCATCATTTTCTTGTTCAGGAGATCTTTCCAACCTTTCAATTTATTCGTTGGAGTTATCTTGGGTTGTATTTCACCTAAAGCTTTCCCTGAGAATTGTTGCTATTATGGTGCTTATAAATGACCCAGTTTTTCTCCTTGTTGATCTCAATCCAAGCAATTCATTTCTGTTAGTGGCTGGTTGTCACCTCTTAATTGTGAGATGTTTTCCATAAGCCCACATCAAGCTTATTATTTTCGTTGTTGAATTCCAACAGCTCTGTTCAACCCATCTTGGTAAAGATGCTCTTTCAATTCATTCGTGGGAGAAGTTGTCATTTTCTTCTTCGTTCTTTTCTTTCCAACGACCTAGCATTCTATTCTTTCATTCCGGAGGCATTGTGATATTGCTCTCTTTGACCATCATCTTGTTTTCTTTTCAAGATCATATTCTTCCCTTGCTTGTCTATTTAACCGGAGTGTTGTATTCTCCATTCTATTTCTCTCATCTCATCTAGTTTTGCCTCTCCTTCAACCGGAGTGTTGTCTGAATCTTTCTTACCCCTTGTGCCATTCTTTTAATTGTTTTGGAGGCAATATGCTGTTGATTTCATCCAATATCATTCCATCTCCTCAAGTTCATGTTAATTTCTTCCATTTTTAGACGGAGTGATGTCCAAATTATTTCGTTCTTATTCCTTCTCAATCTTGGTTAATCGGAGTGGTTTTAAAATTCTTTCGTCATCCGTGAGCTCTTGTTTCATGTCTTGCAACCTTCAAGGTTCTCATAATGCTACTTGTTCCTCTTTTCTAATGAAGTGTTTCATCTTCGTTCATTTCCATTCTATTCTTTCTTTCAAGATTGTTCAAACCTCTCAGGTTCGTGGTTTCACTCGTCTGTCAAAGAAGCAACTTTGTTTTACCTCGTCTTTTTCGTTTTTACCCGGTGATATCTCTAGGATCTCGAGTCGAGATCCTCTGTTAGTGTGGGAGAGTTGTGATGCCCGAAGACCGACGTCCCAGAAGATTCCAGAAGATTCCAGATGTTCCGGGTTCTCCCGTGTGTTTCATTTGTGCTTGTGTTATTTATTTTTGCCTTGCATCATGTCATCATGCCATCATGCCATTAATCTTTTGCATCTCAACTTAAATAAATCGTGTGGATCTTCGATCTATTTAAATCGAGGGAAGGATGACTTCTCTTTATAACATATCCTCCTAATATATGGAGCTATATTATAAATATTCCATTTCTTTGGAATTAAGCATAACACACTTGCATATATTTCCCCATGCCTTTTTCTTCTCAATTCCTTGCCTTAAACCCTCCCTATATTCTTTTCCCGTTTATCGAGGTTCTTCCAAAAACCCTCCAACAATTTTAATTAAATTCCTTACATTTTTGTGAGTCCAGGCAATTTTACCCTATGCCCATATTCCACCTCTATCCTCTCCTTTTGCCTTTCTCTTTTTTTTAAAAAAAAACAGCAGACCCTTTTTTAATTTTTTTTTCAGCCTCCAGGCCTCCTTTGGCCCAGGCCTCCAGGCCCAGCCGGCCAAACCTCCCTCCAGGCCGCAGCCCGTTCCCAGCCGCTAACCCTAGCCGAGCCTCGCTCTCCCTCTCGTCCCTCTTCCCCGCCGCCAGCATCGCCTTCCCTCTCGCTCGACCCCCTCTCTGGCCCGATGTTAGAAGGGAGAGAAAGGATTTGATGAAATAGTTGATGTATTGCTTGAGCCTCGTGGGCATATATATAGGAGTACAATGATCTACTTGGAGTACAAGGCAAGGTAGAATAATATCCTACGCTATCCTAGCTTTCCTAATAGTCACGATACTCAACATCCCCCCGCAGTCACAACGGTAGCGACGCAGACGGTGAGACTGGAGAAGAATCCGAAGGCAAGCCGACGGACACCCCCCCACAGTCGGAACGGTCGACGCATCGCGGAGTCGTGACTGGAGTGGAAACCGACGAGGTTGCTCAAGCAGGCGGTAGCCCTTTGTGCCGTTTGTCGATGTAGCCGAGAGCCTAGGTGGTGTAGCCGTAGTTGAGGTAGCCGTGTGAAGAATGCCGTGGTAGATGTCGAGTCGGGGGTAGCCGGTGTCGAGGAAGTCGCCGTGGAGCCGCGGGCGCAAGGGGGCGCCGAGTTAGCATGGGCGCAGTCGTGTCGAAGTAGTGGTGCGCCGGGAAGAAGATGTTGTTGACGACGCGTCGCGGCGGGATTGCCAAGCCCGGGGACACATCGTAGACGAAGGCACGCACCGGTGTTGCCAGTACCGGGCATGCGTAGACGGACGAAGACGAAGTTGACGAAGCGCCGACCAGGCTTGCCAGGCCCGGGGACACGTCGTGGATGAAAGCACGCATCGGTGTTGCCAGCACCGGGCATGCGTAGACAAGGGACCTGCACGAGCTGTACGCCATGTCGGAGAAGTCAGAGGGGCCAGCAGAGAAGAACTCGACGACGGTTGCGGCGTCCATCGGCGCGGGGCCGACGTCACCAACGGTGGTCGGAGTAGACGAAGTGGTCAGGGTAGATGACGGCGACGTTGGCGACGGGCTGGTGCTTGGACAAAGACGAAGGGGGTGGACGGGCGACGGCGGCGGCTACGAAGGTAGCGGCGGCGGTGGCCAAAGAAGAGCAGCGACGGCGGCCTGACGGCGCCGGCGACGGCTAGGTTAATAGTGCGGCGGCGGTGCTCGAAGTAGGCGAAGAACCCTGACAGCGTGACGAAGACCGGCGCGGACGGTGACGTTCCCGCGCCAAGGGAGATGGCGCGGCGCATACCATGAGAAGTCGACGCGCGGTGACGGCAGAGTGGACCGCGGGCCGCGGCGCTACGGCCCGAAGGGGCGACGCAGCGGCGGCAGGCGGGTCGAGGCGACGGCGGGAAGACCTCGGGGCGGCGGCGGGGACCGCGGGCCGCGACGCTGCGGCCCGAAGGGGCGACGCAACGGCGGTTCGCGAGTCGGTGCAACCGCGGGGACGGCCTCGGGGTGGCGGCGGGGACCGCGTATCGCAGCAATACGGCCCGAAAGGGCGACACAGCGGCGAAGCACGAGTCGATGCAGCCGCGAGGAGAACCACGGGGGCGGCAGCGCTGCGGCCTGACGGGGCGATGCAGCGGCAGCCCGATGCTCGATCGGTGAAGAGGCGCGCTGAACTCGGGGACGATCTTCACGGGACCTGCGGAGGCGCGCGTGACCGACGGGCCAGGTCGATCGCGCGGCGTAGATGAGGTGGATCGCGGCGGCGAGCGGGTGATCAAGCCGATCGCGCGCGAGGTCGGGGACGCCGCTCGGTGGAGGAGTGATGGCGGAGTCCCGGATGAGGCCAGCAACGGCGGACGGAACGGGACGTCAGCGCCGGCACCCGGGCTGCCAAAGCAGCGCCGGCGCCCGGTCAGCGAGGCCCGAGCGACCAATGGAGCAACGGCGCCCGAGTTGAGGCAGACGACGAGCCTGATGCAGCCGAGGACGAAGCCGACGAGGTAGACCGCCGGGCCGCCATGCAGACGCGGAGGAAGCGGGTGACGTGGATCGATTGGCGGGCCGGCGCGCGAGCGACGGCTATGATTGGCCGTCGCATGGTGCGAGGCCGCCGGGTCGGGGCGATGCAGGTGTTCCGGTCGGAGTAGGGCGGTGACGGCCGGCGCAGGGCGACGGGCGGACTGACGCGCGGACGGCGGCTGGCCCGGACGGGCCGCCTCGGCGCGCGTGGTCGCTGGGTCGTTGGAGAGGCCGGCTGGTCGCGCCAGGGTCGGAGTAGAGGCGCACTGGGTCGACGACGGCGATGGGCGACACAAACCGATCAAGATTAGATCGGAAAACCAAAAAGAAAAACGCCGATCAAAACGACCGGCGAGAGAGCGAAAAAACCGGAGCAATGGCTCGGGAAAAAGACTCTCTAGGGCAGCCGGCCAACACGGGCGGCGGACGAACCCTAGGTACGGGCGGCGCGGCCCCCGGCGGCGGTCATGGAGGCCGACCGCCCCGGGGGTGGCGCGCGGGTGCGGAAGCGGTGGCGGCTAGGGTTTAGGATCGACTTGCGATAGATACCATGTTAGAAGGGAGAGAAAGGATTTGATGAAATAGTTGATGTATTGCTTGAGCCTCGTGGGCATATATATAGGAGTACAATGATCTACTTGGAGTACAAGGCAAGGTAGAATAATATCCTACGCTATCCTAGCTTTCCTAATAGTCACGATACTCAACACCCGAGCCCCATCTTCCCTTCGCCCGCCGCACTCCTCGCAGCCTCCATCCCCCTCGCTGGCTCGCCTCTTCAAGCGCCGCCCGCCATCGGCTCTAGGACACCGCGAGCCGCCTCCACTTCTCGATCCCTGCGTGTCTCCCTCTCCCTCGCGCCCTCACCTTCTCCTCGTGGCTCCGCGCCGAGGCCTCATCCCGCCTCTGCTCCGAGCAGATGGACGAGAGGCCCTGTCCTCAAGCCGTCCTCCGCGCTAGCACCGCGCCATGGCCCTTCCCTCCGGCCTCCGCCATCGCCAGGCCTCTCCAGCGCCGAGCTGGCCGCCCCAAGCCCGGTGAGCTGCTGCCGTCGTCTCCCTCCAGCACCGAGCCTATGGCCTCCCTTCTCCAGCGCCGCAGCGCCAAGGTGCTGCTCCGGCCTCCCCGTCCTCAAGCCGCGGCCGTGCCTTGTTCCGCGGCCAGGGGAGCTGCCACCGTCTGCCGCAAGGTCTCGTCCCTGCTGCCTCCAAGCCCGACGCGCCTCCACCTCTAGCGCACCAACCTCCGTGCGCCTCGTCCGTGGCTCTGCTCTGGCCACCGGCGCCGCCTAGCCCTGCTGCTGTTGTGCATCTTCAGCCCGGCCCCATGAGGCTCTTCCTATCCGGTGTCGTTTCTCCTCGGTGAGAAACCAGGTCGCCGAGCCCTGCTTCGCTTTGTGCTGCTGTTGTTTCGCCAAGACCCGGAAGCATCGAGTTTGATCACCTTCGTGTGTACCACTACATCAACGTTTGTACTACTACGTGGTTTGGCCAAGTACCACGACTACCGGATGCGCCAAGTACCTCTTCTTGTGACACGAACATCTACGGACTGTGTACCTCTACGAACGTGAACAACTACCGTCGCCGAGACCCTCAAGTACCTCTACGAACGGAACGGCTACTCGTTTTGGCAACGTGAACGGCTACTTCCTCTACGAAAC
Organism: Secale cereale; assembly: GCA_902687465.1. Lineage (NCBI taxonomy): Eukaryota > Viridiplantae > Streptophyta > Magnoliopsida > Poales > Poaceae > Secale > Secale cereale. The sequence goes on along the minus strand of LR738711.1, from coordinate 824,240,778 downwards.
GTGTACCTCTACAGAACGTCTACTTCCACTACGTCCCTCGACGAATCGAACCGCTTCGAGAACGAACGCTTCGAAGGTATAACCCCCGAGACGATGCCCGTGGAGGAATGCATGTGTTGTATGAAATGTTTTTCTTGTGTGCTCCGTGCCCGTTTCACTTTTTGTCATACTCCTCGGTTGCCTCGTCGCCGACCCGTGGAACCCGGTGACGGGATCACCCCACCTTTCATCTTGTTTCGCTCGCTCACGCTCTCCGTCATCTTTTGCACCGGTCTCTCAACGGGTTACCGGAACCGAGATGTTGCGTTGCATCATTTTCGGATCGTTGTCGTGGCACCCTTTCCTTCCACCAGGGTGACAAATACTCCTTATCATCTTCATGTTCACTTTTAATAAAAAATTGCATAAACTTCATCATGTCATCCGCATCATGTTAACAACATTAGAATGTTTAATTGTTGTTTGCTTAAAATTACTAAACATGCTCATGAGGAGTTTCCGGAATTGTTGTTGTTATTTTCCAGCCTCATTTAAAATGTCTAATAGGTAGTTTGCTCTTGCTTCACCTCTTGCCATGTTAACAAACATTTAATCTTGTCTTGTAAATAAACGAGAGTCAACTAAATAAATAAAATGTGGTGTTTCTTCAATATGCAACTCGTTGCATATTGAGCTCCACTTAACTTGTAGTTTTGTTTGTGCACATTGCCATGCCATGCATAATTAAACCGGACATGCATCATACTTGGATGTGCATCGTATGCCATGTTTATGCTTGTGTGTTTACCGTGTTGTTTGCTTCTTTCCGGTTGCTTCTCTTGTTAGCTTCGGTTTCGTTCCGGAGTTATGAGGATTCGCTCGACTATGTTGCTCCGTCTACTTCATGGATCCGTTCTTCTCCCTTGTGGAATCCCAGGCAAGATGATCATACCCTTGGATACCTTTACTACCATTGCCATGCTTAGTTGTCTCGATGCTATCGTTACATGTCGTGCTACCCATCTTTTATGTCAGCCTCTCCTTGTTGCCATGAAACCTCTAACCTTTGACACCTTCCTAGCAAAACCACTGTTTGGCTATGTTACCCGCTTGCTCAGCCCCTCTTATAGCGTTGTTAGTTGCAGGTGAAGATGAAGATAGTTTCCGGAGGGAACTTGTTGTTGGTATATCACAATATTTACAATTATTATTGACACACCTATATACTGGGCATGGGTGGAAGGCTTGGCCTTTTGCTCGGTGTTTTGTTCTACTCATGCCACCTTAGGCGCCGATAAACCGGCATTATGTTCCTTGATTTTGCGTTCCTTACACGATGGGTGGATGGGGACCCCTTGACAGTTCGACTTTGAATAAAACTCCTCCAGCAAGGCCCAACTTTGGTTTTCATTTGCTCATCATAACAACTTAATTAATTAATTAATTGCATAGGGGGTCATGTCCCCAGGTTCTTAATTCTACATAACAGGGGGGGCCAGTGCTGATGGTGTTGGTCCCAAACGGGGGTTATGCGGGGCCACCATGGGGAAACTCGAGGTTTGGCTCATGTAGGATCGCCCATCCGGACGTGGCCTGAGACGAGATACGCGCGGCTACTATCGGGGTGTCGGCATGCCGGGAGGTCTTGCTGGACTTGTTTTACCATTGTCGAAAAGTCTTGTGCACCGGGATGCCGAGCCTGATCGGTTTTCCCTAAGACAAGGAGTGATGATATTATAATTATCGCTTCAGCTAATCGTGAGAGCTTGTGATGGGGTAAGTTGGGACACCCCTGCAGGGTTATGATCTTTCGAAAGCCGTGCCGGCTGTTATGTGGCAGATTGGAATTTGTTAATGTCCGGTTGTAGAAAACTTGACAGAGGATCCGAAGTAAAACACACAACTGTGTGAGTAACCGTGACTGTCTCTTTTCACTTTGAGAAGAGAACAGGATGGGGTTATTTTTGACTCGTAGGTAGTTCAGGATCTTTAGCGATCACTACTAGTTTGCGACCGTTTGCGTAGATGCTCATCTTATTCTTGTACTCGTAAGCTAGCCACCATATTATGCTTAGCCGCTGCTGCAACCTCACCACTTTACCTCTTCCTACCCATAAAGCTTTGCTAGTCTTGTTACCCATGGTTATGGGATTGCTGAGTCCTCGTGGCTCACAGATACTACAACACCAGATGCAGGTTCAGACGAGAATGATGCAGGAGCTGGTTCAAGTACTTCAGGGAGCTCGATGAAGAGAGTGGCCGTATGCTTGTGACGTTTTTCGACGATCAGTAGTGGTTTCTACTAGGGGCGATTCGGACCTGTGGCTTTAAGTTGTTTTGGTATCTTTCTTTTAGATCTTCACCCGTAGTCGGGTTGTGATGTTTTGAATGATGTCTTGCTTATGTAATGTATTGTGTGAAGTGGCGAGTGTAAGCCAACTATCTCCTTTTGCAATTTAATCCCTCTTTTACATGAGTCGTGCAAATATACCAAACTTGAGATCATTCTAGAATGGGCTTATACCTTTAAGTCGTGCCTCGACACGTAGGAGGTATAGTCCCATCCTGGGCATTTCAGAAATCAATTACCATCATATAACCTATAACTATTCTTTGCGGGATCAATTCATCCTTATCATTAGGAACGACAGTCATACCTCCTTTTTTAGGGACACAATGGACAGGACTTACCCACTGGCTATCAGCAACTGGATAGATAATATCTGCCTCCATAAGTCTTAGTATTTCCTTCCTTACCACTTCTTTCATCTTAGGATTTAACCGTCGCTGATGATCAATAACTGGTTTTGCATTTTCTTCCAAATTTATCTTGTGTTGGCATATAGTGGGACTAATGCCCTTAAGATCATCCAGAGTATATCCAATGGCAGCTCGGTGCTTCTTCAGAGTTTTCAATAGTTTTTCTTCTTCCCGCTCTGAAAGGTTAGCACTAATAATAACAGGATATATTTTATTTTCATCAAGATAAACATACTTAAGATTATCAAGCAAAGGTTTATGTTCAAACACGGGATCACCCTTGGGTGGAGGAGGATTTCAACAGGCAAGTTGTTTTTCAATATGGGTCCCTGTTTAAAGAAATTTCATCTATTTCCCTTCTCTCATTCATATGCACATCATTTTCATGGTCTAGCAAGTATTGTTCTAAAGGATCAATAGGGGGCACGGCAATAGAAGCAAGACCGATAATTTCATCCTTACTAGGTGGTTCTTTTTCAACGGATTGTCTACGAAATTTAGCAAAGTTAAAATCATGAGACATATCCCCTAATCCCACAGTAACAATATCTTTCACGCAGTCTATCTTGGCATTAACAGTATTCAAGAAGGGCCTACCAAATATAATGGGACAAAATTCATCTTGTGGGGAACTAAGAACAAGAAAATCAGTAGGATATTTAACCTTCCCACACAAGACTTCAACATCTCTAACAATCCCAACTGGTGAAATAGTGTCTCTATTAGCTAGCTTAATAGTAACATCAATCCCTTCTAGCTCAACAGGTGCAATATCATGCATAATTTCTCGATATAAATCAAGAGGGATAATACTCTCACTAGCACCTACGTCACATAAACCATGATAGCAATGATCTCCTATCTTAACAGAGATAACAGGCAAGCCTGCAATAGGACTATGTTTATTCCTAGCATTGGGTTTGGCTATTATAGGAGACTCTTCTTGGAGGTAAATGACATGTCCGTCTAAATCTTCTACCAAGAGATCTTTAACGATAGCAACACTAGGTTCAACTTTAATTTGCTCAGAGGGTGTAGGTGTTCTAGTATTACTCTTACGAACCACAGTTGAAGCTTGAGCATGATCCTTTATCCTAACAGGGAAAGGTGGTTTCTCAATATAAGCAGTAGGAACAATAGGATCAACATTATAAGAGATAGTCTTTTCTTCAACTTTAACAGGTTCAACTACTTTTACTTCAATGGGAGGATGGTATTTAAACCACTTCTCCTTGGTAAGATCAACATGAGTATCAAAAGATTCACAGAAAGAAGCTACCATCTCAGAGTCAAGTCCATATTTAGTGCTAAACTCACGGAAAACATCGGTATCCATAAAAGCTTTAACACAATCAAACTTAGGGTCATACCTGACTCCTTACTTCGTCAAGATCCCAATCTTCAGAGTTGCGTTTAATTCTTTCCAATAAATACCGTTTGAATTCAACAGTCTTCATCATAAAAGAGCCAGAACAAGAATTATCGAGCATGGTGCGATTATTGAGGGAAAGCCGAGCATAAAAAATATGAATGGTCATTTTTCTTGAGAGCTCATGATTGGGGCATGAATATAACATTGACTTAAGCCTCCCCCAAGCTTGAGCGATGCTTTCTCCTACGCGAGGCAAGAAATTATAGGTATAATTACGATCACGATGAACCTGGAGCATAGGGTAGAACTTCTGATGAAATTCCAACTTCAGACAATTATAGTTCCATGATCCCATATCATCACATAGCCTAAACCATGTCAATGCATCTCCCTTCAAAGATAAAGGGAATACCTTCTTCTTGATAACATCCTCGGGCATACCTGCAAGCATAAATAATCCACAAACTTCGTCTGCATAGCTTAGATGTAAATCGGGATGCGGTGTTCCGTCTCCTGTAAAAGGATTTTCAAGCAGTTTCTCTATCATACCCGAAGGAATCTCAAAGCAAACATTTTTAGTAGGTGCAATAGGTTGAGGAGCAACTCTTTGCTCTCCTGATCGGGGTGAAGATACCCCGAACAAGCCTCTCAAAGGATTCTGAGCCATAGTAACAAGTGACAATAAATTTCAGCACACTATATAAATTTTTCCTTACCAAAGGCGCTTCACTCCCCGGCAACGGCGCCAGAAAAGAGTCTTGATGACCCACAAGTGTACAGGATCTATCGTAGTCCTTTCGATAAGTAAGAGTGTCGAACCCAACGAGGAGCAGAAGGAAATGATAGGCAGTTTTCAGTAAGGTATTTTCTGCAAGCACTGAAATTATAGGTAATAGATAGTTTTGTGATAAGGTAATTGGTAGCAAGTAACAAAAGGTAAAAGTAAATAAGGTGCAGCAAGGTGGCCCAATCCTTTTTTTAGCAAAGGACAAGCCTGGACAAACTCTTATATGAAGGAAAGCGCTCCCGAGGACACATGGGAATTATCGTCAAGCTAGTTTTCATCACGATCATCCAATTCGCGTTCGGTACTTTGATAATTTGGTATGTGGGTGGACCGGTGCTTGGGTGATGTCCTTATTTGGACAAGCCTCCCACTTATGATTAACCTCTAATGCAAGCATCCGCAACTACAAAAGAAGTATTAAGGTAAACCTAACCATAGCCTGAAACATATGGATCCAAATCAGCCCCTTATGAAGCAACGCACAAACTAGGGTTTAAGCTTCTATCACTCTAGCAACCCATCATCTACTTATATTACTTCCCAATGCCTTCCTCTAGGCCTAAATAATGGTGAAGTGCCATGTAGTCGACGTTCACATGACACCACTAGAGGAGAGACAACATACATCTCATCAAAATATCGAACGAAGACCAAACTCACATGACTACAAATAGCAAGACTTCTCCCATGTCCTCAGGAACAAAAGTAACTACTCACAAGACATAATATTGTTCATGATCAGAGGGGTATTAATATGCATAATGGATCTGAACATATGATCTTCCACCAAATAAACCAACTAGCATCAACTACAAGGAGTAATCAACAATACTAGCAACCCACAAGTACAAATCTGAGGTTTGGGTACAAAGATTGGATACAAGAGATGAACTAGGGTTTGAGAGGAGATGGTGCTGGTGAAGATGTTGATGAAGATAGCCCTCCCCAAGATGGGAGAGTTGTTGGTGATGACGGTGGTGATGGTTTCCCCCTCCCGGAGGGAAGTATCCCCGGCAGAACAGCTCTGCCGGAGCCCTAGATTGGTTTCCGCCTCGGTTCCGCCTCAAGACGGCGGAGTCTGGTCCCGAAAGCCTCCTTATGATTTTTTTTCAGGTCAAAACACCTCATATAGGAGAAGATGGGCATCGGGGGGGCTTCAAGGGACCCACGAGACAGGGGGCGCGCCCTGGGCAGGGGGGGCGCACCCCCCACCCTCGTGGATAGCAGGTGGCCCCCTCATAAACTTCTTTCGCCAGATATTTTTTATATTTTTCTGAAACGGAGTTCTGGGGAGTTTTGGGGATTTTGGAGTTGTGCAGAATAGGTTCCAGATTTTTCTCCTTTCCAGCCCAGAATTCCAGCTGCCGGCATTCTCCCTCTTCATGTAAACCTTGTAAAATAAGAGAGAAAAGGCATAAGTATTGTGACAAAAAAAGTAATAACATCCCATAATGCAATAAATATCAACATATAAGCATGATGCAAAATGTACATATCAACACATATCTCCACATTCATACATAATGTCCACAACAATGATTCACTTCAAAGCCAAAAAAATTGAGGAGAGTTATGAATAAAGGAAAACCTCTAGTTCCTGCTACCAGTGCGAGCACAACGAGTCAACACCATGCGTAATTAATTATATTTTGGTCATTTTTTTGTTCTAAAATGCCGGTCGGCTCGCGGAAGGACGTGTTGCCGACACACACGCGTATTCAATGAAGGCAGGCAGGGCAGTCTAAAGTCGGTTGCATGCGGCGAGGAGGCGTGTTCAGCCGGGCCTGCAGCGAGTGGGGCCCTCTTGGTCGGCGCGCCGGTTCAATGCCTATGCTATGGGAGGTCGCGTCCGTGTCAGAGCAATCACTCCCTCCGGTCCTTTTTTGTTTGCGTATAACAAAATCTAGTTTTCCATTCACATTTTACAAGTAAAATTCATGGACAAACTTTGACCCAAAATAGGATGGGGACTAGTAAACCAGAACGGAGGTAGTAGTTTTTTTCTAATCAAATAAGGGTTTCCCCCTTCTGATTTTCATTACTGAAAACCAACATCTAAATCTAAACATAGTATTTGCCCTAGAACTACCAGGTTTAACATCTCGCAACATAAACACATACAACCATACGCCAAGGGGGTACATAGTACTATGAATTCCATTTTCGCTCCATACCAATCGTTCTAAAAACTACTTAGTACTTATAACGCGCCATTGAAAATCGGAACTCTTAACTCCGCTAAAAAATGATATTTTAAACGTGGCTACTCGATCTGTGGCAACTGGTGAGCCACCGCCTCCAAGTCGTTTACATGTGGTCCCGACCATCAACTCCTACGGATCAAGTTTTCACTCGAGCTGACTATTCCTACAAAGGCGCGCTCCACCATGTACCCGGTACCCGCGAATGCAGCAATCGTGCACTTAGGGTTTTAGGGTTTATTTGTTAATGTTGCCTTTACGTAACACTCGTGTGTGCGAGACAGCAGAGACCGACTGTGTGTGTGCGCCTCTTCTCTTCGTATATGTACTCCACCGTTTGTCTGGTGTCCAAAAAATTATACTAATAACTACTAGCAATGTGATAATGCATTGCCACACGATCTGAGTAGATTAATACATATTCACCGATTTGATAGAAAAAAAGTCTAGTTTTGAAATATGTATATCACTAAAAAATTGTTATGTTTCACTCAAACTATATTCCTTTGGCGGTTTTGATGAGATAAGGGAGGAATGTTGTTGGTTTCAAGATTCGAGAAGTGGTATATGTCTAATTTCTACTCTTACTAGCAAGATGCCCGTGCGTTGCACGGAACATCAAGATCTTGTGGGAGAAAAGGATGAACGAGGGAAGGCCTTATCTGCAAACGTGGAGAGGAGTGCGGGTAAATTGCCATACTTTTGTTCCTATCCGTCAGACATAAATCAGACGGCCCATATTGCAGGATGGCAGGCCCACCATCATCACCAACTCTGTTTCTTATCCCTACTCTTATAAAAAGCATAGTCAATGATGATCGTGTGCCTGCCATCCTGCAATATAGGCCGTCTGATCTATATATGACGGATAAGAAGGAAACTATGGCAATTTTGTAAAAATATACCCACACCCCTCTCCACACTTGCAAATAAGGCCTTCCCTTGTTCATCCTTTTCTCCCAGAAGATAAACTACTCATACAAATGCATCTTGATGTTCCGTGCAACGCATGGGCATCTTGCTAGCTGTTGCAAAAAGCCCATGTGTGTGTGTGAGAGAGAGAGAGATAGAGGGAGAGAGGAGGAGGACGGAGTGCATGTGTGACAAAGACACAAAGAGTGTGTGTGCAAGAGGTATCAGCTTAAAATGAGGCGATAGTGTGCGTGTGCATGATCAAGAGGGCGTGTCTCAAGAAGGGAATAAAAATCTACATAGATACAAGGAGCGGGAGAGAGACATGTATGCGATAGTGGAAGCACGAGTGTGAAGGTGTTTAAACCTATCTAGAGGCTAGTCGATAAATGTTTGTGAGAGAAATACGAGTCGGGGTGCGAAAGCGAGAGTTTTGTGTGTGAGAGAGAGACGGTAGTTGGGAAGGGGAGTGGAAGCAGGAGTTGTGTGTGTGTGTGTGAGAGGGGGGAGTTTATCTGATCTGTAAACAAATGAATAATGTCAGTCTGGGATGGAGACGAAAAGGAGACCGGAACAAATGTTGTGTCTACAGGAGAGAGAGAGAGAGTAATTTTAGTGGTATGATTCATATCTGGAGACATATAGGGTGTGTGAGAGAATCCCATAGAGAGACAGACCAAGTGAAAGATGAGTGGACACTGTGTGTGTGGTGGTGAAAAAGAGAGCTTAGGTACCTAGTGATACGAGAGAACGGTAGAGACATGAGAGATAATGAAAGCCGTGTAATGTATAATGATAGGGAGAGTGTGACACTTCTCAAGGGAGACGTCAAGAAACCATGTTTGCGAGGATAGGAGAAACATGAAGTGAGTGTGCGGGTGAGCTCGAGAAAAGAGAGTGATAGCTACATGAAGGAGCATGCATGCGAGAGAGATGGGCGTGAAAGGAGTGAACATAAAAGGGATTCAAATATTTGAATTCGAGATGATGATACATGTAATCCATACTCGAACCAAAATTGATCTATCAAACATGCATACTCATATGAATTCACGCGCATCTATGTTATTTAATATGTAGATATTACTGATCCATACATTTTAGTAGAACATAATTTGGTTTAATTTTTTGATTTCAACCTTATGATTTTGAGATCATTGTATTTGTAAATCATATTATACATATAAAGGAGCAGAATTCTTTGTTGTGCTTTTGAAAGTATATATAAAAAATGATATATATAGAATTTTATTCGAATCTAAAATGGATCCCGTCCGGAAAAAATAGAATACAAACGGGATTCGAATTGAGTTGGCACGGTAAACGTGCACTCTGCAAAATTTGAACGAAGCGCGCCTGAAACCAAAATCTGCGAGATGGAAATTACTAGTGCATATCCCTGCCACGCAAAGCATGTCTGCTCGATTTCCATAGGTTTCGACAGGGGTAGGTTTGTAATTTCACTCAAACGTGACATAACCGCCTCTCACCCGGATTCATACACGGTGGGCGCCAAATCACAGTGTGTCCTCGGCCGAAATCGACTCCTTCCCCGATTCATACACGGTGGGCGCCAAAAATAAACTCTCATCGGCAAATATTCGGTGTATGCGAGATTATCGTCCTATCCCCAACCGACTAATATTGCTGTGATGTAGGAAATTTGAAACAGGGGCTAAGTTTGTAAATTTCCTTGCATTTGAGACAAGCGCGCCCTACAGACATGGTTCCCCCCTTCCTCTCCACCTCCATTTCCCCATTCGTACTCCGTGGGCGCCAAAACACCCTCTCCACCCCAGCCTCCTCCGTCCGCCACCCCATCCACCACCGTCCTCCTCCACCATGCCGGAGCTGATACCCCGACGCCGCCATCCATTACAAGAGATCGGCCTCTCTCATCCATGGCTTCGGACCAGGATCCTTGCATCCCATCCTCTCGCTTCATCCCCGCCGTCGTCCACCTTGCCGGCGCCGCTCCTACGACCGTCTCATCCACCGCGCCCGCCGCCACTGTCTACCCTCCTAGATCTGCTTCCACGCTGCCGACAGCCATCGCTACCGCAGCACTGTCAAATTCTCAGCAGATGCATACACGGCGCCGCACCACAGGCGGTACTCTTTCGTATCTGCTCAACTTATTTATCGCAGCAAGAAAATAGATTGCCACTGCTTTACTCTTATTTCTTGTCCATCACTTACTTGCTAGTTGAGAGCAAACATTGGTTGCAAAGTTGCCTTTGTCCGGTATGCACCTTCAGATCCGCCATGGCACGCTCAACACTATACTCCCAATGCTTATGGTTTTCCCCTTTTATATTCCACACTAGTTAAATCACAGTAGACTAAATTTACAAATTGGGTCAGTCGATTTTTCAGAGCTCGCCGGAGTTTGCCGGTGTGAACGAAGGGGCTCAGGTGGGGACTTTTGTTGTGGGGGCAGTGGTGGGCCCTCGCCGAACGAAGAAAACTCGATGCGGGTGGGGTGGGGGTGGGGGTGGCGGTGGCGGAGGAACACAGGCGGTGGGGGCGGTGGTCCGGCCGGCGGCCAATGCGGTGTTCTGTATGGGAAGAATCAGAGACGAGGAAGAAGAAGGGTTAGGAGACGTAGGATCTTCATCCAACCGCCTGAAATGGTCGACTGACCCAAATGAAAAAAGTCACGCGACTTGCATGCAGACATGCCTTTATATTCAGTACCATCATCGTACCTGCTTAGCACGGCTCTTGAATCCATCAAGCTAAACAACGTGCCACTCATAATTCCATACTTGTTGCACAAGTACGAATCTGATATGATTCTGATATTACTAAAACAGATAACATTTAATTGGTCAGCTAATGTTCCTACTTTACTTTCGAAAAAGCACATGCACCACATATAGTGAGACATCATGGAGTTGCTTTCTTAATGCGCTCTGGTTCATCATGTGTGGGCACTGCGCAACGAACATTTTATTATCCAAAATTTGCTTGCTCTTCTTTAGCATGTTCCTCTTTCGTTCTTCTTTAATAAGTACTCTCTTCGTTCCTAAATACAAGTCTTTGTATAGATTCCACCATGGACTACATATGGAGCAAAATGAGTGAATCTACACTCTAAAATGTATCTGGATACATTTGTATGTGATCCATAGTGGAAATCTCTACCAATACTTATATTTTGGAATGGAGGGAGTATGATAGTAGTACAGTATGCTCCTTGTAGTGAAGATGAGCAGGGACATTTGAAGTGTAGAGGTCTATACGGCCGGTTGGTATGGACACTTTGAACTCTTCGGGCCTCTTTGATTTGTTGGATTTTGTAAACATGGGAATAGGATTTGTAGTGGCCTGCCCACTTGAATCCTATAAGAATAGCAAGGAAATGCGGGGAGTTGTGTCGCCTTTGAGAGTTACACTGATATTAACAGTACCGCAACTTCAGTTGAAGAGAGCTGGTATCCGAAGCCTTTCTAGTCGTACCGGCAATACTAGCACATATATTACAGCAAGTTCCAATTTGCTGATTATACTCTCATGCTTACGGTTTTCCCGTTATAACTAAACTATGATCTGTGTAGCTACTTTGTGTCGCACTAGCAGCAGTCCACTCTTGAAGCTAAACACCGCAATGACTTACAAAATTGGCACCAAGGCATTGAGCGCCATTCTAAATGCAATGAAGCTCATACGCTCCCCACCTGTTGACTCTTGTTCAGAATATGATCCTAATGACTCTTGTTCAAAATTGCCACATATAGAGAGACAGCATGGAATTACATTTCTTTGGGCGCTGTGATTCATCATGAGTGGCCAACCAACATTATATGCAATTAAGCGAAACCTCAAGAATATGCTTCCTCTTTTGTTCTTTAACATGTTCCTCTTTTGTTATTCTATATTTAGTACGTATAGTATGTTCCTTGCCAGGAACGGGAGCAGGGACATCTGCAGTCAACAGCTGATAGAGCTGGCATGTACTTGATCGATAGTGTCGGTGTACTAAGGTAAGGGTACCTCAGTACCCCAACTTGTGCACGGGCAGTTGCAGCTTCCCGCGGCAGGGTTTACCGCGTGCTCGCCGGAGACCTTCCTGCTCCATATCAAACCATTCAAAAACAAAGTATACAAGACAGAAGATCGAGACCCCGGCAAGCGTAGCTTGTCGGGAAGGCCGTTCCAGGCTCAAGGTTACATCACTCACGCAAGGCCCTGGCAAGAGGATCTTGCCAGGAAGGCTAGAAGATTACACCATAGAAGACACGCCTCGGCGCTATATGCGTCCCGACGAGGGCCCCGGGAGCGGCAAGCTCCCGGGCCCGACAAGGTCAAGACCCCGGCAAGGTGCTTGCCGGGGAGAGTTGCGCTGTGTGCCCGCGCTCCAGCTCATCGGCCCACGCGTCGCCCTGGGGGCATTCCAGGGACGCGTGGCGGATGGCTGTGCAGCCTGGGGGACACGGTGGCACTCCACGGTGGTGAAACCATCGCCGTGGCAAACGGAGAGGCGAAGGCGGGAGCTTTTGGGGTCGACGGCGACGGGCATTAAATGCCCTTGTCCCCCACTGTCAAAGTAGGTGGCGACCACTGTTCGCGCACTGTAGCTCCACTATTCCCGCACTGTTACAACTACCACCTCTTTTACATTTTTACCCCTTTCTCCTACGTTGACACCTGTCGGTGACCCCTTGCACTATAAAAGGAGGCCCATGCACAACGTGGAGGGGGTTCGGAACCTAGATCGCTCATACGCTCGGTGTAGCTGCTTCTTCAAGCTCCCGAGCTCTCCAACTCAATACACAACTAAGCAGGAGTAGGGTTTTACGCGTCTACCGCGGCCCGAACCTGGGTAAAACTGCCCGCGTGCTCGCTACGATCTGCTCTTCGTGCTCCCTCCGCCCTCGTACCGCACAGACAAGGGGCTCCGGTCCCATAGGTGTTCGTGGCGGACAGTTTCCCCCGACATCTTTGGCGCGCCAGGAAGGGGGCGTCGAGGTTGTGCGAATCTGATCCGGCGTTCGCGCGGGCGCATTCTTCACCAACCTCTCCAGTTTCATCAGCAACTTCATCGGCAACAGCACCATGGCCCCGAAGAAGAAGGCTTCGGAGGTCGGAGGCCCGTCTGCGTCTCATCCGCCGCCACCAGAGCCAACGGTGGGCGGGGGAGACGCCGTCGGAAGGCTGGTCGCCGGCGAGGACACTCGCGGCGCCACCAAATCCAAGGACAGGACGGACGACCGAGCCTCGGTCTCCGTGGACGCGCCGCGTCCATCTCAGCACACGACAACCCAGCCGCGCCATACCACAGGAGGTGGTATCCGCTTGTTGGGACAAGGGCAAACCGGAGGCTCGCGGGACGCCCCGGACCACCGTCCGGGCACAAGCAAAGCGAAGGCGCCGGCGCGGGACCCTGCTCCTTCTAACGTTGTTAGGAGTCCGAGCATATCCCGCTCCTCGCACCGCTCGCCCCCGTTCCCCTCCACTCCAGCAGAAGCGCTCGCAAGGGCGCAACTGCTCCTCGACTTCCCTCCAGCGGCAGACAAGGCCGAAGACTGGAGGGCCACCATCCAGAGCCTGATAGCCTTCGCCAACAACGATTCTCCACAGCAGCCGGCGGCCTCGCGGCCGCGGCAGGCTGAGAAGACGAAGGCCGACGGCGACAAGACCGCCGGGGGTGCGACAAGCGTGCACTCCCCGCCGCGGAAGAAGAAGACGCCACCCCGCCGGAACAACGACGACGACGGCTCCACGGCATCGTCGGATCCGCGGGCCCGTCGGGACCAGCGCCAGGTCCTCGACGACCGGCGACAAGAAGACGCTCGAACAACAATCGAGCACCGCCGAGAAGCTCGGCGACAATCAGACCAGAGGGCTGGGGACGCTGTCGACGCGCGCGCGCCCGGTGAACCAGGCGACTTGCCGTACGCGGCAGGCTGCCCTGCGTTTACCCGTGAGCTGCGGCGCGTCCAGTGGCCCAGCATGAAGAATTTCAAGCCCGACGTACCGGAGAAGTACGACGGCAAGACGCACCCCTCGGAATTTCTCAGTGTCTACACCATCGCGGTGCAGGCTGCCGGGGGGCGCGACGAGAAGATTTTGGCGAATTACTTCCCGCTCGTGCTTAAGCCGAACGTTCGTTCCTGGCTTATGCACTTGCCGGAAGGCTCCATTTCTTCTTGGGCAGACCTTTGCCATCAGTTTGTTGGCGCCTTCACCGGCGGCCACAAACCCCACGGCCAGGAGAGCGATCTCCACATTCTGGCCCAGAAGGAAGGAGAGTCCCTGCGCAAGTACATCCAACGCTTCAGCCGTGTGCAGCACAACATCCCTGATGTCCACCCTGCCGCGGTTATCAGCGCGTTCCACCAGAACGTGCGTAACCGCCGCATGCGTGAAGAAATGGCGATGACCAAGATTCGGGACGTCAGCGAGCTCTATGCTCTGGCTGACAAGTGCGCACGCGCAGAAGAGGGGAGGAGACTCCCCGGGGAGGATGCTGGCGCAGGAGGAAGCGACAGCGACGACGCCGCCCCGGCAAAGAAGAGCCGGCGTCGGAATAACAGAAGGAAAGGCAAGAAGGAGGTGCTTGCCATCGAGAAGTCCGGCAAGGAGGCTCGCGCCAAGCAAACACAGGCTGGCGGCTCCGGCAAGGAGCCTGCCCCTGTAGCGGCAGCCGACAAGCAGGACGGCTCCGACAAGCAATACTGCAAGATCCACCGCACCAAGGGCCACGACCTCTCCAACTGCAAGCGCGTCGAGTATCTCGTCGAGCAACAGAAGGCTGAGTACGAGAGGCGCGACAAGGAGAAGGCCCAAGGTGGCGGCGGAGAGCCAAGCAAGAAGCGGCCATTCAATGGCCGGGGAGGACGCCGCGGCAAGGCCAAGCAGCGGCAAGGTGACCGACCTCCCCGGGGCCGCGACAAGGATGAAGAAGACGACGACGAAGACATGGAGGACGAGGATAACAGCGAGCAGGAGTTCCAGAAGGCCACGGAGGTCCTGTGCGTCGACGGTGGCGCCTCTCTGCACACCTCCCACCGCCAGCTAAAGCAGTGGGTGCGTGAGGTGAATGCAGCAGAGCCGCCCGTGGAGTCGCGCAGGCTCCTCAAATGGTCCAGCACGCCCATCATTTTTGATCTTGAGGATCACCCTGACCGCACCACTGCGGTCGGGTGCTTGCCGATGCTGGTCTCACCCACCATCCGCAACCTCAAGGTCACCAAAATGTTGGTTGACGGCGGGGCCGGGCTGAACTTGATCTCCTCTGCTGTGATCAAGAAACTCCAAATCCCAGATGGCGAGCTCGAAGAGACCGGTTCTTTCCAAGGAATCAACCCGGGAAGGAGCAAGCCCAAGGGGAAGATCACTCTGCCGGTGACCTTTGGCGGGGAGCTCAACTTCAGAACTGAGCGTATCACTTTCGACGTCGCCGATATTCCATTACCATACAATGGAATACTCGGCCGTCCTGCCCTCGCCAAGTTCATGGCAGCTTCCCATTATGCCTACAACGTACTCAAGATGCCGGGGCCGATAAGCGTCATCACTGTCCACGGCGACAAGAAGGATGCGCTTGTCTGCGTCGACAAGATCTACCGGGATGCGGCAGCTGCGGCAGAGAAAGATACACTTGCCGCTGAAGCTCCCGGGGGGGAGAAGACGAAGACCAAGTCCGGCAAGTGCTCTGGGGCCCACTCCGGCAACCGCACCTCTTCGGAGTGCTGCGCTGCCGTCGAGGACGTTCCATCGAGCTCCACCGGCAAGTGTAAGAAGGGAATGGCCGCTCCTCCGGCAACAAAGAAGGTGTCCGCCAAGGAGGACGGCACTGGTGGTACCTTCACCATCAGTGCCACGCTTGACAGCAAATAGGAAAGCGCGCTCGTTGCCTTCCTGCGGGCGAATGTCGATGTGTTTGCCTGGCAACCATCTGACATCCCCGGTGTTCCCAGGAAGGTAATTGAGCACAAGCTTGCTGTCTGTCCTCATGCGCGGCCCATCAAGCAGAAAGTGAGGAAGCAAGCCGTGGAGCGCCAAGAATTCATCAACGAAGAAATCAAGAAGCTAGAGGCAGCGGGCCTAGTTAGAGGTGTGATCCATCCGACGTGGTTAGCAAACCCGGTCGTCGTGCGCAAGGCCAACGGGAAGTGGAGACTGTGTATAGACTTCACCGATGTGAATAAAGCATGTCCCAAGGATCCATTCCCTTTGCCGCGCATTGACCAGATCGTTGACTCCACTGCCGGATGTGAGCTACTCTGTTTTCTTGATGCATATTCAGGCTACCACCAGATCTTTATGGCCAAAGAGGATGAAGAGAAGACCGCATTTATCACTCCATGTGGCACTTATTGCTTCATACGCATGCCATTTGGACTGAAGAATGCAGGATCAACATTTGCAAGGGTAGTGCACACTGCTTTCGAGCCACAGATCCACAGAAATGTAGAGGCTTACATGGATGACATCGTGGTGAAGAGTAAAAGCAAGGAAACCCTGATCCAAGATTTGGAAGAGACATTTCAGAACCTGCGCAGAATACAGCTCAAGTTGAACCCCGAGAAGTGCGTCTTTGGAGTTCCCTCCGGCAAGCTTCTCGGATTCTTTGTGTCACAGAGGGGTATTGAAGCCAACCCCGACAAGATTAAAGCCATTGAGCAGATTGAGGCCCCGAAGCGCGTCAAGGATGTCAGAAGGCTTGCAGGTTGTGTGGCTGCCCTCAGTAGGTTCATTTCGAAGTCTGCAGAACGCGCCCTACCTTTCTTCAAAATCTTGAAGAAGGCAGGTCCCATGAAGTGGACTCCAGAAGCGGAGGCAGCGCTGCAAGATTTGAAACGGTACCTGTCCTCCACTCCAATACTTGTCGCACCTAGACCACAGGAAAAGTTGTTGCTATACCTAGCGGCAACCAACCAGGTGGTTAGTGCTGCGTTAGTAGCGGAGAGGGAGTCCGACGAGGAGGCTACACCACCGGCAAGCAAATCCAGCGACAAGCAGGGGGCTGCTCCGGCAAGCTCTGGCCCCGACAAGGACAACTCTGCGCTGGAACAGGATGAAGTGCGGAAGAAAATGGTGCAGCGCCCAGTGTATTTTGTGAGTTCCCTTCTCCAGGGGGCTAGATCAAGGTACTCTGGTGTGCAAAAGTTGCTTTTCGGCCTCCTCATGGCCTCGAGAAAGCTGCGCCATTACTTCCAAGCACATGAGATAACAGTGGTCACTCGCTTTCCGCTGAAGAGGATATTGCACAACCCAGAAGCAACAGGCAGGATCGTTGAGTGGGCACTGGAGCTGTCGAGCTTTGGACTCAAGTTTGAAAGTACTTCAACCATACAGAGCCGAGCTTTGGCAGAATTCATAGCTGAGTGGACCCCAACGCCCGATGAAGAAGTCCAAGAAACAAGTACACCCGTACAAGAGGCGACAAGTGAATGGGTAATGTATTTTGATGGTGCCTTCTCGCTGCAAGGCGCCGGTGCTGGCGTGGTACTTATCGCACCCACCGGAGAGCACCTCAAATATGTTATCCAGATGCACTTTCCCAGGGAGCAAGCAACAAACAACACTGCAGAATATGAAGGCTTGCTTGCCGGCCTCAGGATTGCGGCCGAACTTGGGATCAGGAAGCTGATTGTGCGGGGAGATTCTCAGTTGGTGGTCCGGCAAGTCAACAAGAGCTATCAGAGCCCTTTGATGGAAGCTTATGTAGGTGAAGTGAGGAAGCTTGAGGAGCACTTTGAAGGTCTGCAGATGGAGCACGTCCCGAGAGCTCAGAATGAAATAGCAGATGGCCTTTCAAAGTTTGCTTCAATGAAGTTACCTGTGGAACCAGGGACCTTCTTGCTCAAGCTGACTCAACCATCCGTTACACCATCAATTGGGCAGTCCAAGAAGAGAAAGTTGGTCTCCGGCGACTACTTGCCGGCGGATCTCCCTGAAACCGCCGCCAAGGTCCCCAAGATCAACAATCAGAACGCTGAGGAACGGTTTGCTCCTGCAGATCCTCGGGTCTGTGCAGTTGAAGCAAGTGTTCCCGACAAGCCTCGCCCCGGCGAGCTTGCCGGGGGACCTTCAGCTCCGGCAGAGCCAGAGGTTCTTGCCGCAGAAGCCGAGGTCCCCGCAGCGGCACTCATGCCTTTAGTCCTTGCCGTTGAGCCCCAAGCTCCGGCATGGGCGCAGCAGATCGTCCGTTTTCTGCAAACTGGAGAACTTCCCGACGACCCAGAAGAAATAGAGAAGATAACCAGGCAGTCAAGTATGTACCAGTTCATGGATAACGAGCTGTACAGAAGAAGACTCAATGGTGTCAGACTGAAGTGCATCTCCAGGGAAGATGGACAGAAGCTGTTGGCGGAAATACACGGAGGCATATGCGGCCACCACATTGGCGCAAGGGCGCTTGCCGGGAAAGCTTTCCGGCAAGGGTTCTTTTGGCAAGAAGCCCTCCAAGACGCAACTGCACTAGTAACCAAGTGTGAAGCGTGCCAGTTCCATGCAAAGCAGATTCATCAACCAGCTCAAGCTCTCCAAACAATCCCTTTGTCCTGGCCCTTCTCGGTCTGGGGACTCGATATCCTCGGCCCCTTCCCCCGAGCCGTCGGGGGCTTTGAGTACTTGTACGTTGCAATCGACAAGTTCACAAAGTGGCCAGAAGTGGAACCAGTGAGAAAGGTGACAGCACAGTCAGCAGTCAGGTTCTTCAGGTCGATTGTTTGCCGTTTCGGGATCCCTAACAGGATCATCACCGACAACGGTACACAATTTACTAGTCGCACCTTCATGCAGTACGTCCAAGACCTTGGCGCCAAGGTCTGTTTCGCTTCTGTTGCTCACCCGAGGAGCAACGGTCAAGCGGAGAGGGCCAATGCTGAAGTGCTGCGCGGACTCAAGACAAGGACCTTTGACAGGCTGCGCAAGTGCGGAAGAAATTGGATAGAGGAGCTACCGGCGGCTCTTTGGTCAATCAGAACGACACCAAGTTGAGCCACCGGACAGACACCCTTTGCTCTAGTCTATGGAGCAGAGGCAGTTCTCCCCACGGAACTCGTATACGGATCTCCTCGAGTGCTCGCTTATGATGAGCTCGAGCAAGAGCAACTGCGGCAAGATGACGCATTTCTCCTCGAGGAGGAACGTCTCCAGGCTGTTGTACGAGCTGCTCGATACCAGCAAGCCTTGCGTCGCTACCATAGCCGCAAGGTTAAGGCCAGGAGTCTCGAGGAAGGCGACCTTGTTCTTCGGCGTGTTCAGTCCGCCAAGAATTCCAACAAGTTGACGCCGAAGTGGGAAGGCCCTTATCGGGTGAGACAAGTCACGAGGCCCGGCGCTGTCCGCCTCGAGACCGAAGAAGGCTTACCGGTGAGCAACTCCTGGAACATAGAGCATCTTCGCAAGTTTCACCCATAAGGCGCGGTTGCCGTGATCCGCTCCGGCAACCACCTTTTGTACAAGCCTTGCCGCTGTTGCATGTAACCCTTTGTACAAAGCCGGGCGCAGACCCCGTGCATCAGTAAAGATTTCGTGTTTTGCGCTATTTGCCTTTCGCATGTTTTTCTTTGCTATTTGCATGTGTTATTTGGCATCTTGTGCAACATACGCATCCGGTAAGCATTAGCACGCCGAAAGGCCATGTCTTGTTTCCCTCTTCTTTTCCTTTGCCTCTTAAGCAGAAGGAATGTTCCTCGCGCACAAGTTTGCCGGGGGGGAAGGAGATGGAGGAGGAACCAAATGATGTTCAAGAAAGAAAAGCCTTACCGAGAAGGAAGCAATATATGAAAGCTAAGTTATTAGAATTTGGCCAGTTCAATTTTTTAAATTCTTAGTTGTCTTCCTTGAACAATCACACTTTGTATGGAAAACATGTGCGCGGAGGAACCTACCCGTAGCTAGCCGCACCCTTGCCTTGTTTCCGAGTACGCTCAATGATCTAAGTGAGCTGCGACAAGTGTCGCGCCCTTACTTCGTTTTCGAGTTTGCTCAACAAGCTAAGTGCGTTGCGACTAGCTGCGGCAAGGTTGCTTGCCGGTGAGACCTTGGCCAGCAGGCTGCTCAGAGTCCAGCACTCAGCGCTCGCGACAAAGGCCCCTTTCCGGCAAGCTCCCCGGGAGCGTAGGGTGAAAAGCATACAAAGTAAATGACCAAGACAAGGAAGATAACATTGCACTGATTGATCAAAATGAGATAAATATCTTACAAAGGATAACTTGTCGCAATGATTAATGAGTTCACAAACATCCTATGCAGCAACAAAAAGAGATAAAGATAATGGAGGCCTAATCTACGCGGTCGCCCTCAATCCTGGAGATCTTGTTCACCTTGGCGATGATGTGGGCGACCTGCTCCTTCAACACCTCCATGTTTGCGTCGGCCGGCAGGCTGCGAAGAACGTTGGTGAGGTTTATGCCGGGATTGCGGTATACAATCTTCGTCAGCACGCGCTCCAAGGTTCCCGTGCAGAGCAGGCGCGACTCCTCGGCCAGCTGCGCGGGAATCTTATTCCGAAGACCTGCAAGAGCCGGCGCGATCCCTCTGAAGAAGAGGCTGAGCTTGGCGCTGTGAGGGAGGTTCGGATCCGGGGAGTAGATGAGGTGCTCAACTTTCAGCGCCAGCAGCTCCTGGTCGATGTTGGACGCAGAAGATACCAAGTCCTCGGTCCATACCTCAATGGTACGGCGGAAGTTCTCGGCCGCCTTGTTGGCGCTGTCCACCAAAGCTCGCTCCTTGCGGAGCTCCTCCTTCAATTTGGTCTCCCGATCCCGGGCGGCGTCAAGCGAGTCCTTCAGTGTGGAGACCTTCAGCTCCAGATCCTCGATGGAGTCCTTGGCGGCCTTCAACTCGTCGCCCCTCTCAGAAAGACGCACCTGGAGTTCTGAGTTAGTGTGGGCGTCCTTCTCGCGCTCTATATTGAGCGCGGCGACCTTCTCCACGCTCGCCTTCAGCGACTCCTCCAGCTGCGCGACCTTGGCGGCAAGCTCCTCCTTGGCGGTCTCCGCGGTAGCCACGGCAGCTCTCGCCTCCTTCAGCTCCCCGCCAAGGGCCTGCTCCCGAGCGGCAAGTTCTTCCTCGTGGGCGTCGAGGTTGACCTTCCGCTGGGCAAGTTCTCCTTCTCGCCGGGACATCTCCACCCCGGCAAGCCGCTGCTGCTCTTCGGCCTCGGCCTTCTCCAGCACCCACTCTTGGTATTCTCCGGCGAGTCGCTCGCGCTCCTCCGCCACCTCACGGAGGGCCGCCTGATTGGCGGCGCTGAGCTCCGCCGCGCGCTTCTCCATCTCCGCGGCGGCCTTGGCGGCGAGGGCCTCCCGACAAGCAAGCTTCGCCTGCCTGGCCCGGTAAAGGGCCAGGAGCTGGTGAAGCAGCTTCTCCTCCTCGGGCCCTTCGCTTCCGCCGGGCGCCTCGACGATCTTCAAGCCCGCGGAGGCGAGGACCTCTCCATCAAAGGCCTCGCCCTCCGCGGGAGCTCGCGACGAAGAACCCCACGGCACCTGGATGAAGACGCCGTTGGGGGCTTCGAGAAAATAGCCGGCCTGCTCCGTTCCGGCGGAGGGGTCGGCGGCCGGCGCAGCACTTGATGCTCCCGCCGCCTCCGGGCCGGCGGTGCGGTCGCCGTCCCCCTCCCCGGCCGCTGCGTCCGCAGCCGGAGCGGTCTCTGGCGCAGCTGGCTCAGCGGCTCCCGCCGTGTCCTCGGTGACAGGGGCGTCGCCGCCGCCGCCCTGCGCGCCCTCCTCCTCGATGATGATGACTTCCGTCTCCATCTGCTCGGGGGGAGGAGGATCTAGAAGAAGAAGAAGAAGCAAAGGAAGTTCAAGCAAATATCCAAAAAGAAACAACGCCAAGAAGACAAAATTACAAGACTTACCTTGGCGGACGTCGTCAGCGGCGGGCTCCCTCGCCGGGGAGCTCTGCCTTGGCGGAGTAGCCACCCTCGCCGGGCTGCTCGCCCTTGGCGGGGTACTCGCCCTCGGCGGAGTACCCACCCTTGGCGGAGCGCTCTCCCTTGCCGGGGAGGCCGGCCTTGGCGGGGACGGCGGGGCCTGCGGCTCCTCGGGGGCAGCCTCCGGACGCTCCTGCGGCTGTGGCTCCACCTCTGCACAAGTCAAGATAAAAGCATCAAGATGTTAGAGCAAGACCAAAATCTCCAAGCGCACCCGACGAGCGGAAAGCTGGAACCCAGACTTACGCTGGGGGCTGCGCTGGGGGCTGCTCCTCGGAGCAGCGCTCGGGTCCGGCAGGCTTGGCTCCGGCACGTCCCCAGTTGCCGCGGTGGGCGAGTCATCCGCGACCTCGACCACGGGCACCTTGGCTTTCTTCGCCGCGCGCTGAGCCAAGGTCCTGAAATCGAAGCAAGAAACAAGATCAGCATCTACAATAACCAAGACGAAATTTGAGAAGATGAAGGATATCGAATTCTTACTCCTGTTCCTCCTCGTCGTCGTCGCTTAAGGCGGAGAAGTCGAACTCCACCTGGGGCGCGTCTGCGCGAGGAGCGGGAGGCGAAGACTCCCTCGGGCGCTTGGCGGTCCCCGGGGCTGGGGGCTGCGAAGACCCAGCCCCCGTGGTAGCCGGGGCCCGAGGGGCGGGCGGAACCGTCGCTCCGCTCTGCGAAGACTCCTGTCTGCTCGGCGCCGGCCTGCGAGGCGCCTCTGCCGTGGCCTGCGCGCGGGCCGCCTCCGCTGTGGCTGGTGCGCCGGTCGCCCCCGGCGCGGCTTGACTTCCCCGGGGAGCTCGCGCTGCCCGGCGAGCTGGTTGTTGCCGGGGGGCCTGCGCCCTCTCCCCCGTCGCCGTCTTGCGGATGCGCTTAAGTGGAGACCGCCTAGGGCTTGCCTGGGGCGGGGAGGTCTCCGACGAGGAGAGGTCGTCGGCGTAGAGCTCCGTGGACCCGCCGGAGTCCTCGGCGGCCTCGGCGTCCTCCTCCTCCTCCTCCCCGGCTGGCTTGCTGGACCCAGCGCCCTGCGCTGCGGCCTCTTTTCCTCTGGCGCCTCCGCTTCCTCCGGCGCCTCCGCTTCCTCCGGCGCCTCCGCTCCCTGCGGCGCCCCTGTTCCCTCCAGTGGCGTGTCCTCTTGCCGCGGCCTCGGCCACGATCCCGGGGATCCCGGAGTGCCTCAAAGAGGGGACCCCGGCGAGCGCATCGGGAGGGAGCTGCAGTAGTCTGCAGATCTCCGCCTCCTCCGCTTGGCAGGACGCGTCCGCAGCCTCTGCCTCAGCGGGTGTATAGCCAAATTCTCCTGCCGCTGCGGCTGCAGCGGCCTCTTCAGCCCGAGAAGCTATATATGCAAGCTCTTGGTCGGTGGTGTCCCGTGTGTGCTCCTTGATATCGTCCTTGTTCTTCGCCACCTCCACGAGGTTGTCGAAGAAGCTGAGGATGTCTATTGGCTTGGGCGGAATCCATGTGCGGTCCACGCCGTGCGAATCACACGCGGGCATCATGGCGCGAAGAGGATCACAGGCTGTGCTGTTGCAAAGGGGCACCACTCCCCGGGGGGATCTGAACCACTCAGGGTGGGCCGGGTCATGTTTAAAGAGTTCCCGGACCATCCCCTTCAGCTCCAGCGTCGTGAAGTTGAAGTTCAGCCCGGGGCGCAGCCTCATTATATCCGCCGCGTTGCCGTACTCCCATGCCGGCCTTTTCCTGTCTTGGAGAGGGGCGATGCGGCGGCGGAGGAAGTCTGCGCCTACTTCTGCGATGGACAGCCTGGCGGTCCGGAGACGCAGAATCCTGATGAGGGCGACGTTGAGCTTGCCGTCGTCCGAATCCAGCTCGCTCCAGTCTCTGCCGCGCACGATGGGCGTTGTGCGCGGCGCGGTGAAGGATTGCGGCTGGTCCTCAACAATCCAGCACCATTCCGCACGCCACTCCTCCCACTTGCCGCGGAGCTCCCCCGGCAAGTAAGACTCCTTCTTGTTCAGACGAAAAACCCAAGAAATTCCTTCGGAGAGGGGGGCGCCGGCCTCTGCTCTAGGGGTGAAGAAGTGCCTAAACAGCGCTACGTTTGGGTGTATTCCTATATAGTTTTCGCACATATGTGCGAAAACCGCCATTGTGAGGATGGCGTTGGGGGTGAAGTCAAGAAGGTGGAGGCAATAGGTGTGCATTATGTCACAGAAGAAATCAGAAAAAGGAGGGCAAAGACCGCAGTGGAAGAAGGCTGCGAAGAAATAGTACCCGCCGGGATAGTTGTCCTTGGCGGCGGCCGGATAAGCTCGAGTGCGGGGGTGCGCCTTGGTTTCCTTGGCCCAGAACAAGCAATACTTGTTCCAGAGCTCCCGCGCGCTGAGCTTCGGCGGGAAGACGAGGTTCCGCTTCCGATACGCGGCGAGCTTCGCCGCTTGCTCCGACTTCTCCTTCTTGGCCTTCTCCGCCTTCGCCTTCTCGGTCTTCGGGGCCATGGCGGAGGCGGCGGGGGAAAGGGGAACGAAGAGCCCGGCGACGCCGGAGATGCAGACGGCGGCGGCGGAGGTGTGGAGGCGGAGCGCAAAGGGGATCTCTGGAGGATGAAGAGGATGCAATGAAAGCGTAAGGAGGGGAACCGCTCCTGCTTCCTCTGCTTTTATGGGGAAGTGGGGGGCGTTTCGCTCTTTCCATTGAAGGAACGTGGGCACGTCCCATCCCACGACGCCGCAATCGACGCGTGCCGTTACGGGGGGATGCGGCGGATACGGAAGTGGATTCGGCGCGCCGTGGGCCGCGTGTGCCCGTGCACTGTTTTGGGCCTGGCCCAACAGCGCTCGGCACCGTGTGTGGCCCAGGCCCGGGGGCTCCTGTCGGTGTACTAAGGTAAGGGTACCTCAGTACCCCAACTTGTGCACGGGCAGTTGCAGCTTCCCGCGGCAGGGTTTACCGCGTGCTCGCCGGAGACCTTCCTGCTCCATATCAAACCATTCAAAAACAAAGTATACAAGACAGAAGATCGAGACCCCGGCAAGCGTAGCTTGCCGGGAAGGCCGTTCCAGGCTCAAGGTTACATCACTCACGCAAGGCCCTGGCAAGAGGAGCTTGCCAGGAAGGCTAGAAGATTACACCATAGAAGACACGCCTCGGCGCTATATGCGTCCCGACGAGGGCCCCGGGAGCGGCAAGCTCCCGGGCCCGACAAGGTCAAGACCCCGGCAAGGTGCTTGCCGGGGAGAGTTGCGCTGTGTGCCCGCGCTCCAGCTCATCGGCCCACGCGTCGCCCTGGGGGCATTCCAGGGACGCGTGGCGGATGGCTGTGCAGCCTGGGGGACACGGTGCCACTCCACGGTGGTGAAACCATCGCCGTGGCAAACGGAGAGGCGAAGGCGGGAGCTTTTGGGGTCGACGGCGACGGGCATTAAATGCCCTTGTCCCCCACTATCAAAGTAGGTGGCGACCACTGTTCGCGCACTGTAGCTCCACTATTCCCGCACTGTTACAACTACCACCTCTTTTACGTTTTTACCCCTTTCTCCTACGTTGACACCTGTCGGTGACCCCTTGCACTATAAAAGGAGGCCCATGCACAACGTGGAGGGGGTTCGGAACCTAGATCGCTCATACGCTCGGTGTAGCTGCTTCTTCAAGCTCCCGAGCTCTCCAACTCAATACACAACTAAGCAGGAGTAGGGTTTTACGCGTCTACCGCGGCCCGAACCTGGGTAAAACTGCCCGCGTGCTCGCTACGATCTGCTCTTCGTGCTCCCTCCGCCCTCGTACCGCACAGACAAGGGGCTCCGGTCCCATAGGTGTTCGTGGCGGACAGTTTCCCCCGACAGATAGGCTTTCAATTACTAGCGGCAATACAACACTGTATTTTCAAGCCAGTTCCACTTTCCTGATTTATATATAGTGGTTATGGTGTACCCCTTTTATGTACACTATGATCTGCCTAGTTGTTGTGTGCTCTTGTTATCATGGTTTGGCTATAAACTCTCTATACAGTATATTTTGAACCTATCATCTGTCAACTATCCTTACTTCTGGAGGCTATTTTTTGTGTACTTGTGCCAGAATATATAAATGCACGCACCATATTACAACACACATGAGCTCTCTCATCATAATCCAGTGAGAGCACACAAGTGTTTACAGGGGCGCCCCTATATTAGAATATCATCTGCATTAAAAAGATAATCTCACAACTATTTATGTTTTCATGGTTCTCAGATATTGTACGTAATTACAGTGAATATCAGAATCTACACATCAGAAGAATATTGTGGAACACTGCAATGACTTACAAAATTGGCACCAAGGCAATGAATGCCATTCTGGATGCAATGAAACTCATACGCTCCCCACCTGTAGATTCTTGTTCAGAATATGATCCTAATGACTATTCTAACCTCGAGGAGTCAAAGGCAGATGGCATGTCATGTTCACCCAATCAAGGTGTCTGCTCTAATTTGGCAAGGTTTTATTGATTGCGCGTATCTTGCATATGTTGTCTTGCATTTCTTCTACTTTGTTGCACCACCATCTGCTTAGTTTACGCATCATATATGTCGAGATGCCATGCCCATCCATTATCAATACATATTCCATCTGTCATCATACCATGTCTATAAACGAATTTCTGGTGAAGTCTCGTGTGCTAAATTTAGAAGACATTGAATGGAAACACCTTGTTATGCACTGGTCTCGTTCCGAGGATGAGGTACTGTCTATGATATCGCATGACAATTTGAACTTCTACTTTTCCGCATGTGCCTTGCGGATCTTTTTGGCAGGAAATCTGCTCGAAAAAAATTCTGGTTTGAAAAGAACGATAGGATATCGTAAATATGATGCCCGTTGCTTTGCTCTTGTTAGTACCTGTTGTCCTGTATCACTGTACTTACATACATACCTGGTTCATTATGTGACAGCAGTATGCATGATAGCTTGCTTATCAATTGTTCGCTCCAAATTATCTGATCTGTATGAATGGTTACATTAGTGTAGAATATATCGAATGCCAATGATTTTTTTAGCTCTGCATTGTTCTTGTAAGTACCTGTTGTCCTTTATCAGCGTACTTATATTGGCAGGTAGTTGTTCATGTACCATCATTCTGCAGCTTATTTTCCTCTGCCCTCCACTTTCTACACATAAGATCTATATTTACTCTTACCATAAGGTTGGATAACACCGATGGTACTGAAGAAGTTTAGCTATGCATTGCTCTTGGCTGTACCTTTTGGTTGTATTGCTATACTTACATTTATAGCTACTTGGTTATGTAGCACCACTCTTCATCTTATCTTAAATATTCTCCATTTTTTCTTATATTGTCACATCTATATTTACTCTTAACAAAATGTAGAATAAAGGTAATGCTTATGAAGAAGATTTTGTGGTAAACTTCTTGAATTGCCCCCCACCCCCCATCAAAATGGAAAAGGGCTTTATAGAGCATGCCTTCACCAATAATGTAAGTTTGTCCTTCTCAAGCCTTCAAACTTTGTTGTGTATATTTGGTTAGGCATGACTGCAACAGCTGTTTATTTTTGGTGTTTGCAGCAAATTGCATGTTCAAAGTTTATTGTGTACTCCATTTCATAAACAAAAGTTTGTCCTTATCAATTTAAGTTTTCAGTTGTACAACCAAGTTCCTTCTTCATACCATGTAAATTAAACTATACAGAGCAAGTGATCTTATTTTGCCAATCTGAAATGGGATAAATTGACAGCACACTAACCATTGATACTTATGAGTTCTTAATCTGTAATCCAGTGGTGTCGTGAAGCTGCCAACTCCTTCACGATGTCATTTCATGCCATGTCCTGACCTGAACAATACCATATTGTGTTAATGCTATTTTAAATTGTGTCACTTTATTTGTCAGTAAGAAATATGATGAATTGTCAGCACTGATACTTATATGTGCAAAACATGTCATCTGTCTCCTTGTTTATCTTTCAGAGTGAGGATGATATAAGTGTCAAACAAGTGCAGTCTCACCAGCTTGCTCAGCTACTTGCGCTGCAGCTCCCGAGCAGGGCTAACCTTTCTTGAACTCTATTGAAGTGTTGTCGGTTTTGTATATTATTTTGTCGGCATGTTTAGTTGCACTGGTGGCGATCTATGATGCCGAGTGTATGTAACCTGCTGTCTGCTTGTGCTTTATTATCATAGTGGCGAACTTTGGTGCCCAGTGGATGTAATATGCCGTAATTTCTTTATTGTATAGTCAAGGTTTTTTTCTTATTCATGATGCTACAGTTATTTTGTTGTATATATATCATGTCTTCGCAGTAAAACTGCCAAATCGTAAAATTACGGTACATAATCAGGCCATCATGCAAATCACCATGTATGATTCGCATCATGGGCCCCGTCATCTTGGTCCGTTAATAGGCCTAAATGTAAATTGGCCCGCTGATACGTCTCCAACGTATCTATAATTTTTTATTGTTCCATGCTATTATTTATGAACTCTTGGATGTTTAATGGGCTTTATCATTCACTTTCATATCATTTTTGGGACTAAACTACTAACTCAAAGGCCCAGTCCAAATTGCTGTTTTTTGCCTATTTCAGGGTTTTGCAGAAAAAGAACATCAAACGGAGTCCAAACGGAATGAAACCTTCGCGAGAGATATTTTTGGAGAAAATCACGCACGGGAAGCTTCACGACCAAGTCAGGGGACAGAGGGGCTGCACTCGAGGGTGGTGGGCGCGCCCCCCTTCCCAGGGCGCGCCCCCCTGCCTCGAGGCCCCCTCGTGTGGCCCCGGTGCCCTCCTTCTTCCTATATATATCCACGTACCCCAGAAACTCCATACACAGAGAGAAAACCCTAATTCCACCACCGTAGCTTCTGTTCCCGTGGAGATCCCATCTTGGAGCCTGTTCTGGAGCTCCACCGGAGGGGGATCGACCACGGAGGCCTTCATCATCATCATCATCATCGCCGCCCTCACCATGAGTTGTGAGTAGTTTACCTCAGACCTTCGGGTCCTAGTATCTAGATGGCTTCTTCTCTCTCTCTGGATCTCAATACAAAGTTCTCCTCGGTCTTCGAGGAGATCTATTTGATGTAATCTCTTTTTGTGGTGTGTTTGTCGAGATCCGATGAATTGTGAGTTTATGATCAAGGTTATCTATGAAAGATATTTGGTTCTTCTCTGAACTTTTTATGTGTGCTCATAATATCCTTGCAAGTCTCTTCCAATTATTGGTTTGGTTTGGCCTACTAGATCTATAGTTCTTGCAATGGGAGAAGTGCTTGGCTTTGGGTTCAATCTTGCGGTGTCCTTTCCCAGTGACAGTAGGGGCAGCAAGGCACGTATTGTATTGTTGCCATCGAGGATAAAAAGATGGGGTTCACATCATATTGCTTGAGTTTATCCCTCTACATCATGTCATCTTGCTTAACGCATTACTTTGTTCTTATGAACTCAATACACTAGATGCATGCTGGATAGCGGTCGATGTGTGGAGTAATAGTAGTAGATGCAGAATCGTTTCGGTCTACTTGTCTCGGATGTGATGCCTATATACAATGATCATGCCTAGATAGTCTCATAATTATTCGCTTTTCTATCAATTGCTCGACAGTAATTTGTTTACCCAGCGTAGAATATCACTATCATGAGAGAAGCCACTAGAGAAAACTATGGCCCCCGGGTCTATTCTCAACATATCAATCTACATCTACTTTACTTTTACTGCTTTTATTTGCTATTTTATTAAACCAAAAATACCAAAAATATTATCTTATCATCTCTATCAGATCTCACTCTCGTAAGTGACCGTAAAGGGATTGACAACCCCATATCAAGTTGGCTGCGATGTTCTTATTTGTTTGTGCAGGTGCGAGGGACTCGCGCGTGGTCTCCTACTGGATTGATACCTTGGTTCTCAAAAACTGAGGGAAATACTTACGCTACTGTGCTGCATCTCCCTTTCCTCTTCGAGGGAATACAACGCAAGCTCAAGAGGTAGCAAGAAGAATTTATGGCGTCGTTGCTGGGGAGGCTTACGCAAAAGTCATATACCAAGTACCTATCACAAACCCTTATCCTTCACGTTACATTTATTTGCCTCTCGTTTTCCTCTCCCCCACTTCACCCTTGCCGTTTTATTTGCCCTTCTTCCGCCGTGTGTTTATCGTTTGCTTGCCTTTTTGTTTGCTTGTGTGTTGGATTGCTTGCTTGTCACTATGGCTCAGAACAATACCAAATTGTGTGAATTCTCCAATACCAACAAAAATGACTTTATTAGCACTCCGATTGCTCCTATTATCGATGTTGAATCTTGTGAGATCAATGCTGCTTTGTTGAATCTTGTCATGAAAGATCATTCTCCGGCCTTCATAGTGAAGATGCCGCTACCCATCTAAACAACTTTGTTGATTTGTGTGATATGCAAAAGAAAATGGATACGGATAACGATATTGTTAAATTGAAGTTATGTCCGTTTTCACTTAGAGATCATGCTAAAACTTGGTTTTCCTCTTTGCCTAGAAATAGTATTGATTCGTGGAATAAGTGCAAAGATGCTTTTATCTCTAAGTATTTCCCTCCTCCTAAGATCATCTCTCTTAGAAACGATATTATGAATTTTAAGCAACTATATCATGAGCATGTTGCACAAGCTTGGGAGAGAATGAAATTGATGATACGTAATTGCCCTACACGTGGTTTGAATCTATGGATGATTATTCAGAACTTTTATGCTGGCTTGAATTTTGCTTCTAGAAATCTTTTAGATTTGGCCGCCGGAGGCACTTTCATGGAAACCACCTTAGGAGAAGCTACCAAACTCCTAGATAATATTATGGTTAATTATTCTCAATGGCACACCGAAAGATCTACTAGTAAAAAAGTGCATGCTATCAAAGAAATTGGTGTTTGAGTGGAAAGATGGATGAACTTATGAAATTGTTTGGTGCTAAGAGTGCTTCTTCTGATCCTAATGATATGCCTTTGTCCACTCTAATTGAGAATAACAATGAATCTTTGGATGTGAATTTTGTTGGTAGGAATAATTTTGGTAACAATGCTTATAGGGGTAATTTTAATCCTAGGCCTTTTCCTAGTAATTCCTCTAATAATTTTGGTAATTCCTACAACAACTCTTATGGAAAGATGCCTTCTGAATTTGAAACTAGTGTTAAGGAGTTTATGATCTCGCAAAAGAATTTCAATGCTATGCTTGAAGAGAAATTGCTTAAGGTTGATGAATTGGCTAGAAGTGTGGATAGAATTACTCTTGATGTTGATTCTTTGAAACTTAGATCTATCCCACCTAAGCATGATATCAATGAGTCACTCAAAGCCATGAGAATTTCCATTGATGAGTGCAAAGAAAGAACCGCTAGGATACGTGCTAAAAGAGAGAATTCTATTAAATCGTGTTCTTCTAGTTATCATGAAAATAAAGATGAAGATCTCAAAGTTATTGATGTGTCTCCTATTAGATCCTTGTTTTCTAGTATTAATCTTGATGAGAATAGGATTGGAGATGATTCTGCTTTAAGTTGTCCCAATGATTCGGAGTTTTTAGATCTTGATGCTAAAATTGCTAAAAGTGGGAGTGAAGAGATTAAAACTTTGCATAGTGATGAACCCACTACATTGGATTTCAAGGGATTCAATTATGATAATTGCTCCTTGATTGATTGTATTTCCTTGTTGCAATCCGTGCTAAATTCTCCGCATGCTTATAGTCAAAATAAAGCTTTCACTAAACACATAGTTGATGCTTTGATGCAATCTTATGAAGAAAACCTTGAGTTGGAAGTTTCTATACCTAGAAAGCTTTATGATGAATGGGAACCTACTATAAAAATAAAAATAAAAGATCATGAATGATATGCTTTGTGTGATTTGGGTGCAAGTGTCTCCACTATCCCAAAAACGTTGTGTGATTTGCTAGGGTTCCATAGCTTGATAATTGTTCTTTAAATTTGCACCTTGCGGATTCCACTATTAAGAAACCTATGGGAAGAATTAATGATGTTCTTATTGTTGCCAATAGGAATTATGTGTCCATAGATTTCATTGTTCTTGATATAGATTGCAATCCTTCATGTCCTATTATTCTTGGTAGACCTTTCCTTAGAACGATTGGTGCAATTATTGATATGAAGGAAGGAAATATTAGATTATAATTTCCATTAAGGAAAGGCAGGGAACACTTTCCTAGAAAGAAAATCAAATTACCATATGAATCTATTATGAGAGCCACTTATGGATTGCCTTCCAAAGATGGCAATACCTAGATCTATGTTGTATCGTGCCTAGCTAGGGGCGTAAAACGATAGCGCTTGTTGAGAGGCAAGCCAATTTTATGTTTTTCGTTTTTGTTGCTGTTAGGGAATAAATATTGCATCTAGCCTCTGATTATATGTGGTTTCATGTTTTGTTTACTGTTTGTGCCATGTAGAACCTTTGGTAAGACTTGTGTGAAGTTTATATGATCTTACTGTGAAAACTAGAATCGTTAGCGCTTGATAAAGTAGTCGTGGAATTTTACTGGGAAGTGATTTTTAGTTGATTCTTTTTGCTGCTGATTGGTAGACAAAGTGCGCAAAATTACCAATTTAGTTTGAATTTTTTTGAGTTCCATAAGTAGGCGAGCCCTGTAGATTACTACAGACTATTCTGTCTTTGACAGATTCTGTTTTTTGTGTGTTGTTTGCTTATTCCGTTTCATCTGTGAGTAATATTGGAGGATATGAACCATAGAGAACTTGGATTACAGTAGGTTTAACACCAATATAAACAAAGAATGAATTCATTGCTGTAACTTTGAGTAGTGGTTTGCTTTCTCATACTAATGGAGCTCACGAGAATTTTTGTCTAAGTTTTGTGTTGTGAAGTTTTCAAGTTTTGAATATTGCTTTGATGGACTATGGAACAAGGAGTATCAAAGGCCTAAGCTTGGGGATTCCTATGGCACCCCAAGTAAATTCAAGATAATCAAAAGCC
The DNA here is from genome assembly GCA_902687465.1 of Secale cereale. NCBI lineage: Eukaryota > Viridiplantae > Streptophyta > Magnoliopsida > Poales > Poaceae > Secale > Secale cereale. The sequence continues at coordinate 824,207,928 of LR738711.1, read as the reverse complement.
TAAGGTTGGGGATGCCCCGGGAAGGCATCCCCTCTTTCTTCTTCATCCATCGGTAACTATACTTGGAGCTATATTTTTATTCGCAACATGCTATGTGTTTTGCTTGGAGCGTCTTGTATAATTTGAGTCTTTGCTTGTTAGTTTGACACAATAATCCTTGCTGGACACACCTATTTGAGAGAGTTAAATATGGCCTAGAAATTATTAGAACACTCTATGTGCTTCACTTATATCTTTTGAGTTGAATAGTTTTTGCTCTAGCACTTCACTTATATCTTTTAGAGCATGGTGGTGGTAATATTTTGTAGAAATTGTTGAACTCTCATGCTTCACTTATATCTATTTGAGAGTCTATCAAAACAGCATGGTAAAGTGTTTAGGCTAAAGAAACTAGTCTTCACATGATAAACATCCAATGTCAATGTAGTAAAAAATCACACCAAGTGCATTGAATAGAATGAGATGTTGGATGCTTGATAATTGTTTTGAGACATGAGGATAGTGATATTAGAGTCATGCTAGTGGAGTTATTGTGAAATTGAGAAATACTTGTGTTAAGGTTAGTGATTCCCGCAGCATGCACGTATGGTGAACCGTTGGGTGACTAAGTTAGAGCATGAGGTATTTGTAGAGTGCCAACCTTTGTGTGGAGGTCGGGGGCGCGCGATGGTTAACTCCTACCAACCTCCCCCCTAGGAGCATGCGTTGATTGCTTTGTTTTGATGACTCGTAAATTTTTGCAATAAGTATATGAGTTCTTATGACTAATGTTGAGTCCATGGATTATACGCACTCTCACCCTTCCACCATTGCTAGCCTCTCTTGTACCGCGCAACTTTCGCCGGTGCCATAAACCCACTATAAATCGTTCCTCAAAACAGCCACCATATTGTTCCTCAAAACAGCCACCATACCTACCTATCATGTCATTTCCATAGCCATTCCGAGATATATTGTCATGCATGATCATGTAGTTGACATTGTATTTGTGGCAAAGCCACCATGCATAATCTTTTCATACATGTCACACTTGTTTCATTGCACATACCGGTACACCGCCGGAGGCATTCATATAGAGTCATACTTTGTTGTTATAGTATCGAGTTGTAATTTCGTTGTAATGAAAGTGTGATGATCATCATTATTAGAGCATTGTCCCATGGGAGGAAAGGCTGAATCTATAAAGCCCCTCCGCAAAAAAAAGGAGAAAGGCCAAAGAAAAAAAAAGAAAAGAAGAAAAAAAAGAAAAAAAAGGGACAATTGCTACTATCTTTTTCCACGCTTGTGCTTCAAAGTAGCACCATGTTCTTCATTGTAGAGAGTCTCGTGTTTAGTCACTTTCAAATACTAGTGGGAATTTTTGTTATAGAACTTGGCTTGTATATTCCAACGATGGGCTTCCTCAAATGCCCTAGGTCTTCGTGAGCAAGCAAGTTGGATGCACACCCACTAGTTTCTTTTGTTGAGCTTTCATTCATATTTAGCTCTAGTGCATCCGTTGCATGGCAATCCCTACTCACTCACATTGATATCCATTGATGGGCATATCCATAGCCCGTTGATACGCCTAGTCGATGTGAGACTATCGCCCTCCTTTTTGTCTTCTCCACAACCACCTCTATTCCACCCATAGTGTTATGTCCATGGCTCACGCTCATGTATTGCGTGAAAGTTGAAAGGTTTGAAAAGATAGAGTATGAAAACAAGTGCTTGGCTGAAATCGGGGTTGTGCATGATATGAATATTTTTGTGTGATAATAAGGGAGCATAGCCAACACTATATGATTTTGTAGGGATAACTTTCTTTAGCCATAGTACTTTGAGAAGACATGATTGCTTTGTTAGTATTGCTTGAAGTATTGTTATTTCTTATGTCAATATAGACTTTTATCTTGATTCTTTCAGATCTGAACATTCATGCCACAATTAAGAGAATTACATTCAAAACTATATTGGTTAGCATTCCACATCAAAAATTCTTTCTTTATCATTTACCTACTCGAGGACGAGCAGGAATTAAGCTTGGGGATGCTTGATACGTCTCCAACGTATCTATAATTTTTTATTGTTCCATGCTATTAATTATGAAGTATTGGATGTTTAATGGGCTTTATCATTCACATTTATATCATTTTTGGGACTAACATAATAACCCAAAGGCCCAGTCCAGATTGATGTTTTTTGCCTATTTCAGGGTTTTGCAGAAAAAGAATATCAAACGGAGTCCAAACGGAATGAAACCTTCGCGAGAGATATTTTTGGAGAAAATCACGCATGGGAAGCTTCAGGACCAAGTCAGGGGATAGAGGGGCTGCCCTCGAGGGTGGGGGGCGCCCCCCTTCCCAGGTCGTGCCCCCTGCCTCGAGGCCCCCTCGTGTGGCCCCTGGTGCCCTCCTTCTTCCTATATATATCCACGTACCCCAGAAACTCCATACGTAGAGAGAAAACCCTAATTCCACCACCGAAGCTTCTGTTCCCGTGGAGATCCCATCTTGGAGCCTATTCCGGAGCTCCACCGGAGGGGAATCCACCATGGAGGCCTTCATCATCATCATCATCGCCCTCACCATGAGTTGTGAGTAGTTTACCTCAGACCTTCGGGTCCATAGCTAGTATCTAGATGGCTTCTTCTCTCTCTCTGGATCTCAATACAATGTTCTCCTCGGTCTTCGAGGAGATCTATTCGATGTAATCTCTTTTTGCGGTGTGTTTGTCGAGATCCGATGAATTGTGAGTTTATGATCAACGTTATCTATGAAAGATATTTGGTTTTTATCTGAACTTTTTATGTGTGCTCATAATATCCTTGCAAGTCTCTTCGAAATATTGGTTTGGTTTGGCCTACTAGATCTATAGTTCTTGCAATGGGAGAAGTGCTTGGCTTTGGGTTCAATCTTGCAGTGTCCTTTCCCAGTGATAGTAGGGGCAGCAAGGCACGTATTGTATTGTTGCCATCGAGGATAAAAAGATGGGGTTTGCATCATATTGCTTGAGTTTATCCCTCTACATCATGTCATCTTGCTTAAGGTGTTACTCTGTTCTTATGAACTCAATACACTAGATGCATGCTGGATAGCGGTCGATGTGTGGAGTAATAGTAGTAGATGCAGAATCATTTCGGTCTACTTATCTCGGACATGATGCCTATATACAATGATCATGCCTAGATAGTCTCATAATTATTCGCTTTTCTATCAATTACTCGACAGTAATTTGTTTACCCGTTGTAGAATATCGCTATCATGAGAGAAGCCACTAGAGAAAACTATGGCCCCCGGGTCTATTCTCAACATATCAATCTACATCTACTTTACTTTTACCGCTTTTATTTGCTGTTTTATTAAACCAAAAATACCAAAAATATTATCTTATCATCTCTATCAGATCTCACTCTCGTAAGTGACCGTAAAGGGATTGACAACCCCTTATTGCGTTGGCTGCGAAGTTCTTATTTATTTGTGCGGGTGTGAGGGACTCGCGCGTGGTCTCCTACTGGATTGATACCTTGGTTCTCAAAAACTGAGGGAAATACTTATGCTACTGTGCTGCATCTCCCTTTACTCTTCGAGGGAATACAACGGAAGCTCAAGAGGTAGCACCCACTAGTAGATTCGGGCCTTTAATAGGCCGAGTAAACCACGACCCTATTTTCCCAAGAAAACTCAATGGGCCTTTAGGAGGCTGAAAAGTAGGTTGGGCCTGAATCGTGCCGAATAGCTCACGGGCCGACAGCAGGACGAAATAGACCCCGGCCCATGAATGCGCCAATCAAATCATGGGCTTATAACAGGCCAAAATTGTCTCGGTCCTTGTTTGGCCCAATCAGATTATCGGCTACGAGCAGGCCGGATGCAAACCGGGCTGTAGTTAGGCCCAACTATATGACGGGCTTTTAACAGGCCGATATTAATATAGGGCCAAAATGTTAAATGGGCCCTTAACAGGCTGAACATAATTTAAAAACCGAACCGGAAATCGAACCGGAAAGGTTGTCAGTTCAGGTTTTTACCGGTCGGACCGCCGGTTCACCGGTTCGATTGTTGGTTTTTTAAGCAATAAAATAATATATGTTAATTAATATATGTTCTAATATAGTGGGAAATAATGTTCAATAAAATTATATCCATGTAGTGGACAACAAAATAGCACAACCAACTTGGTTATCGGGCCATGGACAGGCCACACGTACTGCTTACACGACCTTGGATCGAATCTCAATTTCTAGCAAAACATTATTTCTGGTTTTTTCCGGTTCAATGACCCGGTTTTCCATAAAACCGGCCGGTTTGACCGGTTTTCTTTGGTTTGATTGCAGAACGGTTTTATTAGCTTAAAAAACCGATGAGGCTGCTGGTTCCTTTTTTTCCGGTTCGACCGCCGGCCCGGTCCGGTTTTTTAAACTATGAGGCCGAAACTAATATCAGGCTGAATTACTAAATGGGCCTTTAGCAAGTGGGCCCAAAAGCATAGCGTCCAGTTGATGGGCCGAATCTGATATGGGCCATAATTTAGCCCAAAGCCTCTTAAAGGGTCGGACCTGATCTAGGCCGTAATTTGGCCCTGAACGTGGTAGGCTTTTAACGGGCCGGATCTCATATGGGCCATTATTAGGCCCGGAACGTGACAGGCCATTAATGGACCGGATCAAATATGGGTCGGCATTTGGCCCAAAATATGGCAGCTAGTTAATGGGCCGGCCTACTAGGGTCCTCAAAATCTCGTGGGCCTATAGCTGGGCCGACCCATTAATGTCAGCGAAATATCGTGGGCCTATAGCTGGGCCGGCCCATTATGGTACACAAAAAAAATTTGTGGGCCTTCACCTGGGCCGGCCCATTATGGCCTGCAAAAATCTTGTGGGCCTTTACCTGGATCGGCCCATTATGACCCGCAAAATCTTGTGGGCCTTTAGCTGGGCCGGCCCATTATGGTTCGCAAAATCTTGTGGGCCTTTAGTTGGGCCGGCCCATTATGGTCTGCAAAATCTTGCGGGCCTTTAGTTGGGCCGGCCCATTTAAACTTTATGGGCCACTTTTGGGCCGGTCCACGTGTCAACATATCATAGGCGCATCTCGCCCATTGGATGAGTGACACCTGTGCCAACGCGGAGCTGACACCTGTTTCCGTCAGCCAATCACAATTTTACACGTGGAAAATCCCCATTGGTCGGGGCTGTTAATGGGTTATCGGATCCAAAACCGGACCCGGTAGCTTAACGGCGTTCCGTTACGGTGGATGCCATGTGTCGGTCACCCTTGACGAAAGCACTTCTGTGATGCGCGATTAATCGTCATGGAAGTGGACACTTTCGTGATGATAATGTTGGTAATGTCATGGAACACTTCTATGACAGCACAGGTATGACTATCTTGATTCTGTCATAAAATCATCATGGATGTACATGCATGACAGAAAATGTGACCTACTATGACAAACATGTATCATCACGGAAGTGTATTTTTTGTAGTGCATATTTCTCCCCCTTTGGCAACAAGTTACCAAAAAGTTTGGAAATGCATAGTGTTATGCGTCTCTCGAGCTTGATCTTCGGGAGGTGGTGTAGAGAAAACTCCAAGGACGAAGGCTTCAGATGATGTAGTTGGAGCTGGTGGAGTGGCTGCTAGAGGTGGCACTGAAGTTGTGGCTACTGGTGCTGATGTAGTAGCTCTAGTATCAGGTACTGGCACTGCAGCAGATCTCTGACCTCGAGGCACTCTCTGAAAGGCATCTGTGGTAGCCTGCCCTCTCCTCTCCTCTGCTTCCTCCTGGAGCTGCTCAACTTCAGTCTGTATCTCAGTCACTTTCATATCAAGACTATAGAACTTTGTTTCAATGATCCTCTCCAAGCTCTCCTGATTTTGAGTCAGAGTGGCCAAGCCCTTCTCAATCCTCAAAGTTGCTTGAAGCAGATATGCCATTTGATCTTGCTTTGACTTGAGGGACACTAGAGATACCTCTTCAACACTTAGCATCTTGGCAGCTTTCTCAGCTCTAGCTTTGGCTCTCTTCTCTTGTGCTTGCACTGATGAAGGTTCATTCTCATCCATGGCAATTGTGTTGTAAAATTCAAGATATAGGGGTAGATGTTCCGTGTCCAACAAGTATATGCATGTGCCCATCTTGGATTTGATGAGCTCCTGAATGTGTGGAGCATACCCACATGATCTCTTCTGATCTGCAGCAGTCCTCTTGATTGTTTCAACAATCAGACTCGTCACTTTGAACTTCTGAGGGACATCAAAAATGTGCAGCAAGTTGATTGAATGTCCTCTGATCATCTTATGATCTCTAGATTTGGGAAACAATGTATGCCTCAAGATTGTGTTGATTGTAGCTAGACCAGGCAACAAGAAGTGTACAGATCCAAACTGATGTGTTTCCAATGCTTTGTCTGGGATCTCTTTGTACATGTTTGCCAAGGAGTTGTGGTCTTGCTTCTTCTTGGCATACACATCCAAGTCGTCTTCATGCTCTTTACGGGCTTTTATCAGCTTGCCCCACTCATCAACAGTCGACTGGTACCTTTTACCTTCAGGCATCCATACAATTCTACCATCAGGATAAAAGTGAGTTGTAGAGTAGAATTGCATGATGAGTTCATCATTCCATTTTGTCAACTTTTTTCCCACAAACTTGTCAACACCACATGCTTTGAAAGTTTCAAGCACACTTGGAAGGTGATCCTCATTGTCCTTGATGTAGTCCCAATCAACCCATCTCATGTCACACACTATGGGCTTCTTGTCAAGCAGAACTGTCTCATAGAATTCTTGTTGTTCTTTGGTATGAAATATGTAGTCCACATCAGTCCTTCTCCTCACAGCATATGGGCCACTTTGTATCCATCTTCTGGGACCTGCATCCATTCTCACCTTCATGACCTCAGCAACAATATGAGTATTATCATGATCAGGGATCTTGGGCTTGAGCTTCCTAAGCACTTGGACCTCAGCATCTTCATCAATCTCAGGCACTGGGGCCTTGTTCTTCTCTGAAGTTGGAATGTTCCTTGTGCTTCTCTTGGGTGCAGACTTGGTGGCTTGAGCAGCAGCTTTGGGGCAGTCTTGGGCTTTGAAGGAGCAGCCCCAGACTTGATTGCATCTCCCATAAGCTTCTGAGCTTTAGGTGCTGGTACAGCAACCTCTTCCTCTTCTTCTTCAGCTTCATCATCATCATCATCCCTCATGGATGCCTTGCCAATCAGTCTGGTTGTTGTCCTTTTGGCTCTCTTCTTTGCTCCTGCTGGCTCATCATCTCTGGTTTCAAGAGTGAAAACCATTGTCTCTTGAGTAGATGCTCTGGCTTTTGACATTGGAATCCTCTTGGTAGGTGCCTTCTTGTGCAAACCTGGCTTTGTTGCAGCAGCTGTGCCATACTCTTTCCTGAGCACCTTCTTCTTTGAATAGGCCTCATCAGCCACAAAGTCCTCATCATCAGTGTCAGATGTTTTCTTATTCCTTGTCTTGGTAGCTGCCTTGGGCAAGTTGCTAGGTGTGCTCCTGCTACCCTCATCAGAGCTGCTAGAGGGACTAGTGCCCTCACTCATTTTAACTTGCTCCTCAGACAAATTTTGGCTATCACTCTGGTCAGACATCTTGGCAAACACACTGACAGCTGACCCTGTGAATAGATGTAGATGAGGTAGAGTGGATGAGCATCACAAAGTGCAGAGTTTTTGCAAAACAGATGACTCAAAAACTTAGTTTTAGTTCTTCACAGAAAGCATTTCGGAGCTACCGATTTGTTAAACTCGGTGATACCGAAGCAATTCTGGAACCTAAACTAGTGAACTCGGTCAGATCTAGTCACAGTTCGGTGGCACCGAGATTGCTAGGGTTTCACAAAGAGTTGAACTCGGTCGCACCGATTTGCAGTTTTCGGCCAGACAGAAAAGTGCAAGTGCAATGGCCTGAGCCAAATCGGTGAGACCGATATCTACAACTCGGTCGGTCCGAGATGAGTTCGGTGGAGACCTAACCCTAAATTTTCGAATCAAACCTAAACTGTATGGAGTTTCTGCTAGACAGGATGATTTCAATCATGGCAAGATTCATGGCAAAGTAATGTGCTATGAATCAGAGTTAAGGAATAGCACAAAGATCGAGTTCATACCCTAACTCGGCAGTGAACTCGCTACGGCGGCAACGGCGAGGCAGATTACCGTTGACGGCAGCGGAGACCAGCGGCGAGGAGATGATCCGAAGACCCGAGACAGCAAAGCAGGTTACGCGCGGGCGAGAGGGTTTTGGAAAGTTTTCTAGAATTTGACCCGTCGGTATATATAACGTGACCCTGTCGGTGTGACGGAGTGGAACAACTCGGTGGCACCGAGATGCAGAACTGCTAGCAGTTACTGCAACTCGGTGTGACGGAAAAGTTCAAATCGGTTGCACCGAGACTGAAAACCTAAATCAACTTAGTGATCTCAGTGTGAACGAAATGGATGATTCGGTCATACCGAAATGCACAAAGAGGTTTTGGAAGTTCAAGTCTATGATGAATCGGGGACTCTGAGTGCTCCTCACACAGAGCGGTTTGAATCTGACTTGATCAAACTTTGTGATGTAGCATGAATAGAGTTTGAGTCGAGAAAATCATAGATAGCTAGAGGGGGTTCTTAGGCATTCTTATCCATCCATTTGGCAAAAGAAAAAGGGCCAAACAATCAAAACAACAAATGGATGTCCTTGAATGAGAAAAATATTGATTCAACATGCTCACACAATAAGATAGCAAATGAAACATGTGGCAAAGCATGCACAACCATTCTAGCATCTATCAAGCAATTGGCGATGGCTAGGTCATCTATATATGAGTATATTGACTTAGGAGTCAAATGAGAACATTTGATCATAGGTCATACTCATCGTTTAAGCACAAGTGGGTTACCACTTTTACATAAAGCATTGTTGTGTTCACATCATTAGAGTTGCTTTAGCTCAATTGATTAGAGTAAAGCTCCCCCTAGATGTGATATCCCTCCTAAGAGGGATGAACTAACCTTGGGTTTTATCGATGATGACTTCATGTAGGTGTTGAAGATGTGGATGCTCAATGTTGATGTAGATCATTTGGAGCAATCCATTGGAGTGGGTTGCACTTTCAATACCTACATGAGTTAGTCCCACAAGGAACAAACAAGGATATCCATGGACATAGAGTGAATTGCACACAAGATGAAGTCCATGAAAGCATTAGGTTACCTTGTCCCTTGTCTTACCAACAAGAGGGTTTGTGACTCCTTGAACTAGTGCAAGATATTGAAGTTGTTTGCACTTGTCCTTGCCAAAATGATATGAGTGAAGTATGTTGGCGGAGTCACCCTCAAGAACTCTCTAGTACTTCTTCTTCGGGATCCACACCATCTTGATGGGAATCCTTGGAGTTGTAGTCGTACTTGATGAAGTAGAACTTGATGTAGTCTTGGGAACCCACTTGACCAAGGCCTTAGGAGATTCTTCAAATGCATCAATCTCTTCTTGAAGCTTGTCCTTGCCCTTTAGCTTGTGGTCTTGTGGTGGAAGATCATCTTGTGCTTGTGTCCCTTGAAAAGAAGTAGGATCATACTTCTCTTGTTGAGGAACAAACTTCGTCTTGGGGTATTGATCTTCTTCCCACTCAACTACATTGGCATTGAACTTTCGTTCAAAACCAACACCTTGATTCTTCCGGTGTCTTCCTTGCTTGCGTACAATTTCCTCAAATTGATTACTCTCGACAAGGCTCTTGTAAACACCTTTCTCCATAATTCCCTTCAATAAGCTATTTTCTTGCTCAAGTGTAACTTGGCTAAGAGAATCATTAGTGGAATCAAGAGAACTACTAGAAGCAACAATATTGGATTTAGCATGATTATTGTTACTACTAGATGAAGAATCTTTCTTGTCCTTGTTGCTAGGTTTTACTTGTGGCGTGCAGGTAGACAAGAGTAAACACCTGGCAATGTAAGAAGAACTTTTCTTGCGAAGATCATTGATTGCTTTTAAGAACTCATGCTCTTGCTCAAGGTTGAGCTTTTCAAAGCATAACTTCTCATGAGTCTTTAAAAGTTCTCGATGATCTTCGAAGGTAGTTTCATGAGCTAACTTAAGAGTGTTTAATTCTTTAGTTAGACGCTCAATCTTCTCCTTATCATTGTCATTCGTTTTATCTTGATTAGCATGATTAATAGCAAATTCATCATAGTATTCATCATAGGTTTCATCACTATTGCTACAAACAAGTAAATCATCATCTCCTAGCAAATCATATTCATCACTATTGAAATCAAGATACTCAGGGTGTGATACCTTATGGCCTTTAGCCATGAAGCATCTTCCAATTCCTTCATTTGGTGAGTTGGATGACACAAGAGCAATTCCAGTAACACCTTCATCTTGAGTATCTTCGGAGTCGGAGTAATAGCTTCTCTCGGAGTGGTCATCGGAGTCGGAACCGGATACCCATTCACCAACATGAGCTTGATGTCTTCGTCTTGTATAGCTCCTTGATGATTTGTCCTTCCTTTCCGAATCTTTGCTTCTCCGAGAAGGTCTTCATTCATAACGATCATATCTACTCCTTCTCTCTCTTGGTGATGAATCTTATCTTCTACTTATCCTTTTAGGTGAGTCTTCTTTTCTTTTGTGGGGAGCCATACACTCATCGGAGTAGTGTCCGGGTCTTCCACAATTGTAGCCATTCCGATCACAACTTGAAGATCTTTTGTCATTGTAGGACCTTGACTTGGAACTTCTCTCGTTGCTTCTATTCTTGTAGAACTTGTTGAAGTTGTTCACCATTAAGCTCAATTCTTCATTGAGGACTTGTTTCTCACTTGATGATGTAGGAGCGTCACATGAGGCTTTGTAAGCACCACTAGACTTGTTGTGAAGCTCTTCTTTATCTTTGAGTGACATCTCATGAGCAACAATTCTTCCAATGACTTCTGTTGGCTTGAGATCTTTGTAATTGGGCATCATTTGGATCAATGTGCACACGGTATAATATTTTCCATCCAAAGCTCTTAGGATCTTCTTGATGATGAATCTGTCGGTCATCTCTTCACTTCATAAGCCGGTAATCTCATTTGTGATGAGAGCAAGCCTAGAGTACATTTCAGCGACACCTTCACCATCCTTCATTTTGAACTTTTCAAGTTGACTTTGAAGCACATCCAACTTGGATTCCTTGATGGAGTCGGTACCTTCGTGCATATCAATCAAAGTATCCCAAATTTCCTTTGCATTCTCAAGACGGCTGATTTTGTTGAATTCTTCGGGGCACAATCCGTTGAAGAGGATATCGCAAGCTTGAGCATTGTATTGCAACATCTTCAATTTTTCCACACTAGCTTCACAATTTGGTTCCTTCCCATTGAAGAATTCACCTTGCAAACCAATACACACAATAGCCCAAACGGTGAGGTTCTGTCCAAGAATCTTATGCTTCCAACTAGCAAAATTAGTGCCATCAAAGTAAGGACCTCTACGGTGGTAACTTCCCTCGCTAGACGCCATACTCTCCTAGGTTGTGAAACCATGGCTATGATCACCAAAGCTATGGAAATCAAGGCAAATGGAGACCAAAGCTCTTATACCACTTGTAGGATCGAAAGTATGTCTAGAGGGGGGTGATTAGACTACTTGACAAAATAAAAATCTAGCCTTTTTCCCAATTTTATTTCTTGGCAGATTTTAGCAACTTAGCACAAGTCAAGCAATCAACCTACACATGCAATTCTAAGAGTATAGCAGCGGAATGTAAAACAATTGCATATGAAGGTAAAGGGAGGAGCTTGAGGGAGCAAACACAATGTAGACACAGAGATTTTTTATGTGTGGTACCGATAGGTGGTGCTATCGTACATCCACGTTGATGGAGACTTCAACCCACGAAGGGTAACGGCTGCTGATGTCTACACACGCTTCTACTCTTGTAGACTATGTTGGGCCTCCAAGCGCAGAGGTTTGTAGGACAGCGGCAATTTCCCTCAAGTGGATGACCTAAGGTTTATCGAACTCAGGGAAGTAGAGGTTGAAGATGGTCTCTCTCAAGCAACCCTGCAACTAAGATACAAGAAGTCTCTTGTGTCCCCAACACACCTAATACACTTGTTAGATGTATAGGTGCACTAGTTCGGCGAAGAGATGTTAAATGGCAAGTGATATGGATGGCAAAACAAAGTAATATAAATCTGTAATAAAAAGTGCAGCAAGCAAACAAGTGGTAAACGTGAGCACAAATGGTATTGCAATGGTGGAAACAAGGCCTAGGGATCATACTTTCACTAGTGGCAACTCCCAACAACATTAACATAATCGAATCACATGATATTTCCCATAAAACATGCAATGGAGACGCACCCGGAGGTCATTCCTTCGTGGTCAAGAGAGGACGAGAATTATGTAGGGCTACAAAAGCACACCTCAAAGTTCGTAGTTCTCAATCTATGGATTTCCCAATGTCACCGCGGCCATCCAAAGCGAGTCCCACAATCACCACAACATATCTAAAGGATAGTCAAAGACAAGCACCAAGAGACTCTCAATCTTCAATCAACACACAAGAGAGGAAATCACTCATGAAAATATTCTTCTAATCCATGTCCAATAGACCGCTGTCACCTTGGTCTCGGGGATTATACTAGATAAAGACAAGTGAGTACATCAATCCAATACATAGAGGAAGGGGAAATATAATGGGATCACCCTAGATTAACATAGCATATGATCACAACGAAGATCACATCATGGGAGAGAGAATTGACCACATAGCTACTGGTAGAAACCTCAGCCCCGAGGAGGAACTACTCCCGCATCATGGAGGGAGGAAGCAACGTCGATGGAGATGAATCCGGGGGCACTTCCCCGTCCCGGCAGGGTGCCGGCACAGGAATTCTGGTCCCCCGAAACTTGGTGGCGATGGCGGCGGAGATCGGAATAGCTTTTGGAGAAAAGGAGTCCGGAATCAGGGTTTCCTCGACGGGTGTTAAATATATGCCAAAGGGGGTCGCCAGGGGAGCTAAGGGGGGCCCAGGCGGCCTGGCGGCGCGGCTAGGAGGGGGGTCGCGTCCTCTGGGCGCCTGGAGCCCCTGTGGCCCCCCTCCGGCCCTACTTTGGCCGCATGGAAGCTTCCGGAATGCTGATTTTTTATATATTTTTCCCGGAATTTTTCTGGCAATTTACGTAATGGGAAAACCTGAAATACAAAAACAGCGGAAAACAGAAAGTGGCACTGGGGTGCACTGAGTTAATAGGTTAGTCCAAATATGATCAAAAGTGTATGGAAGTGCATAAATATCATAGCAATATCACACAAAAGAGGCATGGAGCAAGCAGAAATTATAGATACGTTTTGGACGTATCAACATCCCCAAGCTTAATTCCTGCTCGTCCTCGAGTAGGTAAATGATAACAAGCATAATTTCTGTGGTGACATGCTATTAACCATATAAGAACTTTTCACAGTCACATGACAAGTGCTTACTGAGACAATGAATCTTTAGTAATTAAGTTGCCTCATGAGAATATCACAAAGAACTAAAAGTTTTACAATATGATACTAAAACACTCAATAGATTTGCAGTGAGCATGGTGTGCAAACATGACAAAGTGATATCTCGCTTGCCCCCTTTAGTGAAGCAAAACATAAATGCAGGGGCACCTCCAAAGTTTAAGTGACGACTAGATACAATGATTTCAGAATAAACGATATCATAATCATGCAAAAGACAATGGTACTTTGGGACAATGCACATTACACTCAGAATGACAATCATGCTCTCGATAGTTGGTTCTTTAAAGAAAGAAGGTGGAGACTCTCGAACCGTGGCTTTTGTTGGCAAGGTTGAAAACCCGTGGTCAGAAACAAAAACTAAACATGTACCAGAGCTCTTGGTTTTAAAAACAGAGGTAATAAATATTTTTTAGAATATGCATATTTCGTCAACGAATGCTAGCAGATAACTCAATCACTTCTTGAGCTGGACAAGTTTCGAGGAACGGCTCCCGCATGAGGACTATCACATCCTCTTAATCTCCTTTGTTTATCACTGCCAAAGTTTTCTGATTTCTCATGAACAAAGCGTGAAGGAGGGTTTGTTTGTTGTATAATTTTTTAATGAGCCGGGCGCACTCTTTGCCAGTTCCTTCTCGTATTATGGGTTTGCACATTAGACATGCAATCCCGGGGTGAAGCTTGTCCAACTTAAAAAGATCATGAATTAACTACTACTTCCTCATGAGCTAAAACAAAGGCACAAATAGAAATGCGTTTTTGAATAATTTCAAGATGGTACATGAAAGTCTTCGTTAGGAATGGCAGGTAAATACCATGTATAGGAAGGTATGGTGGACTCATATGGCATAACTGGTTTAAAGGATTTTGGATGCACAAGCAGTCAGTCTGCTTAGTACAGGCGAAGGTTAGCAAAAGACTGGGAGCGACCAACTAAAAGAGCAATGATGGTCCTAATCATGCAGAGTGACAAAGCAATCAGGAATCAGGCATGGAAGTTATATCACTACTCAGAAATTAAAGATCATCAAGGCTTGATAGACTTTCTTTACAGACTTTAATATGCGTGAGCATATGCCAAGTCAATCAAAATAAATTCATGGAGGAAGATATCACTAGACCATACCACATCATAGGCAAACAAATCATGTTGGTACTTCAATAACACATTAAGAACCCCCCCCCCCAGCTATTTGAGACTAACCATAAGAAAACATGAACTACTAAGCACCATTATGCACATAGCATTTTTATCATAGACATATCAACCAGTGCAACAGAAGCCAACTCTCTTAACAAGATAAGCATGATAACTAAAGAGAGTTCCAGCGACCAACTAAACAAAAGCTCTTTAAAAAGTAAAGCATGAAAACTAAGAGCTGAACATGATAGTAGCTATTGAAAAACAAAGAACACACACAGCAAGGATAGACATGAAAATTCTATGTTATGGTCTAGGTTGAAGTGGAGCATGTTTCTCTCCCACACAAAGAAAGATGAGTTCCAACTCGTTATGAACAGCAAGCAAAGCTAAAGAAAACTAAAAAGGAAACTAAAAGCAAGACGCTGCAAGCATAGCACATAACACATGAAGTGATAAAAATATAGTGGAACGAAAGACGAACTGATAATTGTTGATGGAGAAGGGGATGCACGGGGGCATCCCCAAGCTTAGACGCTTGAGTCTTCTTGAATATTTCTTGGGGGTGCATGGGGGAATCCCCAAGCTTGAGCGTTTGACCCTCCTGGATCTTCTTTTATCATCTTCCCTCGCACACTTGAAAACTCCATTCATACATAACTCATCATAATCTGATTAGCGAGGTTAGTACCCATAATAAAATAATTTTTCGTTGCTGGAAATAAGGATATTCTTGAAGGTCTACTGTTTCTCAAGATTGCCAAAAGGTTTTTGCAAAGAAAAAGCAAGCTCAAGGTTTGCAAAATGAAGGAAAGGCAAAATAGGACAGAATCTGTGAAAAACAGACCAGCAGGTAGTAAATAATTTTTTCGGGGCACTTCTGCAACTCAAATCAAAAAACTCAGAACAGACGCCCGAAAGCCAATTGTATAGAGCACGCTGTCGAAAAAATTCAGACCAAAAAGATGATCTGATGATTTTATACGAATTTTTCTGTCCAAGGACAGAATCTGTTTCCTGGACAGCACGTCACAACTTTTGAACTTTCTTGCAATCAGAGGCTAAACTTGGCACAAAGCTGAAAAATAAAGATACAATGATGTTGCTACAGTAGTAACAAACATCAAGACCACTAAAACAGAAAGCAAAGATAACAAGGGTTGTCTCCCTAGAGCTCTTTCTTTATAGCCATAAAGATAGGCTTAAGACTTTAATGATGCTCTCGTAGGAATAAGAGTTGAAGAACAAAAGAGAGCATCAAGAAGCAAATACCAAATACATATAAGCCTAACATGCTTCCTATGCATAGGAATATTGCAATGGAATAATTCATTGAAGCACAAAGCAATAAGCATAGGAAGACAAAACAAGTGCAGCTTCAAAACCTTCAACATAAAGAGAGGGAACTTAATATTATTGAAATATCTATAAGCATATGTTCCCTTCTCATAATAATTTTCAGTGGGATCACGAATAAACTCAACAATATAAGCATCACATAAAGCATTGTTACCATGATCCACATGCAAAAAGGTACTCTTACTCTCCACATAAGCATCTTTGGGGAGCCCATGGTTAGGACTTTTTAGCATTAACGTTTTCAGTCTCCCCCAAGCTTGAGCTACGCTCTCTCCGTCATGAGGATAGAAATTATAAACATAATTCCTATTCTCATGGACTTCATGAAGAGGATAAAACTTGGAGTAAAAGAGAGACATAAGCTCTTGCCAATCAAGCAAGTGCGAGTTATCGAGAAGCTTATACCAATCTGAAGCTTTATCTATAAGTGATACGGCGAACAATTTCCTCATGACAAACTCCATTGATACACCTGCAAGCTTAAATAATGAACATAGTTGTGACAGATATAGCAAGTGTTCACCGGGATGTCTGTCTCCTGCATAACCATTAGCCAAAACATAATCGATAATACCAGCCGGTATTTTATAGGGCACAATTTCAGTAGGAGGAGGAGCAACCACCACAGGTGTGGGGCGTCTTCCCACAAGCAACGAGCTAAGATTGCGGTTTTCCATAAACATAACTAGTGAAATAAAAACAAGAAACAAAAAGATTTAATTGCAAGATCTAAAGATATACCTTCAAGCACTCACTTCCCCGGCAACGGCGCCAGAAATAGCTTGATGTCTACACACGCTTCTACTCTTGTAGACTATGTTGGGCCTCCAAGCGCAGAGGTTTGTAGGACAGCGGCAATTTCCCTCAAGTGGATGACCTAAGGTTTATCGAACTCAGGGAAGTAGAGGTTGAAGATGGTCTCTCTCAAGCAACCCTGCAACTAAGATACAAGAAGTCCCTTGTGTCCCCAACACACCTAATACACTTGTTAGATGTATAGGTGCACTAGTTCGGCGAAGAGATGTTAAATGGCAAGTGATATGGATGGCAAAACAAAGTAATATAAATCTGTAATAAAAAGTGCAGCAAGCAAACAAGAGGTAAACGTGAGCACAAATGGTATTGCAATGGTGGAAACAAGGCCTAGGGATCATACTTTCACTAGTGGCAACTCCCAACAACATTAACATAATCGAATCACATGATATTTCCCATAAAACATGCAATGGAGACGCACCCGGAGGTCATTCCTTCGTGGTCAAGAGAGGACGAGAATTATGTAGGGCTACAAAAGCACACCTCAAAGTTCGTAGTTCTCAATCTATGGATTTCCAAATGTCACCGCGGCCATCCAAAGCGAGTCCCACAATCACCACAACATATCTAAAGGATAGTCAAAGACAAGCACCAAGAGACTCTCAATCTTCAATCAACACACAAGAGAGGAAATCACTCATGAAAATATTCTTCTAATCCATGTCCAATAGACCGCTGTCACCTTGGTCTCGGGGATTATACTAGATAAAGACAAGTGAGTACATCAATCGAATACATAGAGGAAGGGGAAATATCATGGGATCACCCTAGATTAACATAGCCTATGATCACAACGAAGATCACATCATGGGAGAGAGAATTGACCACATAGCTACTGGTAGAAACCTCAGCCCCGAGAAGGAACTACTTCCGCATCATGGAGGGAGGAAGCAACGTCGATGGAGTTGAATCCGGGGGCACTTCCCCGTCCCGGCAGGGTGCCGGCACAGGAATTCTGGTCCCCCGAAACTTGGTGGTGATGGCGGCGGAGATCGGAATAGCTTCTGGAGAAAAGGGGTCCGGAATCAGGGTTTCCTCGACGGGTGTTAAATATATGCCAAAGGGGGTCGCCAGGGGAGCTAAGGGGGGCCCAGGCGGCCTGGCGATGCGGCCAGGAGGGGGGCCGCGCCCTCTGGGCGCCTGGAGCCCCTGTGTCCCCCCTTCGGCCCTACTTTGGCCGCATGGAAGCTTCCGGAACGCTGATTCTTTATATATTTTTCCCGGAATTTTTCTGGCAATTTATGTAATGGGAAAACCTGAAATACAAAAATAGCAGAAAACAGAAACTGGCACTGGGGTGCACTGAGTTAATAGGTTAGTCCAAATATGATCAAAAGTGTATGGAAGTGCATAAATATCATAGGAATATCACACGAAAGAGGCATGGAGCAAGCAGAAATTATAGATACGTTTTGGACGTATCAGCTGCACGATTCCACGGAGGGCTCCACCCACGAAGGGTCCACGAAGAAGCAACCTTGTCTATCCCACCATGGCCATCGCCCACGAAGGACTTGCCTCACTAGGGTAGATCTTCACAAAGTAGGCGATCTCATTGCCCGTACAAACTCCTTGGTTCAACTCCACAATCTTGTTGGAGGATCCCAAGTGACACCTAACCAATCTAGGAGACACCACTCTCCAAAAGGTAATAGATAGTGTGTTGATGATGAACTCCTTGCTCTTGTGCTTCAAATGATAGTCTCCCCAACACTCAACTCTCTCTCACAGATTTGGATTTGGTGGAAAGATGATTTGAGTGGAAAGCAACTTGGGGAAGGCTAGAGATCAAGATTCATATGGTAGCAATGGAATATCTTGGTCTCAACACATGATTAGGTGGTTCTCTCTCAAAAAATGAGTAATGGAAGTGTAGGTATGTTCTGATGTGCCTCTCCACGAATGAAGAGTGGGTGGAGGGGTATATATAGCCTCCACACAAAATCTAATCGTTACACACAATTTACCAAACTCGGTGGGACCGAATAAGATAACTCGGTCAGACCGATTTAGTTCATAATGTGACCGTTCGGCATTTCGGTGGGACCGATATGATCAACTCGGTAGGACCGATTTCATTAGGGTTAGGGCATAACATAATCTTGGTGAGACCGATTACACAAACTCGGTAGGACCGATTTGGGTAATAGACTAACCAGAGAGTTGGTCAGGCAAACTCGGTGGGACCGATTCGCTCGTTTCGGTTGGACCAAAACGTTACGAAGGGGAAACAGAGAGTTTGCATTGTGAACTCGGTGGGACCGATCGCCCATCTCGGTTATACCAAAACGTTACGAAGGGAAACAGAGAGTTTGCAATCCCATCTCGGTGAGACCGAGATCCCTTTCGGTGAGACCGAAGTGACTAGGGTTTGTGGCTATGGCTATGTCAAATGAACTCGGTGGTGCCGCATAGAATGTTTCGATGGGGCCGAGTTTGACTTTTGGTTTGGGACATATGTGGATGTGAGAAAGTGGTTGAGGGTTTTGGAGCATATCACTAAGCACATTGAGCAAGAAACCCATTAAGCAACACCTCATCCCCTTTTAATAGTATTGGCTTTCCTATGGACTCAATGTGATCTTGGATCACTAAAATAGAAAATGTAGAGTCTTGAGGATGAGCCAATATGTGTCCTTAGCATTTTGAGGGGTCCAAATTCCTAATCCATGCCATGGCAATCATTGAACTTTCCTGAAATATTTATCTTGAAATAGCATTAGCTCAATGAGCTATATGTTGTTAGAAATTACCAAAACCACCCAGGGATAGTTGCACTTTCAACGTTGGTGGAGCTGCGGGGGACCCACAAGGCAGGGGGT
>LR738711.1:824132300-824188110 GCA_902687465.1 Secale cereale | reverse complement strand
CCCCCACCCTTGTGGATAGCCGGTGGGTCCCCTCTGGTAGATACTTTTGCCAATATTTTTTATATTTTCCAAAAATATTCTCCGTTGATTTTAAGGTCATTCCGAGAGCTTTTATTTCTGTACAAAAATAACACCAAGGCAATTTTGCTGAAAACAGCGTCAGTCCGGGTTAGTTCCATTCAAATCATGCAAATTAGAGTCCAAAATAAGGGCAAAAAAGTTTGGAAAAGTAGATACGGTGGAGATGTATCGGTAGTGTCGATGACGAGTATTCCACATGATAATAGATGCAATAAATGCTAGCACCACACAAACGTGCACCTCTTGATGCTCCGGATTCCACGCTGGCGTCCGCCTTCCCTTGTGTGAATAGTCGTGAGGCAACCGTGTGGACTTGATGCATCCGAGTGGATGAGCTATCTCCGAGTGGGGGGGATCTTGGTTGGCACCTCGTAAAGGATAGTAACATTGCCCCTTCTCTATTTTTCTTTCTTTTTTATCTCATTTTTTATAACAATATCATGAACCTCACACCAAATTTTTTGAGGACTCATCAGTCTCCGCCATTATTTTCCTCACTGGGACAATACTCTAATAATCATGATCATCACACTTCTATTTACTTGCAACTCGATAAAACGGAATGATATGACAACATATGATTGCCTCTGCAGTGTACCAGGATGTGAAGTGATCTACCGTAACATGTAGAACATTTTTTAACGGTGCCTGCGCCACAAATATCATGTCAATTGTATGATCATGTGATACGTCTCCAACGTATCTATAATTTTTTATTGTTCCATGCTATTATATTATCCTTCTAGGATGTCTTATGGGCTTTTATATACACTTTTATATGATTTTTGGGACTAACCTATTTACCTAGAGCCCAGTGCCATTTTCTATTTTTTTCCTTGTTTTTGAGTTTTACAAAAAAGGAATATCAAACGGAGTCCAATTTACGTGCCAATTTTTGATGATTTTTCTGGACCAAAAGAAGCCCCCGAAGTAAAAGAGTTGGGCCAGGAGAGCCACGGGCTGCCCACGAGGGTGGGGGCGCGCCTGGGCAGGGGGCGCGCCCTCCTATCTCGTGGACGGCCCAGAGGGCCCCCTGACTTGTGCCCTACGCCAAAAAATCCCATAAATACTGAAACCTTCGGAAATTAACCTAGATCGGGAGTTCCGCCGTCAAAAGCCTTTGTAGCCACAGAAAACCAATCTAGACCCCGTTCAGGCACCCTGCCGGAGGGGGGAACCCTCACCGGTGGCCATCTTCATCATCCCGGTGCTCTCCATGACAAGGAGGGAGTAGTCCACCCTCGGGGCTGAGGGTATGTACCAGTAGCTATGTGTTTGATCTCTCTCTCGTGTTCTTGAGATGGCACGATCTTGATGTATCACGAGCTTTGCTATTCAAGTTGGATCTTATGATGCTTCTCCCCCTCTACTCTCTTGTAATCGATTGAGTTTTCCCTTTGAAGTTATCTTATCGGATTGAGTCTTTAAGGATTTGAGAACACTTGATGTATGTCTGGCACGTGCTTATCTGTGGTGACAATGGGATATCATGTGATCTACTTGATGTATTTTTTGGTGATCAACTTGCGGGTTACGTGACCTTGGGAACCTATGCATAGGGGTTGGCACACGTTTTTGTCTTGACTTTCTGGAAGAAACTTTGGGGCACTCTTTGAAGTTCTATGTGTTTGTTGAATAGATGTTTCTGAGATTGTGTGATGCATATCGTATAATCATGCCCACGGATACTTGAGGTGACAATGGAGTATCTAGGTGACATTAGGGTTTTGGTTGATTTGTGTCTTAAGGTGTTATTCTAGTATGAACTCTATGATAGATTGAACGTTACTACGGACTCTTGAATAGATCGATCAGAAAGAATAACTTTGAGGTGGTTTAGTACCCTACCATAATCTCTTCGTTTGTTCTCCGCTATTAGTTACTTTGGAGTGACTCTTTGTTGCATGTTGAGGGCTAGTAATATGATCCAATTATGTTATCCTTGTTGAGAGAACTTGCACTAGTGAAAGTATGAACCCTAGGCCTTGTTTCCTATCATTGCAACACCGTTTATGCTCACTTTTACCACTTGCTACCTTGTTGTTTTTATATTTTCTTATTACAAAAACCTATATCTACCATCCATATTGCACTTGTATCACCATCTCTTCGCCGAACTAGTGCACCTATACAATTTACCATTGTATTGGGTGTGTTGGGGACACAAGAGACTCTTTGTTATTTGGTTGCAGGGTTGCTTGAGAGAGACCATCTTCATCCTATGCCTCCTACGGATTGATAAACCTTAGGTCATCCACTTGAGGGAAATTTGCTACTGTCCTACAAACCTCTGCACTTGGAGGCCCAACAACGTCTACAAGAAGAAGGTTGTGTAGTAGACATCAAGCTCTTTTCTGGCGCCATTGCCGGGGAGGTTAGTGCTTGAAGGTATATCTTTAGATCTTGCAATCGAATCTTTTAGTTTCTTGTTTTATCACTAGTTTAGTTTGTAAAAGAAATCTACAAAAAATGGAATTAAGGTTACCTCATATGCTTCACCTTTCTAATATCTTTCGTGAAAATGATGGGAAGGAAAATTTTGCTCAAGTGCTAGAAGAAGAATTACATAGAATGCTTGGCATAAAATATGTGCATGATGAGCATGATTGCAATGTTGTTAGTGTGAGTCCTTTGAATATCCATAGTACTAATGATGATTGCACTAGTCATGATGAAAATATCTCTTATAAGCATGTTGATTTCTGTGGAGTGCATAGAGTTTGCAAGTACATACCAAATAGGGAAGATAGATTTTGCAAGAGGCATAAGTATTTAGAAACTAAATGGTTGCTACAGAGGCTAGATGATTGTGCTGAAAAATTAAAATATCTTTGCCATCCTTGTGAACTTTGCAATGAACGTTGTCGGGGGAAACTGTCCGCCACGAACACCTATGGGACCGGAGCCCCTTGTCTGTGCGGTACGAGGGCGGAGGGAGCACAAAGAGCGGATCGGAGCGTGCACGCGGGCAGTTTTACCCAGGTTCGGGCCGCGGTCGACGCGTAAAACCCTACTCCTGCTTGTTTGTGTATTGAGTTGGAGCGCTCGGGAGCTTGAAGAAGCAGCTACACCGGCGCGAGAGTGATCTATGTTCCGAACCCCCTCCACGTTGTGCATGGGCCTCCTTTTATAGTGTAAGGGGGTCACCGACAGGTGTCAACGTAGGAGAAAGGGGTAAAAACGTAAAAGAGGTGGTAGTTGTAACAGTGCGGGAACAGTGGAGCTACAGTACAGAACAGTGGTCTATACCTACTTTAACAGTGGGGGACAAGGGCATTTAATGCCCGTCGCCGTCGACCCCAAAAGCTCCCGCCTTAGCGTCTCCGTCCGCCACGGCGACGGATCCATCACCGTGGCGTGCCACCGTGTACCCCAGGCTGCACAGCCATCCGCCACGCGTCCCTGGATAGGCCCCAGGGCGACGCGTGGGCCGATGAGCTGGAGCGCGGGCACACAGTGCAGCCTTCCCGGCAAGCACCTTGCCGGGGCCTTGATCTTGCCGGGCCCGGGAGCTTGCCGCTCCCCGGGCCCCTTGCCGGGGCACATATAGTGCCGAGGCGTTGTCTTCTAGTCTTCCTGGCGAGCTCCTCTTGCCAGGGTCTTGTGTTAGTGGAGCGGTCTTGAGCCTGGTACGGCCTTCCCGGCAAGCTCCTCTTGCCGGGGTCTCGATCTCATGTCTTGCATACTTTGTTTTTGAATGGTTTAATAAGGAGCAGGAAGGTCTCCGGCGAGCCCGCAGTAAACCTTGCCGCGGGAAGCTGCAACTGCCCGTGCACAAGTTGGGGTACTGGGGTACCCCTACCTTAGTACACCGACAAACGTGATCATTTAAATCCCCAATGTTAATTGTTTCATGATCGAATCGTGTCCAAAAATTGTCATGACTTGATATCCCTTGCACATCATAATGAACTTAGTTTGCTTGTGGGTTATGAAGAAATAAAACGTTTAACTAAGGATCTTCCAGAATTTGTCCTTGATAAAGTTCTTGATTTTGATCGGGAGGAAATTTATATGTATTGTGCTGTGGATTGCATTGAAAATCCTTATATTGCCAATTACATAAAGTCAAGAAAACAAATAGGAGATGAAGAGAATACTAATGAAAGGGAAGAGATTTCCCAATATTCTCCTATTCTTTCTTATGATGAATCAGGTAACGAGGAGGAGCCTTCTATTCTACCAATCTCATTTATAAGGAGCTCCAAAAAGAAGATTAAACCCATACTTAATGTGAAGAAAAAAAATAAAAGACGGGGAGGCAAAGATAAAAAGGTATCCCTCCCAAATGATGTTGCTCCTATTACTCATTGTGGTGATAATAATTGCTATGCTATTGGTGCTATCCATACTATTAATGATGAGAGTGATTATGCCTATGATATGAAAAGGCCCAAGCTTGGGGATGCTATGTTTGATGAGAATGATATATTTGAGAATTTATTTGCTGCAACTAATGTTTGTCCCAAGCTTGGGGATGCTACGCTTGATGAAGATGATATTTTTAGCCTCCCAAGTTTTGATGAGCAAAGCTATTATGATGAAAGCATGCCTCCTATTTATGATGATTATTGTGATGCCACTTATGCTATAAAAAGTAGTGATGATTATACTGATAAAACTTGTCATCATTATTATTACCCTTTCTCTGAACATTACTCTTTTAATGTGGAGACAATCTATAGTATTCAAGTCTCTTATGATACTCCCACTATTCTGAATGAGAAGAATTTTGCTTATGTGGAGAGTAGTAAAATTTCTACGCAAGTAGATCATGAAAAGAATGCTTTATGTGCTGGTTATATTGTTGAATTCATTCATGATGCTACTGAAAATTATTGTAAGAGAGGATCATATGCTTGTAGGAATTGCAATAATATCAAGTTTCCTCTCTATGTGCTTAAAGTTTTGAAGCTATGCTTATTTTCCCTTCCTATGATAGTTGATTATTGCTCCCATAAGTTGTTTGCTCAAAAATTCCCTATGCATAGGAAGTGGGTTAGGCTTAAATGCGCTAGTGATGGGCCTCGAACCCCTCGTTGGTTACCCCAAGTGGAAGGTGTAAGATGCAGTAAGTAGAAGTGTTTTCCCCTAGCAAAGATGCCAAGGATCGAATCCCCAGAGACTCCTAGGTTCAACAAGTAGGTGTCAACTGCTAACGGCGCAATTAGCAATCAACGTGGACCTGCACACAGATACAAATAACTTTGCTCCCAACGAGTACAGAGAGGTTGTCAATCCCTCCGGCCTTGTAGTTCACAAAGGGTTAAAAGCAATGATAGTAGTGATAGATAGTGTTTTGCAATAGTAAGTAAATAACGAAAAGTAAATAGTGGATGTGATCAATTATGGTAATATGGACCGGAGTCTCATGATGTTCACTAGTGATGTCTCTCTCCCAAAAGACGATAAAACAGCTATGTGAGGTAAACAAATTACAGCTGGGCAATTGACAGGACCACGAACGCAAACCAATGCTGACTACATTGCAAGAAAGGTTGAGGTTCAAAGCATGGGCGGTACGCCAAAGTAAGTAGACCGAAATCCATCAATATCTACTACTAATCATCCACCTTGAGATATCTATCCAGAACATCTCGCTGGTATTAAGTTGCGAGTCCCACCCATAGTGTAAACTCAATGCAACAGACAACTGCATTAAAAGAACTTTGCGTAAAGTAAACAATCCTTGCACCCACGGGCACAAGCACCGTTGTTTTCCCCCTTGTGGCAACAGCACATCCCCTAGACTCATGTTTCTGTCACTCAAGCTAGTCATCGAGGGGCATGAACCCACAATCGAGCATAACGTTCCCTCTTGGAGTCACTACCTACTACTCGGCCAAAGCAATAAGTAACAACGGAGAACATGCAAGAATTACTTATGAACTAAAATATAAAAGAGGTGAATCAAATATATTACTCAAGATCAATCTGAACATAATCTCATAATCCATCGGATCCCAGCAAACTCAACATAGCAACAGCATAAGGATTACATAGGTGCCTCGATCATGTAGGGCAGCTCACGAGAACTAATTAGTGAAGCACAAGAACGGGAGGAGAACATCACATAGCTACTGGTCATGGACTCATGGTCCAAGGGAGACTACTCACGAGTCATCTGGGAGGCGTCCATGGTGGTGGAGAAGCTCCCGGTGGTGATCCTCTCCTCCGGCAGGGTGCCGGGAAGAGTTCTCCTGGTGCTCCCGATCTTGGAAGCGGCGGCGGCGGCGGAACAGAGATGGGATCGCGAAAAGGGTTCCTCTTCTGAGGGTTACGGAGGACCCTTTAAATATATGCCAAAGTAGGGCACCGGGGGAGCCTCGGGGGGCCCAGGCGCCCCCCCCGGCGCGGCCCAGGGGGGGCGCGCCCACAGGGCGCCTGGAGCCCCTGTGCCCCCCCCCCAGGCTGCCCTTCGGACGCAGTGTTGTTTCCGGATCGCTGATTTTTTATATAATTTTTCTGGATTTTTCTGGGCAGTTCTCGAAACGTGAAAACCTGAAATACAAAAACAGCCGAAAACAGAAACTGGCACTGGGGTGCATTGGATTAGTAAGTTAGTCCAAATATGATCAAAAGTGTATGGAAGTGTATGAATATCATAGCAATATCACCCAAAAGTGGCATGGAGCAAGCAGAAATTATAGATACGTTTTGGACGTATCAACATCCCCAAGCTTAATTCCTGCTCATCCTCGAGTAGGTAAATGATAACAAGAATAATTTCTGTGGTGACATGCTATTAACCATATAGGACTTTCTCATAGTCATATGACAAAAGCTTACTGAGACAATGATTCTATAGTAATTAAGTTGCCTCAAGAGAAAATCACAAATGACTGAAAGTTTTACAATATGAAACTGAAACATCAAAAAGATTTGCAATGAACATGATGTGCAAATATGATAAAGTGATATCTAGCTTGCCCCCTTTAGTGATGCAAAACATAAATGCAGGGGCACCTTCAAGGTTTAAGTGATGACTAGATACAATCATTTCAGAATAAACGATATCACAATCATGCAAAAGACAATGCTACTTTGGGACAATGCACATTACACTCAGAATGACAATCATGCTCTCAGTAGTTGGTGCTTTAACATAAAAGTAAAAGAAAGGTTAAGTGCTAGAGATTTTTATTTTGAAAACATGGAAGCAATTGTGTCAACGGTAGTAGTACTTCATATGTGTCATGTATAAAACATCCTATAAGTTGCAAGCCTCATGCATCGAATACCAATAGTGCTCGCTTCTTGTCCTAATTAGCTCGGATCCCCATGGGTTATCATTGCATTGCATATGTTTTAACCAAGTGTCACAGAGGGGTACCTCTATGCCACCTGTACAAAGGTCCAAGGAGATAAATCGCATTTGATTTCTCGTTTTTGATAGATCTCAACTTGAGGACATCCATACCGGGACAACACAGAAAATAGATGATGGACTCCTCTTTAATGCATAAGCATATCCTCATAAGAGATTGAGGATTAAGGTCCAAGCTAAAACTTCCACCATGATGCATGGCTTTGGTTGGCGGCCCAATGTTCTTCTCTAACAATATGCATAGTTATTCAACCCACGGTAAATCACCCTTACTTCAGACAAGACGAACATGCATAGCAACTCACATGATATTCAACAAAAGTGTGACAGTTGCTGGCGTCCCCAGAAACATGGTTACCGCTCAGCAAGCAACTTATAAGAAATAAGATACATAAGCAACATATTCTTTACCACAATAGTTTTTAGGCTACTTTCCCATGAGCTATGTATTGCATGGTTGGTTTGCTTAGTGCAGGTGGAGGTTAGCAAAAGACTGGGAGCGACCAACTAAGAGAGCAATGACGGTCATAATCATGCAGAGCGACAAAGCAATATTGAATCAGGCATGGTAGTTATATCGCTACTTAGAAACAAAAGATCATCAAGGCTTGACAGACTTTCTTTATAGTCTTGAATATGCGTGAGCATACGCCAAGTCAATCAAAATAAATTCTCGAAGGAAGATATTACTAAACCATACCATATCATGGGCAAACAAACCAAGTTGGTACTCCAATAACACATTGGGAACCCCCCAGCTATTTGAGATTAATCAAAAGAAAACCTGAACTACTAAGCACCATCATGAAAGTAGCATCTTTATCATAGACACATTAACCAATGCAACGGAAGCAAACTCTCTTAATAAGGTGAGCATGGTAATTAAAGAGAGTTCAAGCAACCAACTAAATAAAAGCTCTTGAAAAGATAAGCATGAATACTAAGAGCAGAGCACGATAGTAGCTATTAAAAGACAAAGAACACACACAGCATAGATAGACATGAAAATTCTATGTAATGTTCTAGGTAGAAGTGGAGCGTGTTTCTCTCCCACATAAAGGAATGCTGGGTTCCGACTTGTTATGAAAACTAAAAAGAAAACTAAAAGCAAGACGCTCCAAGCATAGCACATAACATATGAAGTGGTAAAAATATAGCGAAACGAAAGACGAACTGATAGTGTTGATGGGGAAGAGGATGCACGGGGGCATCCCCAAGCTTAGACGCTTGAGTCTCCTTGAATATTTCTTGGGGGTGCACGGGGGCATCCCCAAGCTTGAGCGCTTGACACTCCTGAATCTTTTTATCATCTTCCCTCGCACACGTGAAAACTCCCTTCATACATAACTCATCATAATCTGATTAGCGAGGTTAGTACCCTTAATAAAATAATTATACCTTGCTGGAAATAAGGATATTTTTGAAGTTCTACTGTTTCTAAAGATCGCCAAAAGGTTTTTGCAAAGAAAAAGCAAGTTCTTAATTTGCAAAGTGAAGGTAAGGCAAAACAGGACAGCATCTGTGAAAAACAGAACAGCACGCAGTAATTGACCTGTTCGGGATACTTCTGCAACTCAAATCAAAAAAGTCAGAACTGACGCACGAAAGACAATTATATAGAGAACGCTGTCGAAAAAATTCAGACCAAAAAGATGATCTGGTGATTTTATACGAATTTTTCTATCCAAGGACAGAATCTGTTTCCTGGACAGCACCTCACAACTTTTGAACTTTCTAGCAATCGGAGGCTATACTTGGCACAAATATGAAAAGCAAAGATACAATGATGATGCTACAGCAGTAAACAACATCAAGACACAACAAAAGCAAAAAAATTATCCATGTGGGCTGCCTCCCAAAAACGCTTTCTTTTATGCCTTTAAGCTAGGCATAATGCATAGATCAAGTTTTATCAAGAGTAAAAGAATAACTAGCCCGTACAACGGACTCAAAAGGTAACTTGACCTTCTTACGAGGGAAGTGTTCCATCCCTTTCTTGAGAGGAAACTGAAATTTTATATTACCCTCTTTCATGTCAATGACAGCACCAACGGTGCGCAAAAAGGGACGTCCCAAAATAATTGGACATGAAGGATCACATTCAATATCCATAATAGTAAAATCAACGGGCACATAATTATCATTGACAACAATAAGAACATCGTCGATCATTCCCAAAGGTTTCATTATGGAAGAATCAACGAGACGAACACCAAAAGAACAAGAATCATAAGGTTTCAATTTAAGCATATCATATATCCTTTTGGGCATAACAGAGGTACTAGCACCAACATCACATAATGCATAACAAGAGAAGTCATTCAAATAAATTTTTATCATAGGATCCCAACCATCTTCTAGCTTTCTAGGTATGGAGGCTTCTACTCTAAGTTTCTCCTCCCTAGCTTTGATGAGAGCATTAGTGATATGCTCTGTGAAGGCAAGGTTAAGCGTGCTAGTGCGGGGATCTCTAGACATCTTGTGAAGGAAATCAATAACTTCTGTAAGAGTGCAATTATCAAAATCAAGGTCACGAGCATCAAGTAAAGTGGTAGTGGTGTCCTTAAGGTTCACTTGGTTGGTAGTTTCTATAGCATCACCATTAATAGGTCCATTGGGACCAGGAGTACATTGGGTGCTAAGAGTGTGAACATCCTCAACAACTTGGATAGTAGCAACAGTGTGGTGGGTAGGAAGGCTCTTAATTCTCTCTTCTTCCTCCCTTTCTCTAGCCCATCTTTCTTTTAGCTTAGCCATCATCCTAATATTTTCATTAATTTGCACTTGAGTAGCATTAATAGGGATGACTTCCCTCTCCTTAAGAGGAGATGTTTCAATTTTTAGCAATTTTACCTCATTGGCTAAGTGGTCTACCTTAAAAGAAAGATCATCTAGTTTATGTAGTTTCTCTTCTACATTCTTATTAAAGGCTTTTTGGGTGGTGATGAAATCTCTAAGCATGGTCTCTAGTTCTGTATTGGAGTTCTTGGTACTAGGATAAGCATTGTTGTTCCCATAAGAGTTAGAGGGGAACGGTCTAGAATTGCTACCAAATTTACTCCTATAAGCATTGTTGTTAAAATTGTTTCTAGAGATAAAGTTCACATCTACTTGTTCTTGAGCAATCAAAGAATTTAAAGGAACATCACGAGGATCAACAGTAGATTGCTTCGAAAGTAGAGACATAATCAAGTCTACTTTTTCATTAAGGGAGGAAATCTCCTCGACAGAGTTTACCTTCCTACCTGTTGGAGCGCGTTCGGTGTGCCATTGGGAATAGTTGGTCATCATCTCATCGAGAAGCTTCGTAGCAGCACCAAGTGTAGTTGACATAAAAGTTCCTCCCGCGGCCGAGTCTAACAGGTTCCGCGAGGTAAAGTTCAAGCCTGCATAAAAAGTTTGGATAACCATCCAAGTAGTCAAACCGTGAGTAGGGCAGTTCTTGATAAGAGACTTCATACGTTCCCAAGCTTGGGCAACGTGTTCATTATCCAATTGTTTAAAATTCATTATGTTACTTCTAAGTTGGATAATTTTAGCAGGTGGATAGTATTTTCCAATAAAAGCATCTTTGCACTTGTCCCATGAATCTATGCTATTTCTAGGCAAAGACTGAAACCAAATTTTTGCTCCTCCTCTCAAAGAGAAAGGAAAAAGCTTAAGCTTAACAATATTACCATCTATTTCTTGGTACTTTTGCATATCACAAAGTTCTACAAAGTTGTTCAAGTGTAAAGCAGCATCATCTCCAGCACCGGAGAATTGATCTTTCATGACTAAGTTCAGTAAAGCAGGTTTAATTTCATATGAAGGTGCTGAAGTGGCAGGTGTAGTGATAGGTGTGCTGATAAAGTCATCGTTGTTGTGACTAGTGAAGTCACACAACTTGGTGTTCTCGGTGGAACCCATAGTAGCAAGCAAGCAAGATAACTATTTTTGTGATTTTCGATAAAAGGAACTAAAGCAAAAATGAAAAGTAAACTAACAAGACTAAAAAGCAAAGGTAAAAGATAGCATGCAACTCCCCTATCCTGAAGAGTGGAGTCCCCGGCAACGGCGCCAGAAAATACTCCTTGATGGGCCTCGAACCCCTCGTTGGTTACCCCAAGTGGAAGGTGTAAGATGCAGTAAGTAGAAATGTTTTCCCCTAGCAAAGATGCCAAGGATCGAATCCCCAGAGACTCCTAGGTTCAACAAGTAGGTGTCAACTGCTAACAGCGCAATTAGCAATCAACGTGGACCTGCACACAGATACAGATAACTTTGCTCCCAACGAGTACAGAGAGGTTGTCAATCCCTCCGGCCTTGTAGTTCACAAAGGGTTAAAAGAAATGATAGTAGTGATAGATAGTGTTTTGCAATAGTAAGTAAATAACGAAAAGTAAATAGTGGATGTGATCAATTATGGTAATATGGACCAGAGTCTCATGATGTTCACTAGTGATGTCTCTCGCCCAAAAGACGATAAAACAGCTATGTGAGGTAAACAAATTACAGCTGGGCAATTGACAGGACCACGAACGCAAACCAATGCTGACTACATTGCAAGAAAGGTTGAGGTTCAAAGCATGGGCGGTACGCCAAAGTAAGTAGACCGAAATCCATCAATATCTACTACTAATCATCCACCTTGAGATATCTATCCAGAACATCTCGCTGGTATTAAGTTGCGAGTCCCACCCATAGTGTAAACTCAATGCAACAGACAACTGCATTAAAAGAACTTTGCGTAAAGTAAACAATCCTTGCACCCGCGGGCACAAGCACCGTTGTTTTCCCCCTTGTGGCAACAGCACATCCCCTAGACTCATGTTTCTGTCACTCAAGCTAGTCATCGAGGGGCATGAACCCACAATCGAGCATAACGTTCCCTCTTGGAGTCACTACCTACTACTCAGCCAAAGCAATAAGTAACAACGGAGAACATGCAAGAATTACTTATGAAATAAAATATAAAAGAGGTGAATCAAATATATTACTCAAGATCAATCTGAACATAATCTCATAATCCATCGGATCCCAGCAAACTCAACATAGCAACAGCATAAGGATTACATAGGTGCCTCGATCATGTAGGGCAGCTCACGAGGACTAATTAGTGAAGCACAAGAACGGGAGGAGAACATCACATAGCTACTGGTCATGGACTCATGGTCCAAGGGAGACTACTCACAAGTCATCCGGGAGGCATCCATGGTGGTGGAGAAGCTCCCGGTGGTGATCCTCTCCTCCGGCAGGGTGCCGGGAAGAGTTCTCCTGGTGCTCCCGATCTTGGAAGCGGCGGCGGCGGCGGAACAGAGATGGGATCGCGAAAAGGGTTCCTCTTCTGAGGGTTACGGAGGACCCTTTAAATATATGCCAAAGTAGGGCATCGGGGGAGCCTCGGGGGGCCCAGGCGCCCCCCCGGCGCGGCCCAGGGGGGACGCGCCCACAGGGCGCCTGGAGCCCCTGTGGCCCCCCTAGGCTGCCCTTCGGACGCAGTGTTGTTTCCGGATCGCTGATGTTTTATATAATTTTTCTGGATTTTTCTGGGCAGTTCTCGAAACGTGAAAACCTGAAATACAAAAACAGCCGAAAACAGAAACTGGTACTGGGGTGCACTGGATTAGTAAGTTAGTCCAAATATGATCAAAAGTGTATGGAAGTGTATGAATATCATAGCAATATCACCCAAAAGTGGCATGGAGCAAGCAGAAATTATAGATACGTTTTGGACGTATCAGCTAGTCACACTCTTCATGATGCTCTCTTTATGTTTCAATTCTTATCTTTTATGCGAGCATCATTGAAATCATCACGCCTAGCTAGGGGCGTTAAACGATAGCTCTTGTTGGGAGGCAACCCAACTTTATTTTAGTTCCTTTGTTTTTGCTTCTGTTTAGGAATAAATATTGCATCTAGCTTCTGTTTAGATGTGGTTTTGTGTTTTAATTAATGTTTGTGCCAAGTAGAACCTTTGGGAAGACTTGTGTGAAGTTTATATGATCTTGCTGTGAAAAACAGAATCGTTAGCGCTCGCTAGAATCGTCATCAGATTTTACTGGAGCGTGCTATTTAGTTGATTCTTTTTTGCGGATTATTAATAGACAAATTACTCACGTTTACCAATTTAGTTTGAATTTTTTGGAGTTACAGAAGTACGTGAAACCTGCAGATTACTACATACAGTTCTATTTTTGACAGATTCTGTTTTTCGTGTGTTGTTTGCTTATTTCAATGCATCTATGAGTAGTATTGGGAAGTATGAATCATATAGAAGTTGGAATACAGTAGGTTTAACACCAATATAAACAAAGAATGAATTCATTGCAGTACCTTTGAGTAGTTGTTTGCTTTCTTATACTAACGGAGCTCACGAGATTTTTGTCTAAGTTTTGTGTTGTGAAGTTTTCAAGTTTTGAGTATTGCTTTGATGGACTATGGAACAAAGAGTGGCAAGAGCCTAAGCTTGGGGATGCCTAAGGCACCCCCAAGGTAAAATTCAAGGACAACCAAGAGCCTAAGCTTGGGGATGCCACGGGAAGGCATACCCTCTTTCGTCTTCATCTATCGATAACTATACTCGGAGCTATATTTTTATTCACCACATGATATGTGTTTTGCTTGGAGCGTCAATTTATTTTAGTTTGTTTTCCTTGCTGTTTGAATAATATCCCAAGATCTGAAATTATTAAATGTTAGAGAGTCTTCACATAGTTACATAATAATTCAACTACTCATTGATCTTCACTTATATCTTTCGGAGTAGTTTGTTATTGCTCTAGTGCTTCACTTATATCTTTTAGAGCACGGCGGTGGTTTTATTTTGAAGAAATAGATATTAGAACAGCATGGTAATGTGCTTTGGCTATAAAACTAGCCTTTGCATGATAGGCATCCAAGATCAATGTAGTAAAAACTTTCACACTAAGTGCATTGAATATGATGAGAAGTTGGATGCTTGATAATTGTTTTGAGATATGAGGATAGTGATATTAGAGTCATGCTAGTGGAGTTATTATGAAATTGAGAAATTCTTGTGTTAAAGTTAGTGATTCCCGTAGCATGCACGTATGGTGAACCGCTATGTGACGAAGTTAGAGCATGAGGTATTTGTAAAGTGTCAACCTTTGTGTGGAGGTCGGGGGTGCGCGATGGTTAACCCCTACCAACCTCCCCCCTAGGAGCATGCGTTGATTTCTTTGTTTTGATGACTCGTAGATTTTTGCAATAAGTATATGATTTCTTTATGACTAATGTTGAGGCCATGGATTATACGCACTCTCACCCTTCCACCATTGCTAGCCTCTCTTGTACCGCGCAACTTTCACCGGTACCATACACCCACTATATATCCTTCCTCAAAACAGCCACCATATTATTCCTCAAAACATCCACCATACCTACCTATCATGGCATTTCCATAGCCATTCTGAGATATATTGCCATGCAACTTTCCACCGTTCCGTTCATATGACACGCTTCATATTGTCATATTTCCATGCATGATCATGTAGTTGACATCGTATTTGTGGCACAGCCACCATGCATAATTTTTCATACATGTCACTCTTGATTCATTGCATATCCCGGTACACCGCCGAAGGCATTCATATAGGGTCATACTTTGTTCTAGTACCGAGTTGTAATATCGAGTTGTAATTCAATGAAAGTGTGATGATCATCATTATTAGAGCATTTTCCCAAGTGAGGAAAGGCTAAATCAAGAAAGCCCCTCAAAAAAAGGCCAAAGAAAAAAAGAAAGTCCCAAAAAAATAAAAAATAAAAATGGGACAATTGCTACTTTTTTTTCCACACTTGTGCTTCAAAGTAGCACCATGTTCTTCATTGTAGAGAGTCTCATGCTTAGTCACTTTATATACTAGTGGGAATTTTCGTTATAGAACTTGGCTTGTATATTCCAACGATGGGCTTCCTCAAATGCCCTAGGTCTTCGTGAGCAATCAAGTTGGATGCACACCCACTAGTTTCTTTTGTTGAGCTTTCATACATATTTAGCTCTAGTGCATCCGTTGCATGGCAATCCCTACTCACTCACATTGATATCTATTGATGGGCATCTCCATAGCCCATTGATACGCCTAGTCGATGTGAGACTATCTTCCTCCTTTTTGTCTTCTCCACAACCACCTCTATTCCACCCATAGTGATATGTCCATGGCTCACGCTCATGTATTGCGTGAAAGTTGAAAGGTTTGAAAGAATAGAGTATGAAAACAAGTGCTTGGCTGAAATCGGGGTTGTGCATGATATGAATATTTTGTGTGATGAAGAGCGAGAATAGCCAGACTATATGATTTTGTAGGGATAACTTTCTTTAGCCATAGTATTTTAAGAAGACATGATTGCTTTGTTAGTATGCTTGAAGTATTATTATTTCTTATGTCAATATAGACTTTTGTCTTGAATCTTTCAGATCTGAACATTCATGCCACAATTAAGAGAATTACATTGAAAATTATGTTAGGTAGCATTCCACATCATAAAATTTGTTTTATCATTTACCTACTCAAGGACGAGCAGGAATTAAGCTTGGGGATGCTTGATACGTCTCCAACGTATCTATAATTTTTGATTGTTCCATGCTATTATATTATCCTTCTAGGATGTCTCATGGGCTTTTATATACACTTTTATATGATTTTTGGGACTAACCTATTAACCTAGATCCCAGTAACAGTTTCTATTTTTTCCTTGTGTTTGAGTTCTACACAAAAGGAATATCAAATGGAGTCCAATTGACGTGCCAATTTTTGATGATTTTTTCTGGACCAAAAGAAGCCCCTGAAGTAAAAGAGTAGGGTTAGGAGAGCCACAGGCTGCCCACGAGGGTGGGGGCGCGCCCTCCTATCTCGTGGATGGCCCAGAGGGCCCCTGACTTGTGCCCTACACCAAAAAATCCCATAAATACTGAAACCTTCGGAAATTAACCTAGATCGGGAATTCCGGCGCCGAAAGCCTCTGTAGCCACCGAAAACCAATCTAGACCCCATTCCGGCACCCTGTCGGAGGGAGGAACCCTCACCGGTGGCCATCTTCATCATCCCGACGCTCTCCATGACGAGGAGGGAGTAGTCCACCCTCGGGGCTGAGGGTATGTACCAGTAGCTATGTGTTTGATCTCTCTCTCGTGTTCTTGAGATGGCACGATCTTGATGTATCGCGAGCTTTGCTATTATAGTTGGATCTTATGATTCTTCTCCCCCTCTACTCTCTTGTAATGGATTGAGTTTTCCCTTTGAAGTTATCTTATCGGATTGAGTCTTTAAGGATTTGAGAACACTTGATGTATGTATTGCACGTGCTTATCTGTGGTGACAATGGGATATCATGTGATCTACTTGATGTATGTTTTGGTGATCAACTTGCGGGTTCTGTGACCTTGGGAACCTATGCATAGGGGTTGGCACACGTTTTCGCCTTGACTTTCTGGTAGAAACTTTGGGGCACTCTTTGAAGTTATATGTGTTGGTTGAATAGATGTTTTTGAGATTGTGTGTTGCATATCGTATAATCATGACCACGGATACTTGAGGTGACAATGGAGTATCTAGGTGACATTAGGGTTTTGGTTGATTTGTGTCTTAAGGTGTTATTCTAGTACGAACTCTATGATAGATTGAACGTTACTACGGACTCTTGAATAGATCGATCAGAAAGAATAACTTTGAGGTGGTTTCGTACCCTACCATAATCTCCTCGTTTGTTCTCCGCTATTAGTTACTTTGGAGTGACTCTTTGTTGCATGTTGAGGGCTAGTAATATGATCCAATTATGTTATCCTTGTTGAGAGAACTTGCACTAGTGAAAGTATGAAACCTAGGCCTTGTTTCCTATCATTGCAACACCGTTTATGCTCACTTTTACCACTTGCTACCTTATTGTTTTTATATTTTCTTATTACAAAAACCTATATCTACCATCCATATTGCACTTGTATCACCATCTCTTCGCCGAACTAGTGCACCTATACAATTTACCATTGTATTGGGTGTGTTGGGGACACAAGAGACTCTTTGTTATTTGGTTGCAGGGTTGCTTGAGAGAGACCATCTTCATCCTACGCCTCCTACGGATTGATAAACCTTAGGTCATCCACTTGAGGGAAATTTGCTACTATCCTACAAACCTCTGCACTTGGAGGCCCAACAACGTCTACAAGAAGAAGGTTGTGTAGTATGCATCATCATGCAAAGCAAAATGACAATGAATGCTCTCAACTCATGTGAATAGTAATGGTGGAAGTTGCCTGGCAATATATCTCAAAACGGTTATGGAAATGTGATAACCCACAAGTGTAGGGGGCGTTTCTAGCCTTTTTTGATAAGTAAAAGTGTCGAATCCCAACGAGGAGATAAAGGTAGAACAAATATTCCCCCATGTTATACTGACCACCGATACAACTCTACGCACACTTAACGTTTGCTTTATCTAGAACAAGTATAAAACTAGAAGTACTTTGCGAGAATAAAACTAGGGATAATTTATGAGATAATAAATATAGTAGTGTACTAGAAAGCTTTTTGTAACACAAGAGAAGGATTTGTCCCTAGGCAATTGATAACTAGACCAGTAATCATTCTTGCAATTTTATATGAGGGAGAGGCAT
Organism: Secale cereale; assembly: GCA_902687465.1. Lineage (NCBI taxonomy): Eukaryota > Viridiplantae > Streptophyta > Magnoliopsida > Poales > Poaceae > Secale > Secale cereale. Next base: position 824,170,093 of record LR738711.1, on the reverse strand, counting down.
GAACTAACATACATTCCATACATGGATCATGTCCACTTATGATTGGACCCCTAGCAAGCATCTGCAAGACCACAACTACTATAGATCATTAAGTTAAAACCCAACCATAGCCTTAAGTATCAAGTCCTCTTTACTCCCATATGCAACAATCCCCTTACTCGGGCATAAGTTTCTGTCACTCTAGCCACCCACTATAAGAGGATCATGAACATATTGCAACACCCTACAGAGGGGATCCCTCTCATTTGCGCGACACGAAGGGCACCGTAGGACAGCACCATAATAAAATATACACTCATACCAACCACGATTGTCGATTAGCCCATAGGACAAAACAGATCTACTCAAACATCATAGGATAACCACATATCATTGGATAATAATATATAGTGTTGAGCACCATGTTTAAGTACAGAATTACAGCGGGAATAGAGAGGTTACACCGCTGCATAGAGGGGGAGAAAGTTGGTGTTGACGGTAGCAAGATTGTTGATGTAGATCGTCGTCACGATCCTTACCCCGGCAGCATTGCGGTGCCATCGGGAGAGAGGGGAGAGAAACCACCCCCTCCTTCTCCTTCCTTGGCCTCCTCTCTAGATGGATCTCCCTCTCTGTTTCTCTTCTATTTCGCGACCCCTGGGACTGGCCTTTCACCGTTTCTTAAATATAATAAAATCCACACCTCCGATTGCGCTAAAATTTAACACATTTTTCGGATATAAGCTTCCTCGAGCCCGAAGTATAGCCCCAACCGACTTACGGGGTTCCCACAAGGCACCACCACGCGCCAGGGGGTATGGGTCGCGCCCTGGTATCTAGTTTAGGCCGTGGGCCTCCGTTGGCGTTGATTCCACCTCCCAAAAATCACTTATATTCCAAAAAAAATCTCCATAAATTTTTATCATGTTTGGACTTTGTTTGATATGGATATTCTGTGAAACAAAAACATGCAACAAACAGGAACTAGCACTGGGCACTGGATCAATATGTTAGTCCAATAAATCATATAAAATGTTGCCAAAAGTATGTGAAAGTTGTATAATATTGGCATGGAACAATAAAAAATTATAAATACGACGGAGACGTATCAAAATGCCATGATAGATAGGTATGGTGGCTGTTTTGAGGAAAGATATAATAAGTCTTATATGTGATAGAGCATATCATATCAGAGGATTTGGATGCACCCGCAAAGTTTGCACCAAGGCTCGAGGTGAGAACATGCAATGCACGATACCGAAGAGTCTAGCAAAATATGGATAAATAGAAGTCCTTATAGTCCAAAAAAACTCACATTAATCATAAAGAACTTGAATAATTATTGTGAAGCATATTAGCCCTTGAAGTAAAGTACTACATGCCTGCCCCTATAGAGGAGGTTGGGAGGAGATAACCATCGCGCACCCCCGGCCCGGACAACACAAAGGATATCAATCAAGGATACAGAACACTCCAACTTCCTGGCCATGCCATGACTGGCACTTTAATGAAATAGTGAATCACAAACATAGACGGAACAACATAAATAATAAGATTTTTTGCGAGGTCTAAATAAAAGGAATTTAATAAAATAGCAAAATAGTACCGACTTTGTGACTCGACTGTGACTCGAATATCCAACTAAAGCTTGTAAACCAGGCACAGATACCACTCCAACAAATGAGTTATGTGTTCAAAAGAAAAGAAACAAATGAGCTCTCATGTATTAAAGTTGCAAGTACTCTTTATGACTGTATAGCAAACATGTTTTCAAAAGAAAGCAAAAATCTTCATGTCATTTTAAAAATAATTCACGTGTTATTTAAAACATATTCATTCAATTCAAAATATTTATGAATGAAAACATGTTTATATGATTCAAGTATTATTCACATGAGGATCCGCAATCTAACGGCACACTAGGTTTGTATTTACCTTTTTAGAAAACACACAAACTTTTATATACTATATTAACTTTTTAAAACAACGCCGTTTTTACTTAAAGCATGAACACATTTACATACTACATGAATATTTTATTAAAAATGTTAAAAATAATAATTATATGAGAATTTATTTAAATATATGAAGATTTTCTAAAATTTAAATGCGAACATTTTTCAAATTATACAATATATTCTTAATTCATAATTTATGTGTACTTTTGTTAATTATTGCATTGGTGTTTAACGAAATTATATGAACTTTTTGATGTAATTTTTTTAATATATGTATATTGTTTGTACCACATGATTATAATTTACGTGTTTTTTACAAATTTTTGAAATGGAAAAAGATAAACTCATTGAAAACTAAGCCACGCTATGGTATATTTTAGCCGCACGGGCTCGTTATGTTATAAACCTGAATTTATCATTTCTTACCATTCGATGCTGTAGGTTGGAGTGGTATGTGCGTCAGCTATATAGCCCCTGGTTGCAGGTCTATATTGTTGAATATTTTTTTAGTTTATGTTGTTCAACTTTATGATTATAAAGTTTATGAATCCTTTCATGACACTAAATTTGAAACGGTTTGCTCGCTAGCCACACTCACCTGCGCGAGTCAGGTAACTGATTCGAACCTCATAACCGTTTTTAATTAATAATAGATTCTTTTTACAAATTACTATTACTCTCTGAGGGCCTTTTTGTAGGATTTTTTATTTCAGGTTGTTCTCCGCAAAAAAAAAATGGTCACACGCCTTGTCCTTGACATCAGGTCCCATTCCATGATGGCACGCCTCGTCAGCGTCGCGGGCGTATAAAACGAGATTTGAACCATATATGCACGTCATGCGAAGTTATGGAACCGGTTCAATGTATTTTGCATGTTCAGGCACCAAAGTGCACATTCGTGGCAAGTTCAAGCACCAGTGGTGTATTTACCTCGTTTATTAACTAGTAAGCTTCCATATTATACCTTCAATGCCATTGATCATCGCTTCTAATTTTTATTAACTAATAAGCTTCCATATTATAACTTCAATACATGAAAGTTTTTATTATCGGAAATAATTTGCTGCCCATTGTGGTAGCTGCGCACGGTCCTAATTTTTATCTCTAATTATTTTGGACCAGCGAGGCAAGCAAACAGGCAATTATGCCAAATAGGCAAGCAAAAAGACTTGAGAGAAGTGAGAAAAAAGGCATTTCTATACAACAAATATGCACTTATGCCAATGCCATAAGAAACCCGACACCTTATAAAAAATGGGCACTTATGCCAAAGGGTGTGTAGCTACCACCATGTGTGTGTAGCTACCACCATGCATGGGAAATCACATCTCTAAACTTGAAAGAGAAGGAAAGCACAATTCAAAACCTCAGCACAAAAATAACCCTTGCATATGCCAGTACAGAAGATGTATCACTAGTCAAGTAGAAGCAACAAGCATGTACGACCATGCATAGGAAATCACATCTCTAAACTTGAAAGAAAAGGAAATCACAATTCAAAACCTCAGCACAAAAATAACCCTTGCATACGCCAGTATAGAAGATGTATCACTAGTCAAGTAGAAGCAACAAGCATGTACGACCATGCATAGCAAATCACATCTCTAAACTTGAAAGAGAAAGAAAGCACAATTCAAAATCTCTGCACAAAAATAACCCTTGCATACGCCAGTACAGAAGATGTATCACTAGTAAAGTAGAAGCAACAAGCATGTACCACCATGCATAGGAAATCACATCTCTAAACTTGAAAGATAAGGAAAGCACAATTCAAAACCTCAGCACAAAAATAACCCCTGCATACGCCAGTACAGAAGATGTATCACTAGTCAAGTAGAAGCAACAAGCATGTAATAACTACTTGGGAAGCTTAGCAGATGACACAATGTATAGCACTCTATGCAGATGAACTAAAAGAACACCAATGTTACACATTACATAAGTGAAAATGGCTATGAGCAATAAGAGAGGGGGTCAAAAAATATTATATGATTGATTGGCAATCCCCTCTGTAGTTCAAAAGCACACCCATGGGAGGTCACATTCTCTATCCACAACACAATAATTTTAAAATTAAAGCTTTATAATACAATTTCTTAGGCAAAAATATACATGTACGTTGGCCAAGCGAACATCAACCCATTCCTAGATTGTGTGAAACAAATAAAAGCTAAGAACCACACTAAAATATAAAATGATTATGTACTTTTTTAGGGAAAGAAAGAAATGAATTTGTACACCAATCTTAACTCCTCTTTTTCTATAGTATGGAGTAAAAACTTAACTAGGCTAATCGGGCAATGGGTTCAAGATTTATGGTAAACAAAAGAATAATAAATCTTTTCACCATAAATCTTATCTAGCTTCGTCATACAAATCTTATTTCTCTCCAATTTGGTGTAGTGTCACTATTTGGGTACTTTAGCATGTCCACAAAGTTTGGGATCAACTGGAAAAAGTTGGCAATGTAAAGTTGTTCTGGATGGGATCCTCGTCCTACACGAGGTCAACCATGAGGTCAGGAACAAACACCTTCGCGCGGTGTTCTTCAAGATTGATTTTCATAAAGCTTACGACACCGTTCATTGGTCCTTCCTTCGGGAGGTGTTGCTCAAACATGGATTTGACTCCCACTGGGTTGCTCGAGTGATGCAGTTAGTAACGAGCGGTCGAACTGCGGTGAACATTAATGGGGAGATCGGGCCCTACTTAATGATGGGCCAAGGGGTTCGGTAGGGCGACCCAATCTCCCCTTTTCTGTTCAACCTTGTGGTCGATGCTCTGGCTTCGATCCTAGACTTGGCCAAGTGACCCGGCCACATTAGGGGGATTTGTCCCCATCTTATTCCCAATGGAGACCTCACCCATCTCCAATATGTTGATGACACCATTATGATGGTGGAAGGCTCGGACGAAGACATCCAGAACCTCAAGTTCCTCCTCCTCTGCTTTCAGGAGATGTCGGGCCTCACGATTAACTTTGCCAAGAGCGAGGTGATGGTCCTTGGATATTCCCAAGCGTAAGCTCAGCGAATTGCCAATCGCTTGAATTGCCGGTTGGGATCCTTCCCGACGACCTACCTAGGCATGCCAATTAGTGACACTCGTCTACTGGAGAAAGACTTCCGCCCAATAATCACCAAACTCCAACCTCGGATGGAGCCTTGGCAGGGGAGATGGCTATCCAAAGCCGCTCGAGTGATTTTGATGAACTCCTCCCTTATTAGCCTACTGATGTACGTCATGGGATTCTATAGTCTACATGAATCCCTGCATCACGAGGTCACCAAACTCCTCTCCAGATTCTTCTGGGCTGGAGAGAATAATAAACAGAAATACCACATGGTGAAGTGGTCTGAGATCTGTAAGCCTAAAGACTAAGGGGGCTAGGGGTCATTTCATCCAAGCGAATGAATATTGCTCTCCTCTCTAAGTGGCTTTGGCGGATTCAGACCGACGAGGGAGGCCTCTGGGTGGAGATAATCCGGGCAAAGTACCTCCGCGGACAACCGCTAGCCTTTGCCCCTAGATATGGAGGGTCCCAATTCTGGTAATCGGTCATCCATCTGATGCCGGTATTGTGCATTGGGACCTCCATTAATGTGGGTACCGGTTCCGGCACCCTCTTCTGGCTGGATAGGCGGGCCGGGACCCGTCCCTTCACTGAGCGCTTTTATGCTCTATTCTCGATCTGTGCCCGTCCTCACCTATCGGTAACGGAGGCTTTAGCTGACTTGGGCGCTATTGCCTTCTGTCGTACCTTCGGGGCGGTGGAGCTTGAGCAATGGGATGAATTGCTTGGGTGTATTGCCCTTCACCCCCCCTCCCTGGAGCCTGACTCGTTGTCCTGGCATCTCGAAGCAAGTCGCCGATTCTCGACTAGATCTCTCTACCAGGCAATTGTTCCTTCCCCTGGCCCGGTGGAGCTATCGGTTCTTTGGGAGATCAAACTCCCCTTAAAGATCCGCATATTTCTCTAGCAATTGGTCCGTGGCCGCCTCCCTTCGGGCACAGAGGTCTGTAAACGCAATGGACCTGGGGATGCATGGCATGTGCCCCATCTGTTTGGTATCGGAAGATTGTAACCATATCTTCTTCGGTGCCCTGTAGCGCAGTTCCTCCGGAGCTGCTTCCGGGAGGTGGTTGGCGGCAGTTGGTGCTATGACAACCTCCCGGACTTGTTTGGGGAGGTCTTTAGACTCCCCGGCACTAGCCGCCCTCCCACTTGGGTAGCTCGGGGTACCTTGGCATGGACCCTCTGGTGTTCCCATAATAAACTAGTCATTGAACGTGTGATTCCTCGCCGTGTGACTGATGCAATCTATAAAATGTGTGGTTACCTACAGCTTTGGAGACCGCTTAGCAAGCGGCACGACCGAGACGTCATCGACAACATCATCGTGGGTCTTCGCTCTTCAGCTTCGGCGTTTGCTCCCCCTCCGCCACCACCGCCACCACCTCCTGAGCCAGATTAGCTTTTGTATCTTTGTTTGGGATTCGTCTCGCTGTGCCCCCGTGAAAGCACATTTGCTCCCTGGGTGGTTTTGGTAATTAATGACAACATACTTTGTGGTTGGACTAATGCTTTTATCAAGTATGTTTCAGGAAACCCAATCACATTGGTATGGCAAGATGATTGAAGAAGTGGACCCCTCAAATGCTAAGGCAAGCATTGGCAAAAGCTCAAGACTTCATTTTTTGGTTTAGTGATCAAAGATCACATTGAGTCCATAGGAAAGCCAATACTATTAAAAGGGGATGAGGTTGTGTTAATGTTCTTGTTGCTCAAGTGCTTGGTGATCTAACTCCCTCAACTATCAGCACTATTCACTACTTAGCACACACCCATAAGTAATCTCGGTCACACCGATTTCTCCAACTCAGTCCCACCGAGATGAACCACTTCAGCCATATCCCAAACCCTAGAAAAATCGGTCACACCGAGTTTGAGATCGGTCTCACCGAAACTGGACTGCCAACCTTCTGTAACCACTTCACATCATTTCGGAATGACCGAGTTTGTATTATCGGTCTCACCGATATGGGCAAGCTTCTGTCTTGGCTCAAATCGGTCTCACCGATAATTCATTTTCGGTCTAACCGATTTTGGCACGTTCCTGCTCTTTCTCAAATCGGTCCAACCGAGTTTTCTTTCTCGGTCCCACCGAAATCTCCAACGTTCATATCAGAAGCACTTTCGGTCTCACCGAGATGGTATTTTCGGTCCCACCGAAAATCCCAACGTTCACTATATTTGAACTTTCGGTCTGACCGAGTTTTCACTTCGGTCTCACCGAGATTGGTCAAATGTGTGTGTAACGGTTGGATTTTGTGTGGAGGCTATATATACCCCTCCACCCCCTCCTCATTCGTGAGGAGAGCCATCAGAAAGTACCACCACTTCTATCATACACTTTCTGAGAAGTGAACCACCTACCCTTGTGTTGAGATCAAGCCATTCCATTCCTACCATATGAAACTTGATCTCTAGCCTTCCCAAGTTGCTTTCCACTCAAATCTTTCTTCCACCACAGCCATATCAGTGAGGAGAGTTGAGTGTTGGGGAGTTTATCACTTGAAGCACAAGAGCAAGGAGTTCATCATCATCAACACCGTCTATTACCTTTTGGGGGGTGGTTCCTCCTAGATTGGTTAGGTGTCGCTTGGGAGCCTCCGTCTTGATGATGTGGAGTTGAACCAAGATGTTTGTAAGGGCAAGGAGATCGCCTACTTCGTGAAGATCTACCCCGAGTAAGGCTAGTCCTCCGTGGGCGTAGGCCGTGATGGAATAGACAAGGTTGCTTCTTCGTGGACCCTTCGTGGGTGGAGCCCTCCGTGGACTCGCGCAGCCGTTACCCTCCGTGGGTTGAAGTCTCCATCAACGTGGATGTACGATAGCACCACCTATCGGAACCACGACAAAAATCTCCGTGTCACCAAACTGCGTTTGATCTTCTCCACCTCTCTTTACTATATATGCAATTTACTTTCCGCTGCCCATACTCTAGAATTGCATGTGTAGTGTATTATTTGACTTGATCTTAATTGCAAAACTGCCAAAATCTGTCCTTGATAAAAGACAGAAATTTTATCTTGTCAAGTAGTCTAATCACCCCCCCTCTAGACCTACTTCTTCGATCCTACAATTGGTATCAGAGCTTTGGTCTCCATTGCTTTGGTTTACACACCATTGGAGGAAGATGGACGTGTCTACGGATGGGAGTGTTAGCCATAGAGTGCCTGTTCTTGATGGAAGGTTTTATAACTCTTGGAGGTCTGAAATGCTTAGTATCTTTAAGGTGTACAATTTATGCAAATATGTTAAGACCCCATATGTGCCTCCATTTGATCCCTTGCACCCTACCATGGATGAAGAGCTTGATTTGCTTCGTAACCTTAGAACTGTGAATCTTATCATTAGAGGGTTACCTGATGACTTGCTTAATCTTGTTACCAATTTTGAGTGTGCCTATGCTATGTGGAAATTCTTGGAAGAACTTTATCCGGACTACTCTATGAGAGGTCTTGATGAAATTCTACACAAGACTATTGAATTTGATAGGTTGCACCCCAATGATCCTAACTTTGATAAATGCTTCTTTGAGCTTCGTGATCTTATGAAAAAGAAGGGTGATCCCGGTCTTATCAATATTAGAGTTAGAAATGCTCTTGCATTACATTCCGAAGATTATTATTCCATTGACCAAACTAATGCAAATACTTATCAAATTGACCTAGGTGTTGATGATGAACAATCTATGGGTCAATATGATGATGAGCATGAGCAAGACGATGATTACTCCGATTCGGACACCGAGCTAGACAAAGTCATGAAGAGTCTCAATCTCATGGCAAATCTGAGAGACTACATGTCCGGTGGAAAAGAGTGGATTCTTGATAGTGGATGCACCGATCACATGACCGGAGACAAAGACATGTTTCGAGAGCTTGCAAAGAACGATGGTCCACGCAAGTATGTGACTTTTGGAGACAACTCCAAGGGTAAGGTACTTGGCCTTGGTAAGGTGGCCATATCTCATGATAGCTCTATTCAAAATGTCATGCTTGTAGAATCTCTTGGATACAATTTACTTTCCGTGTCTAGATTAGCTGACTTTGGATTCAATGTGCTATTCACCAAAGTAGATTGCCAAGTCTTTCGTCGTGATAATCAAAACATGGTTTTTACTGGTATTCGTAGAGGTGATCTATATATTGTTGATTTCACTAAGAAAGCCCAACCTAGAGCTTGTTTCATTGCTAAATCCTCTAAAGGTTGGTTATGGCATAGAAGGCTAGGACATGTTGGTATGCGTAATCTAGATAAGCTGATCAAAGGTGATCATATTCTTGGTGTTAAAGATGTTTTCTTTGACAAAGACAGACTTTGTAGTGCTTGTCAAGCAGGAAAACAAGTTGGTGGAAGTCATCCCGTGAAAAACATCATGACCACAAGGAGACCGCTTGAGCTTCTTCATATGGATCTCTTCGGTCCCAATGCTTACAAAAGCCTTGGTGGTAACTCCTTTGGTCTAGTTATAGTTGATGATTATTCCAGATTTACGTGGGTATTTTTCCTTGATGATAAATCGCAGGTTCAGAGGATCTTCAAGACCTTTGCCAGAAAGGCCCAAAATCAATTTGAGGTGAAGATCAAGAAAGTTCGGAGTGACAATGGAACGGAGTTCAAGAACGCCAATGTAGACTCTTTTCTCGATGAGGAAGGAATTCTACATGAGTTCTCGGCTACGTACACACCTCAACAAAATGGAGTTGTTGAGAGGAAGAACCGAACGCTCATTGAGATGGCAAGAACGATGCTTGATGAATACAAGACACCGAAACATTTTTGGGGAGAAGCAGTCGAGACAGCTTGTCATGCTATCAACAGACTTTATCTTCATAAGCTTCTCGGCAAAACATCATACGAGCTCCTCACCGGTAACAAACCCCAAGTGGGATACTTTCGTGTCTTTGGTTCAAAATGCTATATCCTTGATAAGCATCGTCGGTCTAAATTTGCTCCTAAATCTCATGAAGGCTTTCTTCTTGGTTATGGATCAAACTCCCACACCTACCGTGTCTACAATAATTTCACCCGAAAGGTTGAAGAGACGGTAGATGTGAAGTTTGATGAATCTAATGGCTCGCAAGTAGAGCAAATGCCTATTGATGTAGGAGACAAGGACCCATCGGAAGCTATCCAAGATTTATCTATTGGAAAGATTCGTCCCATGGAGGTGAAGGAGAGTACCTCTTCTACATATGTGGAGCCACCTACCTCACAGAGAGATGAACCTCAAGGCAACATGGAGGCCTCCACAAGTGGAACTCACCAAGATGAGGAAATGCAACAAGAAGATCCACCACAACCTCCTTCTCCACCACCTCAAGACAACACCAACAACAATGAAGAAGAAGAAGAAGAAGAGGAAGATGAAGATGATGAGGAAGCTGAGCCACAACATCAACAAAAGCTATCCCGAGTCCGAGCAAGAGTCAAGAAAAATCATCCCGTGGAACAAATGATGAATGACATCAACTCCGGGAGAATTACTCGCTCTAAAACTCGCTTAGCTAACTTTTGTGAGCATTACTCATTCATCTCTAGTATTGAACCTATGAAGGTAGAAGAAGCACTTAAAGACCCGGATTGGGTGAACGCTATGCACGAAGAACTACACAACTTCGAGAGGAACAAGGTGTGGACTTTGGTAGAGAAGCCCAACGATGATCAAAACATCATTGGAACCAAATGGGTGTTTCGGAACAAGCAAGATGAAGATGGACAAGTCATCCGCAACAAGGCTCGTCTCGTAGCTCAAGGTTACACACAAGTCGAAGGTATGGACTATGGTGAGACCTATGCCCCCGTTGCTAGACTTGAGTCCATTCGCATTCTTCTTGCCTATGCCAATCACCATGATATTACTCTCTATCAAATGGACATCAAAAGTGCTTTCCTAAATGGTGAAATTGAGGAGGAAGTATTTGTTAAACAACCTCCCGGTTTTGTGAATCCCAAAAAGCCTAATCATGTTTACAAGTTGCATAACGCTCTTTATGGTCTTAAACAAGCCCCTAGAGCTTGGTACAAATGCTTAACTAGCTTTCTTCTTGAAAAAGGCTTTGAGATTGGAAAGATAGACTCAACGCTGTTCACAAAAAGGGTTAATGGTGAACTATTTGTGTGCCAAATATATGTTGATGATATTATCTTTGGTTCAACTAACCCCCATTTTAGCAAGAAGTTTGGACAGCTCATGTCGGAGAAGTATGAAATGTCCATGATGTGTGAACTCAAATTCTTCCTTGGGTTGCAAATCAAGCAATCTAAGGAGGGTACCTTTGTCTCACAAACAAAGTACACCAAGGATCTCTTCAAGAAGTTCAACATGCAAGAAAGCAAAGGTATGAGTACCCCCATGCCTACTAGTGGACATAATGACTTGACAAAAGATGGAGAACCCGTTGATCAAAAGGTTTACCGTTCTATGATTGGTTCTCTACTATATCTTTGTGCTTCTCGTCCTGACATAATGTTGAGTGTATGCATGTGTGCGCGATATCAAGCAGCTCCTAAAGAATGTCATCTTAAAGCTGTTAAAAGGATAGTGAGATACTTGATACACACACCAAACTTTGGCATTTGGTATCCTAAGAGAGCCTCTTTCGATCTTGTTGGCTATTCCGACTCGGACTATGCCGGTGACAAGGTTGATAGAAAGTCAACTTCGGGTACGTGTCAATTCCTTGGTCGATCCCTTGTGTCTTGGTCCTCCAAGAAACAAAATTCGGTATCTTTATCCACTGCCGAAGCAGAATATATTGCTGCTGGTTCGTGTTGTGCTCAATTGCTATGGATGACACAAACGCTTAAAGATTATGGGATACATGTGAGACGTGTTCCCTTGCTTTGTGACAATGAAAGTGCAATCAAGATTGGACACAATCCCGTGCAACACTCTCGAACAAAGCATATTGAAGTTCGTCACCATTTTATTCGTGATCATATTGCCAAGGGTGATATTAATCTTAAGCATGTTCGTACTGACAAACAACTTGCTGATATCTTTACAAAACCTCTTGATGAGAAGGTGTTTTGTCGCTTGAGGAGTGAGTTGAACATCATTGATGCTTCAAACTTGGAGTGATAACTCCTTTGATGCATGCAAGGCATGAGCTTACCTGACTAATCCTTGATATTTCTCTTATGATGATGATCATATGTCTTGGACACATTTGCCTCCTTGTATTGCATCTAACTCTTTGCAGGTACTTGGATGATCTACATTCCACAAGATTACCACACACTCAAATCATGAGTAATCTTGTCATTGACCAAGTATCTAGCCCTCTGGGATGTTGATCTCAAGGAACAAAATTCCACATATCCTTTTTGACATCTTATACATCTAGTTGTTCACTCTTGTCATCTTGGATATTCTTGAGTATTTCCTTGCTTGCCTAACCCATGTAGGAAGATGAACTACACAAGTAGAAAAGGCGCTCCAACTTCACATTCTATGAGCACCTACATCAAGTTCACCTACATGAGCAAAGCATCAACAAGCCCATGGTATGTTCTTCACATCTTTGAGGAGCTTTGCTCAAAGTCATGAGTACAAGCAGCTTCATAAGATGTGATCACATCAAATGCTTAATCGAAAAATGGCAACCCCATTTTGAGCTTAAACGATGAGTATGACCTATGATCAAATGTCTTCATTTGACTCCTAAGTCAATATACTCAAACATAGGTGACTTTGTCGCCGACCTTTATCTAGATGAAGTACATATGCTTTTGGAGTTTTTCTGTTATGTTCTCTCATTGAGTTTTCTTAAAAAAAAAAAAAAAAACTTCATCTAGAATTTCTTTTTATTTCTTTTCTTATGTTTCTTTGTGAATATCTTTCTGGAAATCTTTTTCTGGCTCTGATCAATTCCCTGAAAATCTTTTACAAATTCATTGCAAATCCTTTGAAACATCCCTCGCAGAGTGAGCTGGATTATTTCTGTGTTTCCTTGGATTATCTTCCAGGACATCACCTTCTGCAGCTCCACTCAGTCTTAAATCTAAAAGAGGGAGAGGACTCAAATTTGGACTCAAATTGTTTCTCTATGAATGTTCTTATTTGCCCTGTTGTGATTCTTCAGGATCCCACTTCTTTCTTTCTCTCTTTCCATCCTTCCTGTCCTACCTAGTTTACTGTCCTTTTCGGCACTTGATGTCAAAGGGGGAGAGAACTTAGGGGGAGAGAACTTAGGGGGAATAGGGAGAGTAGGGGAGAAGATAAGACTTAAGGGAAGAAGAAAAGCAATCTTATCTTAAGGGGGAGAGAATCACATCAAAGCTTTGTCGTATTTTACATTGGACATTACAATTGGCATCTTTCTTTTGATTTTGCTTTTCCATCACACCCCTTGTTCTCACAATTGGTATCTTACTCACAATTGGTATCTTATGGAATCTTTTAGCTTAAGGGGAGAAGACTTAGAGGAATCTTCACAATTGATATCCTATGAAAAGCAAAATCTCTCAGAGTTCTTTGAAAATCTTTTAGCTTCGGAGACATGTTTGCTGATTCAAGCCTGTGCTCAATATGAGACACTCTTTATACATGTCCTCCCTGGCTTGGTACTCTTGATGTTCTTGCAATTGGTTGAAGGAATACTCTTGTGTTATCTAACCTTGTTTTCTCAAGTTTATCCCTTCAGGTACAATGTCAAGGAACCTCAAGGTAAGTATATGCATCTTGCAAAATGTGCATGATGGTGACTTGCTTGTAAATACTTGTTTGCAAGAAATCACCATGCACATATGCATTATCACTCACTTCCCCTCTCTTCTGCTCTGATGCATATAGCCAAGCTGCATGTAGCACATCTTGCTTATCTCTCTTGTGTGCTTGTGGTAGTCCAAAACCATAATATATGAAAATCTTGCACACTTGTAGGGGGAGCCTGTGTACTACATGCTTGTCAAAGCTTTCATGATAATCCTGTCTTTCTTTCAATAAGCTTTGATGTCTCGTTCAATATAATTTCAGTGTGTTGCCATCAATTACCAAAAAGGGGGAGATTGAAAGCACATTTGCTCCCTGGGTGGTTTTGGTAATTAATGACAACATACTTTGTGGTTGGACTAATGCTTTTATCAAGTATGTTTCAGGAAACCCAATCACATTGGTATGGCAAGATGATTGAAGAAGTGGACCCCTCAAATGCTAAGGCAAGCATTGGCAAAAGCTCAAGACTTCATTTTTTGGTTTAGTGATCAAAGATCACATTGAGTCCATAGGAAAGCCAATACTATTAAAAGGGGATGAGGTTGTGTTAATGTTCTTGTTGCTCAAGTGCTTGGTGATCTAACTCCCTCAACTATCAGCACTATTCACTACTTAGCACACACCCATAAGTAATCTCGGTCACACCGATTTCTCCAACTCAGTCCCACCGAGATGAACCACTTCAGCCATATCCCAAACCCTAGAAAAATCGGTCACACCGAGTTTGAGATCGGTCTCACCGAAACTGGACTGCCAACCTTCTGTAACCACTTCACATCATTTCGGAATGACCGAGTTTGTATTATCGGTCTCACCGATATGGGCAAGCTTCTGTCTTGGCTCAAATCGGTCTCACCGATAATTCATTTTCGGTCTAACCGATTTTGGCACGTTCCTGCTCTTTCTCAAATCGGTCCAACCGAGTTTTCTTTCTCGGTCCCACCGAAATCTCCAACGTTCATATCAGAAGCACTTTCGGTCTCACCGAGATGGTATTTTCGGTCCCACCGAAAATCCCAACGTTCACTATATTTGAACTTTCGGTCTGACCGAGTTTTCACTTCGGTCTCACCGAGATTGGTCAAATGTGTGTGTAACGGTTGGATTTTGTGTGGAGGCTATATATACCCCTCCACCCCCTCCTCATTCGTGAGGAGAGCCATCAGAAAGTACCACCACTTCTATCATACACTTTCTGAGAAGTGAACCACCTACCCTTGTGTTGAGATCAAGCCATTCCATTCCTACCATATGAAACTTGATCTCTAGCCTTCCCAAGTTGCTTTCCACTCAAATCTTTCTTCCACCACAGCCATATCAGTGAGGAGAGTTGAGTGTTGGGGAGTTTATCACTTGAAGCACAAGAGCAAGGAGTTCATCATCATCAACACCGTCTATTACCTTTTGGGGGGTGGTGCCTCCTAGATTGGTTAGGTGTCGCTTGGGAGCCTCCGTCTTGATGATGTGGAGTTGAACCAAGATGTTTGTAAGGGCAAGGAGATCGCCTACTTCGTGAAGATCTACCCCGAGTAAGGCTAGTCCTCCGTGGGCGTAGGCCGTGATGGAATAGACAAGGTTGCTTCTTCGTGGACCCTTCGTGGGTGGAGCCCTCCGTGGACTCGCGCAGCCGTTACCCTCCGTGGTTTGAAGTCTCCATCAACGTGGATGTACGATAGCACCACCTATCGGAACCACGACAAAAATCTCCGTGTCACCAAACTGCGTTTGATCTTCTCCACCTCTCTTTACTATATATGCAATTTACTTTCCGCTGCCCATACTCTAGAATTGCATGTGTAGTGTATTATTTGACTTGATCTTAATTGCAAAACTGCCAAAATCTGTCCTTGATAAAAGACAGAAATTTTATCTTGTCAAGTAGTCTAATCACCCCCCCTCTAGACCTACTTCTTCGATCCTACACCCCGGCATGACGTTATGACTTTATGACTTGTACTCTGTACTACTATGTTGGATGCTTGGTTCGTCACTTCATAATATAAAGCGAGGGGAAACCCTTTTTCACAAAATGTAAAGTTGTTCAAACCTGGATCTGGATAGAGAGGGTTTTGGGGTACTTTCATCAAGGTATCCTTCTCTCCAACTTGTTCCATTTTGGTCTAGATGCATAATTATACCATTTTAGCATGTGCACCAAGTTTGAGAGCATTTGGACATGTTTGGCAATGTAAAGTTACTCAAACTTCAAAATGTACAGAAATGGTTTTGAGGAGTTTTGATGAAGTTCTATTGATCTTCAAGACATGAGGCTTGGCAAGATCTTCAAGTATGTCATTTCTGACATGCTAGAATTTTCTTGGAATTTTCAGATAAAATTTCCTTTGTAAATATCTCAAAAGTTTGAAATATCCAGAAAGGGTTTTTGGGGGATTTGACCAATATTTTGAACATTACCTTGTGTTGAACCTCACATATATGGACCATATATGTCCACTGAGTCTCCCTAAATTTTCTCAAATTTTTTTGAAACATTAAAATAATTTTAACCTATTGAAGACCATTTCTAGCCTTAAGAAAAAGCCTTTGAATAAAATAGCAAAATAACTTTGAAAATAATATTTTTGTGGATTTTGGGAGTCCTATATCTAGTAGGAGTCAAATATATATTTTCAAAGATTTTTCACACCCTTAATTAAGTACTTGTAGTTCAAGTCTCAATTCAAGGTTTTTTTGGAAAAACCTAATTTAGAAAAATACTTTTTGGCCAAAATATTTTTTTAGAAAATACTATTTTGACCTATACACATGGCATGATCATTGGGCAAAGTTTTGGATCAAAGAGAAGGAGTATAAGAGTTGGAGGATTTATTTGATTTTTTTGAGCACTTGCAAACAGCAGACATAATTTAATCAAACAAAGACCAAAACACTCAAAAAAATGTCAAACCACATTTTGTCATGGTTTATTATATTTAAGTGTTGTGGTATGGAAATCAAGGTGTGACACCTGGACAAACTCGTATATAAAGCAAAGTGCTCCTGAGGACACATAGGTTATTGTCAAGCTAGTTTTCATCATGCTCATATGATTCGCGTTCGTTACTTTGATAATTTGATATGTGGGTGGACCGGTTTTTGGGCACTGACATTACTTGGACAATCCTCTCACTTATGATTAACCCCTCTCGCAAGCATCCGCAACTACGAAAGAAGAATTTAGATAAATCTAACCATAGCCTGAAACATATGGACCCAAAACATCCCCTTATGAAGCAACGCATAAACTAGGGTTTAAGCTTTTGTCACTCTACCAACCCATCATCTACTTACTAGAGGATGGGGCGCGCCTCCTGGCCGTACTTGTGTGTGCAAGTCTAGTTTTCATAGTTCTGAACGTGCTTATTCGATCCAGGGAAACACAACCAGCGTATAAGCTATAGATGTTGAAGAGAAAAGTGCACATCCGTGCGTTGCCAGATAGGCAACCGCACTTTCCACTGATTTTTAGCTCTAATTGTCCAAGACATGCATGTACAGTCGACACATACTTGAGTTAATGACAGTAATACAGGCAAAATCCATTAGAGGTGGAGGTATATTAATCTTAGGGGGGTGGCAGCAGGTTATATACCTGGTTAGAATATGCATTGCATACGATGGTTGTCCAAAAATGAATCAAACTCAGCAAATAAACAAGCAATCTAAAGATGATGTATCTACCAGATGCTCCACTCTACGTCGTTGTATTTCAGTCATGAGACTTGCCGCTTCAGCTTCATCTGCACTCTCCGCCAACACCATCATGCCGATGCTCACCTTCATCATCGCCTGCTCGAGCAGCTCCTCATCTGCTTCATCATCAGATCGTCATCGCAGTAGGGCCCTCGACGTAGCCCACAACCACTCACGGTAGCCGCGGAAGATGTAGCGGTCATCGCCATTCTCGCTTGTCGTAGTGCAGCCACCCGTTTGGACTGCCTTCGACCACGCGACTGTGCCAGTGTCTTGAGCAGGCAGAGGCAGCATCGGTGTTCAAGCTCAGTTCTACATCAAATGACATCGTTACCCACCGAATCCAGCAAGAAGTTAAAGTGCAGATGCCGCAATCGCCGTGAATCAAAACTTGCCATTAGTGTCCTGTAGATCCATGTGTTCGATAAAGGGAAATAACAGACTGAGCACAAACATGATATAAACTTCATCACTGTAAATTGGAGTCCATGGCCCTGTAACTTCAAACAGCAGATTCACCACAGTTATAGCAGAATTTTTTGAAGCCCATCACCTTCGTCGGAGAAGTTCTTCCGACTATGCCCTCGATCCATGCAAAGCAAGCAGATCTGAAAATAACAGAAAGATATCACAATTGCTAAGAGGTAGTGAAACTGAAATCTCAGCTTGGTAATGGACACTTGCTGACAATCTTGGCTGAGAATGACAAGTTTGCTTTAATACAATCACAAGTAATAACAAACAACATAGAAGACATCATAAGTAGATGATCGAGCTATTTTAGATCTTACGGGCATGAATACTACAAAATGGGTGAATCTTGTAGCAGATAACTTCAACACGTTGTTGCATATTTGAGAATGCAGTTTCTAGTTGTACTAGGCAAGATTCCTACGCAAAAGGGGCTTCAAACACCTAACTTCGCCAAAAAGGACAGGAAAGGCAAGTAAGTAAAATGAACAAGGGACCAACCAGTTCGAGATCAACTACTTTCCACTTATAGACCTAGTAGAAAATAATACTTGCACGTGGTCATCCAACAGAGCAGTACAATCACCAAATAACTCCAAGGTGCTTCAAATGGGGATAGAAGATTATGCCTAATAAACATATCCATAAGATTGCACATATCAGCAAAAAAATAAACCTTGACATCTGTTCAAGAGCCTTGCATGGAAAGAGGGAAAACAGTTATTAGACTGATTAAAGAAGAGAAGTAGGTCATTTCTGGGGGTGGAGAGAGAGAGAGCACCAACTGGTTTTATGTTGAAAAATATTTCCTAATATGTTTGTTGGCTTCATCATAAATTGAGCTATGCCAAACAATATGACTCTCATCAGATCCCAGAACATCTGGAGAAATTAAATATTTGTTGCATCAAAATTTTACGGTTTAGAGAATGTGGCAATTCATGGGTTCATCGGAGAGAACATAAATAATACTTAGATGTATGCACGGTGCATTACTACTACTCCCTCCGTCCGAAAATACTTGTCATCAAAATGGACAAAAAGGGATGTATCTAGAACTAAAATACATCTAGATACATCCCATTCTATTCATTTTAATGACAAGTATTTCCGGACGGAGGGAGTCATATAAAAGAACTAGGCTTCGATTCCCCTTTCTCTTATCCTAAATTAGGAAATTTTGGGTTAGGATAAAATCATGAGTTTTTCCCAAAATAAAATAAACAAGCCTAAGAAAGAAATCATTAGAATTCAAGTTTATGAGACAATCAGGCACTTCCGTTGGCATGTCAACAACCAGACTGAACAAAACCTACAGTCCTCAATTTTCCCTCTAAAAATGTGTAATGTTAGGAAAGGGAGTAAAATAAAATGTTATGCAAATCAGCACCCAAAAAATTCATAGAAGCAATGAAGCAAAGAGGAATAATAAACTTAATGTGTAAAATTCATCTTGAGACAGCTATACTTTCCCCGGGAGCCAGAAACGCTAGAGTCATATCACACACACATTTAGGCAAGCAAATTACTTCGACTGAATCAATTTCTTTGCATATATGACATAAAGGCATCTAGAGAAAAGAAAACTTGATGATGTTAGTTTACCTTGCCAAGCTCATCAAATCCATCTAACTGATTAAGAAGCTCCATCACCGTCCGCTCGATCTCACGATCGTTACTTTTTCCTCACTAAATCATGTCCTACCAATTGCATCGATTTAATCCATGAAGATAATACATGGCTAGAAATAATAATTTGAAGAAGATGAAAATTTGTGGGCAGCATAAATAAACTAAATGGTGATACAAGTTCAAAGATCTAAGAAATGCACTTGTACTTATATTCAGATCGGTTTGATTTCTTCTTGTTGGGCAAAACTGATACTGAGATCTGAAGTTTAAAATTTTATAGTGTTGGACCGGAATATAATTAGATGCCACAACATCTTAGTCAAGGGAACTATCAAGTCACAGCTTGCATCTCAGCAACAGTAGATGCATAACCATCTGCCACCATGTGTGTCTTACAGATAATAAGGGAATTAAGCTTAAGACCAATTAGCTTTGCAAAAAGAAAGCCGGAGCAAAACTTACTTGGTGATCATGTGCATAGCTGAACATTTATCTGATCAAACGAGCAGTATCTCCAATATATTTGTCAATTATAGCACTTGACAGAATCTGGATTTAGACAATACGTTAGTGTAATGTAATACTCGTATAATGAAAATACCAAGTATCATCAATCATGTGAAAACAACATCTCCAAAAGTTAGCATCAATGTTGCTGGCGATAGCCCTTGCTAATACCGGAATAGCCTCCAAAAGGAGATCACAGCGGGAGGGGGCTCGGCCTCGTCCTCATCCACATCCTCATCGGCAGCGCCTCCTCCCCTCCCAAATCCCAAGACTAGCATCTCCCCGCCGACCCGTCTTCGTATGGCGACGACGACTCTGGCAACTCCGAGATCTCGGACAGCGGCGTGAATGGCCCGTGGGCACCAGATCTCCTCTACCTGATGGCCTTGTGGCGGCTCAGGCGCAGCTGCGAGCCACGTGCTCCTTCAGACATGGGGAGAGGCGGTCAAGGAGGAGAGGATGGTGGAGGGCTGGAGCTCGGCTATGAGAGAGGAACGGGGAGGACAAGGCGTAGGAGAAGTGGCGGACGCGGCGGCGACGGGGCGCGGAAGAGCGATGCGGACGCGGACGCGGTGGAGGTTGCGCGCAAGAGAGGCGAAGAGGAAGGAGCCTCGCACTCTCTTTCTCCCCAGATCCGACGAGGGGACGACGACGACGATAGAAGAGAAGAGGTGGCAGCTGCGTTGGCGTGTGGTGCGAGAGGTTGCGTGTGCGGGGAGAACGAGAGAGGTGGGTTGCGTGCGCTGGGTTCCATACTGGAGGAAGTTGCCTCGAAATTTTCTGCGCTGATAATTTTTTTTTGCCTTTCACCTGCGACAATAAATCTTCGGACGTGGCATAGGCCAGGAGGCGCCCTTACCGCGACTGTTAATGGGTTTAATTACTTCTCAATGCCTTCCCCTAGGCCCAAATAATGGTGAAGTATCATGTAGTCGACGTTCACATAACATCACTAGAGGAAAGACAACATACATCTCATCAAAATATCAAACCAATACCAAATTCACATGATTACTTATAACAAGACTTCTCCCATGTCATCAGGAACTAACGTAAATACTCACAAAGCATGTTCATGTTCATAATCAGAGGAGTATTCAATAGCATCAAGGATCTGAACATATGATCTTCCACCAAATAAACCAACTGGCATCAACTACAAGGAGTAATCAACACTGCTAGCAACCTACAGGTACCAATCTGAGGTTTTGAGGCAAAGATTGAATATAAGAGATGAACTAGGGTTTGAGAGGAGATGGTGTTGGTGAAGATGTTGATGAAGATTGACCCTCCCTCGATGAGAGGATCGTTGGTGATGACGATGGCTTCAATTTCCCCCTCCCGGAGAAAAGTTTCCCCGGCACAACAGCTCCGCCGGAACCCTAGATTTGTTCTGCACAGGGTCCGCCTAGAGACGACGGCGCTTCGTCCCGAAAGTTCTCTTGATTTTTTTTTCCAGATGAAAATGCTTCATATAGCAGAAGATGTGCACGGGAGACCTGCTAGGGGGGCCACAAGCCCTGGGGGTAGGGAGGAGTGGTGACTGGTGAGACGAAAAAAAAGGTGCGAGGTGGCGGGGGTGGGAGGTGAGACGAAAAAAAATCGGATGAAAAAAGCCAGACAAAAATAAACCATGAACGCAATCCCACAAACTGCTCTATTAGAAGTACAGATAGGACAAATTCTTAGGCAAAAATATACCTGTACATTAGCCAAGCGAACATCAACACATTCCTAGATTGGCTGAAACAAAGAAAATCTAAGAACCACACTAAAATATAAAATGATTATGTACTTTTGTAGGCAAAGAAAGAAATGAACATTGGATGCCAATCTTAACTCATCCTTTTCTATAGTATGGGGTAAAAAACTGAACTATGCTAATCAGGCAATGGGCTCAAGATTTATGGTAAACAAAAGAAAAATAAATCTTTTCACCATAAATCTTCTCTAGCTTCTTCATACAAATCTTCTTTCTCAAAGATGTTGAGCTCATGTTTACATTATCAAAAATCATAGTATGAAAATGCAAGAACAAACTTGATTGTGCTCACAATAGGGAGAAAATTCACCATGGTCTTCTTCATTTCTCGTCTTGTCCCCCCCCCCCTGTTGGGCTCGCCGTAGCGCTTCTCTTTATTGATTACCATCCTCGTCAACCTCCTCCTCCCCCATGTCATCGGCGTCCTTCCCTCCCGCTCCCCGGAAGCTCCACCCCACCACGAAGACCCTTTCGTTTATGCTCTCCATGATGATGACCTGACCCCAATCTGAAACCACAACAGGGGGATAGGGGATGAGGAAGCGAGCAGAGAGGAGGCGGCTGCGTGTTGGAGCATAAAGGATGGAGGCGGAGTGGCATGGCGGTTGCAAGATTGAGGAAAAGTAGTCTATGGTTTCTACCAAAGTATCTATGGGCTTCGAGGATTGGCCAAAATATATTTGCACCCACCCAACGTCTCACCCAGCCATCAAGCGCCAAAAACGAGTCCACCAGTCATAGTCCAGAAAATGTTACAGGCGGGTGAAAACCAGATTTGCCAGGAGGTGAAGATCTGAGTCCAGGCTCAAAACGAGGACGATCCGATGGCCAGGAACACCCCAATCAGAGAAACTCCGTGAGGCCGAGTTGGCCAACCTCCTTATAAATGTTAAAACAAGAAATAGAAGGAAACAAACGTACCTACGTGAGGCAACTAATTGTGCCGAGGTTCTCGGCTGTACCCAGCAACAGGCCTGACACTCGTTCTTAATCCTTGCCTAATGAAACCATGCAGCAGAACGGGGCCATGGAAAAAACTTACTTGAAATGCTGCTTGAAATGCTGGAGCCTACTGGTCAAGTTATGCGTATACGCGTGGCAGCTCACAGGCAGAGAATACCGAATAATACCTCCTTGCCAATCATGAGTTGTCAACGGTTTCAATGCATAGGTCGGGATAGCGATTCCTCAATCCCCAATCCTCATCCTCTTCTCGCCGCTGCTATATAAGCACACACGACGACGAGACGAAGACGTAGCCAGACACACATCTACCTCCTCTCCTCTTCCTTTTCCTGAGCCACCGAGCGAGTGACGAGTTCGCAATGGTCGGGCGAGCAGCGGCGCCAAAGCGGAGGGCAGGCAATGGGCGGCAGAAGATCGCCATCCGGCGGATCGAGAAGAAGGACGCCCGGCAGGTATGCTTCGCCAAGCGCCGGCAGGGTCTGTTTAACAAGGCCAACGAGCTGGCGGTGATGTGCGGCGCCCAGGTGGCCGCCGTCACCTTCTCGGACGGCGGAAAGGCCTTCTCCTTCGGGCATCCCTCCGCCGAGGCCGTCATCGACCGCTTCCTGGCGGGGGGAGGCGCGCTGGTCCAGGGCGCCGCCGCCGACGACGAGCTGAAGAAGATGCACCTGCTGCACGGCGAGATGCGCACGCAGTTGAAGGAGGTGAAGGCGCGGAAAGAGCGCGTGGAGGAGGCCATGGCGAAGGAGCGCGCCGCGGGGGATCGGATCGCGGCGTGGCTCGACCCTGAGTTGGGCGACATGGGGGAGGAGGAGATGATGGCCTTCGCCGTCGAGCTGATGGTGGCGCGGGCCGCCATCTCGGAGCGCGCGTACCAGGTGCTCTTGGAGGCGCAGAACGTCAGCCGCATCCTGCAGGCGCCCCCGCCGCCACAGCAGCAGCAGCTCTTCGGTGGTAGTGCCTTTGAGTTTGGTAGCAGCAGCAGTGGCAACGCCGGAATGGAGATGCAACAGATGCAGATGGGGGTGCCTTCGACGCAGGGGTTTGCCGCCGGGATGCATATGGACCAGATGCTAATGGCAATGCCTCCGCCGGCACCGGCGGGCTTGGCCTACGCGGTGGACATGCAGCAGATGCTTATGTCGATTCCTCCATCGCCCGCGATGCAGCCGCAACCAGAGTTCGCCGCCGAGACGGAGATGCAGCAGACGGTTATGGCGATGCAGCCGCAACCAGAGTTCGCCGCCGAGACGGAGATGCAGCAGGTGACTATGACGATGCCGCCGCTGCCGGAGCTTCCTGTTGGGATGGCGATGCCTCCGCCGCCGGGGGTTGCCACCGGAATGAAGATGGTGCAGCAGGGGCCCGGGCCGAACATGGGCTTCCCCTACTGAGAAGAAGACAAGATCTACGTATCTAGTAATCCATTTATATGCATGGATGGACACCGATCCCTTAGTTCGTTATCAATCTTTTATGTAGTAATCCATTTATATACATCGTGCTTGCAGGTGATGATCCTGGGTGCAAGATTCATTATCATAGTATCAATTAAATTAATGTTTGTGATCTATTTGTATCGGTTCCTTTGGTTCTCTCTGGTGGCAACAGAACAAAAGATTTATGGGTCTTAATTGTTCAAAAATCTTATGAAAAACAGGTTTGCTATGAAAAATTGTTCTCTGGACCATACCTGTAACGCGAGAGCGACATCCAACGGCTAGCCTATGGACCGGCGCCTATCTAATGAGCCATCAGCATCTAACATTTTTTGTTAGAGTTAATAACTTCTTATTTAGTCCTCCCTTATGCCATGGGCTTTGTTAGCTAAGACTCGAGGCAGCGCATTTGTAGAAACTATATAAATATATATTCCAGTTTGAGTTCCATAGAAATTTGCTTTTGAATCAAGCTGAGAAAGTCAAATTCTTTGTTTGCATTTTGGATCATGACATTATACTATTAATATGGACGCCAATACACATATGACCTTCCCCATGGGGGTGGCCAGAGTGAATGGTCGTTCCCCCGGCAAAGAGGGAATTAAAGGAGTGAAGGCTTTCGTTCGCTTCGAGATGCCCCCGCCGCGACGGGTCCCCTCCTAGGCCTCCCGAGCACCAACTCACTGAAAAAACAAAATTTGAAAGCTAAACAAGTGGCCATTGAAAAACGGAAAAAATGTCTCTCTAGAAAAAAAAAATGGCATCACCCCCACCCCCCTCAACCCTCCTCGCATTTATTTTGAGAATAAACTAGGCAAAACTGTCCAGAAACTATGATATATACAAAAACAAAGATTTTCACATGATATATGCAATAATTTTTGCCATGGTGTGTACAAATAATTTGTCATGGTCAACTATAGTACCATAAAGCATGCATGGTAAATTCGCCGTGGATATTAAAATGCATGTAAGTGTGATAAAAAAAAGTGTCATGTTCTGTAGTCAAACATCCCCTCCGTATGTTAGAACTATCGAAAAAAATAGTTGCCGTCCTTTTGATGATTAATTTGCCATGATATATGTAATAAAACCAGCACCGGTCTACAGAACTGAAACATAGAGCAAAGCACACCCAAAAATCTTATAATTTACAAAAATAAATGTTCTAAAAAGTTGCGATGTGACAGTTAGAAAAAATGTTGTAGAAAGTTGCCATGCGGCAATTCCAAAAGGTAGTATTAAACTTGCCATGTGACCGTAACAGAAATTGAGGATCTCCAAAAGTTACACACAAAAAAGAAGTTGCCATGGCAGTTGTAGAAAAACAAAACTAAGCTTTGCCATGTGAGTAGTACGCATGATGATAATTTAGTAAAAAACATAGTACAAGTGAAATGGCAAAGTTTTAAATTTTTGGTCTGTAGGGCATGACTAACAAAGAAAAATGTACGATTACATGGGGATTTGGGGGGGAAATCCTCAATGAACATGGCAAACTTTAAAAAAAAGATGTTTTTATCTCAAATTTTCCATGGAAATTGTAGAAAAACAAAATTCTTAGTTTTGCCATGTGAGTACTATACATGATGGCAATCTAGTACAAACATGCTGGTACAAAACACATGGTAATTTTTAAAAAAATTGATCTATAGGGCATGGCAAATGAAGAAAAAAAATGGAAAGTTACATGGCAAAAAAAAATTGGGGGGTGGGGGGGGGATCCATATGTGTGCAATTTGTCATGGTCAATTTTTTCGATGATGGCAAAGGGAGGAAAATCATAGATGAGTGGCAACTTTTTTAAAAAGGAGACACATGGTCACATGGTGAATTCGGAAATATTGCTATATAGATCGTGACAATTGTAGGATAATTTGTATTTGATGCATGCCAATTTAACAATTTTGTTGTTTCTTAGCAATCACAGCAAATTTGTAGTGGGAACACATGTGAACTGGCTATCATAAAAAACATGGCAACTTTGTACTCTGAAGCACGGCAAAAATAATGTACTCTGAAGCCGTCGTGTCCATGTGTTGCTGCTTCGCCGACGACCACGACCCCTGCCACTGCTCGTCGTACCCTCTAATCTCCCACCAGCTTCCGGATCGTTACACTCCATTGAAAGGGCGAGCTTTCTCCACCCAGAAATCCAACATTCCTCGGCCCCGATCTGAGCTTCTCTCATGGCTGATCACGCCCCAGTCCTTGCCACATCCTCCATCGACGATGACGACTTGCTATCCCGGTGCTCAAGATGACGAATGGCGTTGCTTACCTCCTTGCGTTCGCTTGAGAGGGGGAAGGAGAAGTCGTGGCCCTTGCTGGCAATGGAGAGGACACATGCCTGAGCTCGGAGAGTGAGAGGGAGTGGAATGGGGAGGGAAAACCAACTAGAGCGCTAGTGATGTTTTCGAAGCGGAGGCGCCGCTCTTTGGTCTCGCCCCGCTAGTCAACCGAGATACCGGTTGTAGTCGCGCAAGTGCGATAGGAGCCAACGAATTCGCTTGTGTTCGCTCAAAAAATGTTGCGACTTGACGTCGGTTGTATAGCATTTCAAACTAATTTTGGTTTAATATACCGCTCAAACTATGCTCAATAATATCAACGGTATCATGTCGATCTGACTTGATTACATTTTAATATCCACTGAAGGTACAATCAAATAGTATTGAGGCCAAACAAGATATCATTGAGCTATAAAGTGTTCACTCAAATCACTAGCGAAACCACATTCATCCTCCAGAAGCAAAAGAAAAAGAATCTACCAAATATTCATCATCACGAAGAAACACTGAACATTCGCCAGAGAAATTCGCGGGGCGCCTCAAATCAACCAAACAGTTTCTCAGCAAACAATTGCCAGATTGAAGACAGTAAAACAACCTCTATTGTTATTATTACTATTACAAAGAGAATAACAAACTAGACACCCCTTCCAATGAGACCCTTATTCAGCTATGAGTTACTAGCTCTATGGTTTGATTCTTTCTACAGTTGGGCTTCTTCTATAGCTGAATTCCTATCTGTTAAGTATACAAGCTGCAACGAGCAAAGTAAAATCTTCTATAGAGCCACCATCAAATCAAATTTAAAGACCGTGTTTGTACACCCATTGTTAAGAGAGATGGCAGGGTGGGCATGCGTTGGCCCTTCTCTGTTCAGTCCTTCGATCCGATCGCGCAAGTCGTTTTCCTCCAAGAGCTGTGTTTGATATGTGTTTTGGTTTGATTCTACATACACCACAGCCGATCACATCGGCGAGCTCTCAAGGTCTTTCTGCTCTACTGTCATACTTCATCAGATTGGCATCAGCTCCTACAGGACAAGGGAGAAAATCAATTATGCACATGTTTGATGATCAGCATAAAACCAAGTGAACACTGCATCAAAGAAAATGCATTACATGAGGAGTGCAATATTAAATATATCTGCGGTGGTATACCTGCACAATGTAGGATTAGGTTACATCCATGTTTGTCGTATACGCTATGTTCTTGGTTGAAGTTTCCAGCTGGATAACATGCCCGTTAAGTTCCTTTTCCTTCATTATTGAGGCTTCACTCAAACTATGTGTGCTTTGAGAATTCTGGTGAGGTGAGTTCAGGACCTCAGAACCACAAGTGCCCAATCCACTTGATGAAAAATCTAGTTGTTTCTCAACACATTTTGTGAGACACATTCTCTTTGCCCTTATCCGGTATGGAGGTGAAACGTCAAAGCCCCTTGCAGAACTCGATAGCCCATCACGAGAACCCAGTGACATAAAGGATGCAGTTCTAAATGACTCTGGTGTGTCTGTAGCAGGGGGCTTCCCAGCAGGGGTGTAAAAGCTGTCAGTGTTCGGTTCACCAAACTTCAAATCACTAGCAGGTGTCGGCCTTTCTCGTTTTCTTCTTCTTAATATTGAAGGGGTGACTGGGAAGCTGTCAGCAGCAATCTTCAATATTGAATCAACACTTAACTGGACTGACATTGTTCCCTTCGTTGGCGTCGTGCAACCATTGGGCGATAGTGCCCCACTCCTGCAATGTTCAGATGTCCGATGCACGGTTTGATGTTCAGAAAAGAGCGAGGAACTGGCAGGGGCTACATCATTCATGTTAGGAATCTGGTAACAAAGAGGACCAAGGCTAGACTGTGCATCATTCTTCAAAGATGATTCTTCACCTTTAGCTGGTACAGCTTCTAGCTGAGTGCTACCAGGTTCCCCCAGGGTATCAAGTGTGGAATCAACCTTGAGTCCCTTCTCATGAACAGAAACAATTTCCAAACCCTTGTCACAAACAGAATCACTTTCCAGACCTTGTGCCGCTGAAGTAACAGCAGAGCCATTGACCACTGATGACACTTGACATGAAGTTAGTGGCCGCACAGTTGGTAAGAAAGAAATGGATAGGAACCCTGAGCAGTCCTTGGTATGATCCGGTTTGTATGACTGTAGATGTGAGCTAAAATTAGAATGATGAGCTATTTCAGGCAGGTTTTTTGAAGTGATGCCGGGCACTGTGTTCAGATCAAGATGGCCCTCAGAAGCCAACGGCTTCTGTTTATCCTTGAAGTCATCATGACCAACTAGTCTTGGAATTGCCAAAATATTTCTGGTGCCATAGACATCTAACTTCTTTCTCAAAGAACTATTCCAATGATTCTTTATAGAATTATCAGTCCTGGAAAGAGCAACATACTATCAGCACGAATACATTATCTTGTGAAGTGAACAAGGAAAACTAAGCTGTACAAGGTGCAGACAGTAAAGACACAACTCATACTTACAAGGAAACAATCAAGAGTTGATGACCATAACAAAGCTTTGCACAGTTATAAACAGAGAATCAAAAACAAACTAACTAAATAAGTGTGTATTCCTTCGAAATGGAATATTTGGCTACTTCGAAATGGAAGAATTTTCAGGCAAGAAAGGGCATCCTTTGGAGCATGGAAAGGCAAATTTATTCACGATATAACCTTATTGTCACACAGGTTTAAAGCTACTGTCAAGCCCATTCTGCTGGCCTGGATCCAATCCTTACAATAATCTGTTCATATTGTTGTACTCTTTTGTATTTATGTACTGTGTAAATAGGTGAGTGCCCTTGTACAGTAATTTACTTTTTAGACTTTTGTATGACTCTCAGTTCTTTAATAAAGGACTGTGAGGCTTTTGCCTCATAGTGTTCAGTCGGAAAAAAAGTAAGTGTGCATTATGAGTAATACGCCTGCTTACAGATTTATCATCATTCAGCTACAGAAGCCTGTAGTTAGTTTTTGGAGAATACAATTATTTATTCAAATTTGGCAGATCCATTCCATTTATGATAATCTTGTAACTGCAATTATATTTATCAGAAACAACAGTAGAGGGTTTAAAAGAATTATTTATTCAGGTTTATTTGCAGATAGTCAACAATAGAGGTGTGGGTGGTGGTTGGCCAGGGCCCCCTTTACATTGTGCATCTTTATTAAAAAGAAAACCCAATACTAAAAAGTTCAACATAACGAGTTAACGCAAAAAAACTACAACTGGCCCATGTTATTTTACATCATGGCAGGTCTAGTAAAATGGGTGGTCATTGAATAATTAAAGTCATGAGATAGCATAGTTTGTTAGCAGCAACTCATTGCCATTTCAAAATCATGCCGCTAGGTTCTGCAGAAAAATTCCAATAGGATGTAAGCTATTTGGCAGTACCTTCCAGGAAGAACTTTTGCTATTTCTGCCCATTTATTTCCATACTCCCGATGGGCATTAATCAGTGCCTGTTCCTCCTCAGCAGTCCAAGCATCTTTTCGTATGTCTGGATTCAGATGATTATGCCACCTAAGATGTTTTGTATGAATTCAAAATCAGCTTCATATTTACCAATCAGCTCTTTATGTAACCAGTATGTTTCTGAATTAGCAAACCTCCCCCCTTTTGTCTTGCACAAAGGGGGGAATGCATTTCAGCAAACCATATAAAAATAAAACAATCGAAAGAATACCTCTCTCGACATTGCTTGCCTATACGTCCAGGTAGTGACCTTGCAATGACGGACCATTTTGTTGGTCCATACTTCTTTACAAGATCAATAATTTTATCATCTTCCTGTAGAAAAATATATCATAAATATGTAAATATAACGATAAATGTGCGAAAGCCTTTTTTTTCAAACAAAAGTCAGGAGTGCAGAGACAAACCTCTTGAGTCCAAGGACCTTTGATGAGTTCAGGGTTAAGAACCTTCTGCCATCGATGCAAACATTGTACCTCTGTCCTATCCGGAAAGAATTCAGCTGTGTAGGTAGATAGCGATGCAATAAGTGAGCTCACCACACTTGCATATACAGAACAACGTCCAAAGAAGTATGGCATTACTATATTACTGTATAACTAACTAAAATGTGGGATATGCATTCATAAGGTAACCATTATCAGCCCTGAGATAAATATCATGCTTCAGCATTAATCAACTGGTCGAACGAACTATAAGAGCACCAGTAACTACTCTTAATTTCTGCTATCCCTTTTCCTCAAATGATGCTGCAAATATGTAAGATGTAACAGGGCCCCACACCAGTGCAAAAAATCATTAACAGTTTAGCCCCTTTTTGAGGTATTATACAGAATGGACAATGTAAAAACTTATTTCAAAGTCTATCATGTTTGGTGCAACGTCATACTGCAAATGACAGCAAATATAGATAGCAGTTTACAAATGCAAGGAGACCTGAGCATATGAGTTGGTACAGAGCAAAGAAGAGGCAAACCTATTTTCTTCCAGCTTCTACCATTGAAAGTTTCAACTGCCTTCCGCAATGTTTCATCCTGTTGTCATTTGTTGATGCCAAATTAGCAGCAATCCACATGTGTGTTGGAATCAAACAGTAAAAATACTTTCCAATAGGAAAAAAAAGAGAAATTTCTTGCGATATAAAAATCTAGTCTTCCAATAGCAAGACCAAGAATGACAGTCATGGCAAATTGATTGAAAAAATTACGCAATGGATGATACAGCTGACTTTTTTTGCACTAGATAGATAAATTAGCTGTACAAACCAAACTATATAATATTGTACACTGGCATATATACATTATGAATACTGGACTATGAACATAGTTTTGCATTGCATGTAATAGACTGGTCTTGGTAACAGAGGAAGTGAGATAGTTACCTCTTGTGATGTCCAGCCACCCTTTGCTCTCCTTATAGGCCCACTTGTTCGCCTAATATAAGTAAAATTTGGTCAGCAAAATAAATGTGAAATATTGTCAGTTCAAGGTAATAAGGAACACCTCCGAGAAGATGGATCTGAAGCACAATCTGCAGATATACACTAGCATACAATAACAACAAATATGTGGTTATTGCAGAAGAGGACTACATAAGAAAGCCGTGTAGTGTGCACCTGAAACAGGGACGCTAACTAATGTACTGCTAGTCCTACCATGTGAATCGCCACTGTGGAGCCTTTTATCTTTATAAATTTGCAGGTATTTAATTCTCGTGAACAATATGCTAATATAAATTTCCCATAGATGAACACTCACATCCTACCTGGAACCTAAAAGATGCCAGGATCCTGAATATTCTGGTTGAGATATACCCAGTAAAGTCGGGCATACAAGTATCATGGGAACCAGTATTTGATGCCTGAGTGATCCAGGGCAGCAAATTTTGTGATCCAGTGTCACCACAAACAACACAAACGAATGCCCTATGCTATGAACATGCATCATCAAATTCATACCAAAAGCTAGGAAGCTTTATCACAATTCCCGGATAAGAAACTACATACCGGTGCTCAATCATGGAAACTGTTCCAGAGCACATTTCAATCAATAAACATTTCCAATATAAGAAATTGCTTAGCAATATAGGCACACCATAGATGAAGCATTTCAAAATGGGACAGAAGGGTATTGGTGACTGCGACTACTAAAACCATGAAGCTAGTAAAGCAAAAGAAATAACCTCCATCCATATCTTGTTGAAACAGCTGCTGCCAAAGCACAACTAAACTGTATCTCCGGATATACAAGCCGGGGATGCTAATACTAAAGCTACTAAAAGTCTAAAACCTCAGCAACCATGACAAAAACCAAATAAACTTTCCCATCAAGATAAAAAATATAGCACGGCGCCACAACCATGGTTAAACTAACTAGGCACCCAAAGCGGGCATCTTTTGCAAACTGTACCGATCTAGACAAAGTCACAAACTAAACTAAGCCAGCCAAATGAAATGACTGAACCTTCAATAACAATAGCATACCAAAGAAGAACATGTTTAACACGGAATTCACCACTACAACATGCTTAAGCCATGCTTGGAACTCTGGATGAAGACAGCATGCTGACATAGTAGTTCATGGAACCTATAAGAACCATAATGCCTCGAGAACCTAATGGATTGCCCCGAAGAATCTATCTTTTCACACAAACAGCCACAAATACCACTCCTGTGCCATTCCTTGACCAAGAAAATCCACCTCTTCACAGAATTATTACAGCCAAAGCGCTCACCAAGCCAGGCAATTTGACGCTGATAGAGCCACAACCCACAGCCAAATCCACAAAAAGGTCAAATTCTCTCACCCCCAACACCGACCAGGCCAGGACCACGACCCGAGCAAGCATCATCCGACCCAGGTAAAGCTAACGGTAACCCAACCGACCGGACCAGATCCCTCCCATCGGACCAATCAAGCGCAACAAAGAGATAGCTTCTCTTCCTCACCTGAGACCGGAGATGGAATTCACCGAGCTGGACACGGGCGGCGACATCCGCGCGGGCGCACCGGCGCCGCCATAGCTGCTGCCCTCGGACACCGACTCGCTGGACGCGGCGAGGGGCTGCCGGTTCTCCACGCAGCCCTCGTGCTCCGCCTCCGCCATGGCCCCCATCTACCGCCCCGTCATCACCAGGAGAACCTACAGGCAGCAGGGCGAGATCACCACAAGATAAAATGGAGGAGTTCAGATCAAGGAAGCCGCGGAAGGAACCGCCACGGGGCAGATCGAGACAATAAGAAGGCGCGTCGCGAATCTAGCAGGGCGTACCAGATCGAGCGGGGCGGCGGATCGAATCCGGGAGGGGGGCGAGCCAAGCCGATCGGGGGGCGGGCGGGCGGGGGATGGCGCGAAGGGAGGGAGCGAGGGCGCGCGGTGGCTCGAAACCCTAGGGGCGGGCGTTAAAGAGCAGAGCTTTTTATCCCCCCGTTCCTCTCTCGCGCTACGGCTGCCGTTGGGAGGGTGTCGGGGGCGGTTGTTGATGGAGAGGAGAGAGAGGACGCTTTCAAAAAACCTCGCCCGTTGAAGCGATGGGGGAAGGAAGGGAAGGGGAGGAGGCCAGGCGGCATAAATTACTGGCCCACGCCTTTTCCCGGGTCGGTCCCTGGGTTTGTTGCGTATCAGATCGGATATGGAGAAGGGTCGCGGGTTTCTGTTACAACTCTTTTCCAAAGGAAACAAATCCGTGACCGTGAGCTTGTGTACAAAGAAAAATGTACCCAAGGGCATTTTTAACGTGGACTCTCAAATCGTTCGCTTTCGTCCGGACCAAGTAGATTGGACGCATTTTATCGTCTAATAAGGCGGTACTGATCGGTCCAAGGGCTGGCTCAGACGTCCGTTTTCACGCAAACCGAAAACAATTCAGGGGGCTTTGTGGGAGTTCGGATCATTGTCACGTACACGTTTGACACCCAGGACCATACCAAAACCCTCTTCCGCACCCGCAGCTCTCTCGTGCGAAGCGGTTGCCGTGCATTCATGTCGGGCAGCGTCACTCCAGAGCACCAGAGCCGCATTGATGCCGGCTCGGAGTGGACACGGCCTCTCATGCATTGAAGCGGTGTGCCGGTCAAGAGCGTCGCCCGGTCTCCGCATCTGTTTTCAATGCCGGATACGCATGAACTCATGGGATTGGACGGCTCTGTAACGCATTCAACCCGGCCCCGTTAGGCGCTAAAGAAGCATGGTGGACGAGAAACCCACTATGACGTCCACATTGACACAACACGCTGCTTGCCCTGGCCAACGCCCGCTATTTAAATGATGCCTCCTCGCCCGGCACAACCAGCACCGCACCACCTCCGCCATGATCGTGATAGAGATATGGGAGAGGCTCTTGACGGAGCGGAAGTAGGAGTAGGTCGGCATTGTGACTGCCTAGCAGGACCACCGTGCTAACCGGATAGAGGCTAGCTTGTCGGGGAGCTCGTCTGAGGGGAGCGACACGAATGAGGCGATGGACGAGACCGCCCTCGCAGATCCACGCCAACATCACCTTGGAGTAGACGCGGGTGCACTTCGACGCCATGTGAGAAGAGTTGTGTGCACTGTTGGTGTCGCCGTTCTGACAGGCAAACGACGATGTCGTCGCGGCCATGGTCGCGGAGGATCTGGACTTCCTGGATGACCAGCGGGTGATGTACCAGTCCATACGCAACGCCCACGAGATCCACCATGAAACGATGGCGGTTGCACGTCCTGCGGGAGGAGAGGGTCGCCCTATTCACGGAGATCGGCATGGAGGCGGCCAAGTAAGAGGCGCAGACGATCGCGAACGGCGCCAGCTTCGCCACCGCGGTTCACGTTGTTGAAATATATTGCCCACCTCCCTTCATCAGTTCGGACTTTTGAATGAGTTGGCTGGAGCATGAATTCAATATGGTATCAGAGCCAAGAGGTCTTGAGTTCAAGACCCTGCCAACGCAGTATTAAATAAAATGATTATGTGGCCTACATCGATCCCACGTCTAAGGACTAAAATAGACTAGACGTGAGGGGGAGTGTTGAAGTATATTGCCCACCTCCCTCCAACAGTTTACAATATTTTTTTTGAAACGCGGTCCCTTAGGGCCCGATTCATTAAAAAAGTCGAAGAGGCCCAATTCATTAAAAAAGTCGAAGAGAGGTGCCCAGTTAATTAACGAAAAACTGGGCGAAAACCGTCACAACATGCCCGCCAAACACAAGGCACACAGGGCGACCTGGCAACCCATACAAGAATGCACACACGCCGCCGAAGAGACGCGAACAAGCGTCGAGGCCTGCGTCGGTCGATGCCAAACAGTCCACCGCACACGTCGACGACCAGGCAGCTCCGACTCTGTCGACGAGCATTGTAGGGGGGAAAGCGCTGGGCCTGCGTCGAGCCGGCATCGGAACCGACCACCCATCTCGTGTCATCGTCGTCGCGGAAGCACCCCGTCTGCAGCTCCGACTTCAGGAAGACAAATGAGGTCCGACCACCCCTCGAACACGCCGGATGAGACCGACTACCAAAGCTCAGCAGCCGCCCAACTCCGTCTGAAGCCGCCATCGTTGCCACACTAGAAGTCGCGCAACATCCATATTGTCGGACAGACAATCACCGACCGCAATGTCGCGAGCGTCCAGCCAAGGAAAGTGCAAACGGGATCCAATGCTCTTCAAGGCGACGCCCCAAAGGAGGAATCGATGATTCCGACGCCATCGCCCGACCCGACTGGGCCTTAGGCTTTCATCCGAAGAGCTGGAACCGAGGATGTGCAGGGGGTGGACTCCACGACAGCGCCTCCAAGGAGGTGACACGACATCCGCAGACGTCGATGTCGTCTGTAGGAAGAAACCCATCAAGCTTTCGCCCGGAGCACCGCCCAACACCACATCCTCACGCACTGCATCTTCGCTCACCCGCACACCTCCCACGAGGTCATCGCGCCATGACCAAGCAGAAGCCACCATCACAGCAAGCATCCACCATTGGTCTCACCGACCGGAGACACGAGCAGGGCAGACAACACACCTCGACGACGTCTTCAAGAAGAGTGCGGCACACGAGGGCGTCGCCGTCACCGGCCCCGGCCAGAGGTCCGAGACAGGGCTTTCGCCCGACGCTGCCACACTGTCGGCCGAGCCCAAGCCCGACCGGACCACCAAACAGCCTCTCGCCGCAACGCCCAGGACTGCCGCCCCCTGATGGATTCTCGCCCCTCGTTGGTTACCCCAAGTGGAAGGTTTGAGATGTAGCGTAGCGGCAAATTTCCCTTGGCAAAGATACCAAGGATCGAATCCCGTGAGACTCCGAGGGTCGACAAGAAGGTGTCAATAGCGCCAGAAACTTTCGCTTGACAGGACCTGCACACAGATACAAATAACTTTGCTCCCAACGAGTACAGAGAGGTTGTCAATCCCCCCGGCCTTGTCGTTTACAAAGGATCAAACGCAAGAGATAATAATGATAGGTATGACTGCAACTAGGAAATAAGAACAGGAAGTAAATAGCGGGTGTGATCAGTGATAGTAATATGGACCGGGATCCCATGATGTTCACTAGTGATGTCTCTCTCCCAAAAGACGATAAAACAGCTAAGCGAGGTAAACAAATTACAGCTGGGCAATTGACAGGATTATGTGCGCAAACCAATGCTAACTATGTTGTAAGAAAGGTAGAGGCTCAAAAGCATGGGCGGTACGCCAAGGCAAGTAGACCGAAATCCATCTGCATCTACTACTAATCATCCACCTTGAGATATCTATCCAGAACATCTCGCTGGTATTAAGTTGCGAGTCCCACCCATAGTGTAAACTCAAAGCAATAGACAACTGCATTGAAAGAACTTTGCGTAAAGTAAACAATCCTTGCACCCGCAAGTACAAGCACCGTTGTTTTCCCCCTTGTGGCAACATCACATCCCCTAGACTCATGTTTCTGTCACTCAAGCTAGTCATCGAGGGGCATGAACCCACAATCAAGCATAACGTTCCCTCTTGGAGTTACTACCTACTACTCGGCCAAAGCAATAAATAGCAACGGAGAACATGCAAGAATTACTCAAGAACATAAATATAAAAGAGGTGAATCAAATATATTACTCACACACAATCTGAACATAATCTCATAATCCATCGGATCCCAGCAAACTCAGCATAGCAACAGCATAAGGATTACATATGTGCCTCGATCATGTAGGGCAGCTCACGAGGTCTAATCGATGAAGAACAAAGAGGGGAGGAGAACATCACATAGCTGCTGGTCATGGACCCATGGTCCAAGAGGGACTACTCACAACTCATCCGGGAAGCGTCCATGGTGGTGGAGAAGCTCCCGGCGGTGGTTCTCCCCTCCGGCAGGGTGCCGGGAAGAGTTCTCCTGGTGTTCCCGATCTTGGAAGCGCGGCGGCGGCGGAACAGAGATGAGATCGCGAAAAAGGGTTCCGTCCTTGAGGGTTTCGGGACGCGTGCAATATATATGCCAAAGGGGGTCACCAGAGGAGGTGGTGGGGCCCCAGGCGCCCTCCTGGCGCGGCCAGGGGTGGGGCCGTGCCGGGTGGCCGCCTGGGCCACCCCCAGCTCCCCTCTGGCCCTGCCTTGGTTTTTCCGGAAGCTCCCGATACGCTAATTTTTCCTGTATTTTTCCCGGAATTTTTAGGGCACTTTTAATATGGGGGAAACCTGAAATAGAAAAACAGCAGAAAACAGGAACTCGCACTGTGGTGCACTGAGTTAATAGGTTAGTCCAAATATGATCAAAAGTGTATGGAAGTGCATAAATATCATAGCAATATCACACAAAAGAGGCATGGAGCAAGCAGAAATTATAGATACGTTTTGGACGTATCA
>LR738711.1:824102860-824130109 GCA_902687465.1 Secale cereale | reverse complement strand
GGGGGGGGGGGGGGGGGGGGGGGGCGCCTGGGCCCCCCAGGCCTCTGCTGATGCCCCCCTTTGGCATATATTTAACACGCGTCCCGAAACCCTCGAGACGGGAACCCTTTTTCGCGATCTCATCTGTGTTCCACCGCCGCCGCGCTTCCAAGATCGGGAGCACCAGGAGAACTCTTCCCGGCACCCTGCCGGAGGGGAGGATCACCACTGCGAGCCTCTCCACCACCATGGAAGCCTCCCGGATGAGTTGTGAGTAGTCTCCCTTGGACCATGGGTCCGTGACCAGTAGCTATGTGATGTTTTCCCGCCGTTCTTGTGCTTCACTAATTAGACCTCGTGAGCTGCCCTACATGATCGAGGCACATATGTAATCCTTATGCTGTTGCTATGATGAGTTTGCTGGGATCCGATGGATTGTGAGATTATGTTCAGATTGTGTTTGAGTAATATATTTGATTTACCTCTTTTATATTTATGTTCGTAAGTAATTCTTGCATGTTCTCCGTTGCTATTTATTGCTTTGGCCAAGTAGTAGGTAGTGACTCCAAGAGGGAACGTTATGCTCGATTGTGGGTTCATGCCCCTCGATGACTAGCTTGAGTGACAGAAACATGAGTCTAGGGGATGTGCTGTTGCCACAAAGGGGAAAACAACGGTGCTTGTGCCCGCGGGTGCAAGGATTGTTTAC
This sequence comes from Secale cereale, assembly GCA_902687465.1. NCBI lineage: Eukaryota > Viridiplantae > Streptophyta > Magnoliopsida > Poales > Poaceae > Secale > Secale cereale. The sequence continues at coordinate 824,129,421 of LR738711.1, read as the reverse complement.
TTTACGCAAAGTTCTTTTAATGCAGTTGTCTGTTGCTTTGAGTTTACACTATGGGTGGGACTCGCAACTTAATACCAGCGAGATGTTCTGGATAGATATCTCAAGGTGGATGATTAGTAGTAGATGCAGATGGATTTCGGTCTACTTGCCTTGGCGTACCGCCCATGCTTTGAACCTCTACCTTTCTTGCAACATAGTCAGCATTGGTTTGCGCACATGGTCCTGTCAATTGCCCAGCTGTAATTCGTTTACCTCACATAGCTGTTTTATCATCTTTTGGGAGAGAGACATCGCTAGTGAACATCATGGGACCCCGGTCCATATTACCATCATTGATCACATCCGCTATTTACTTTCCGCTTTTACTTACTATTTGCAGCAATACCTATCACTATTATCACTTGTGTTTGATCCTTTGTAAACGACAAGGCCGGAGGGATTGACGACCTCTCTGTACTCGTTGGGAGCAAAGTTATTTGTATCTGTGTGCAGGTCCACGTTGATTGCTAATATCTGGCGCCGTTAGCAGTTAACACCTTCTTGTTGAAACTAGGAGTCTCAGGGGAAATCGATCCTTGGTATCTTTGCCAAGGGAAAACTTCCGCTACACTGCATCTCAAACCTTCCTCTTGGGGTAACCAACGAGGGGCGAGAAGCCATCAAGCAAAGTTTTCTGGCGCCGTTGCCGGGGACTCCACTCTTCAAGATAGGGGAGTTGCACGCTATCTTTTACCTTTGCTTTTTAGTCTTGTTAGTTTACCTTTCAGTTTTTTTGCTTTAGTATCTTTTATCGAAAATCACAAAAATAGTTATCTTGCTTGCTTGCTACTATGGGTTCCACCGAGAACACCAAGTTGTGTGACTTCACTAGTCACAACAACGATGACTTTATCTGCACACCTATCACTACACCTGCCACTTCAGCACCTTCTTATGAAATTAAACCTGCTTTACTGAACTTAGTCATGAAAGATCAATTCTCCGGTGCTGGAGATGATGCTGCTTTACACTTAAACAATTTTGTTGAACTTTGTGATATGCAAAAGTACCAAGAAATAGATGGTAATATTGTTAAGCTTAAGCTTTTTCCTTTCTCCTTGAGAGGAGGAGCTAAAATTTGGTTTCATTCTTTGCCTAGAAATAGCATAGATTCATGGGACAAGTGCAAAGATGCTTTTATTGGAAAATACTATCCACCTGCTAAAATTATCCAACTAAGAAGTAACATAATGAATTTTAAACAATTGGATAATGAACACGTTGCCCAAGCTTGGGAACGTATGAAATCTCTTGTCAAGAACTGCCCTACTCATGGTTTGACTACTTGGATGGTTATCCAAACTTTTTATGCAGGCTTGAACTTTACCTCGCGGAACTTGTTAGATTCGGCCGCGGGAGAAACCTTTATGTCAACTACACTTGGTGCTGCCACGAAGCTTCTCGATGAGATGATGACCAACTATTCCCAATGGCACACCGAACGCGCTCCAACAGGTAGGAAGGTAAACTCTGTCGAGGAGATTTCCTCCCTAAGTGAAAAAGTTGACTTGATCATGTCTCTACTTTCAAAGCAATCTTTTGTTGATCCTCGTGATGTTCCTTTAAATTCTTTGATTGCTCAAGAACAAGTAGACGTGAACTTTATCTCTAGAAACAATTTTAATAACAATGCTTATAGGAGTAATTTTGGTAGCAATCCTAGACCATTCCCCTCTAATTCTTATGGGAACAACAATGCTTATCCTAGCACCAAGAACTCCACTACTGAACTAGAGATTATGCTTAAAGATTTCATCACTACCCAAAAAGCCTTTAATAAGGGTGTAGAAGAAAAACTAAACAAACTAGATGATCTCTCTTCAAAGGTAGACAATTTAGCCCATGAGGTAGAATTGCTTAAAATTAGAACTTCTCCTCTTGAGGAGAGGAAGGTCACTCCTATGAATGCTATTCAAGTGCAAATTAATGAAAACATTAGGATGTTGGCTAAACTTAAAGAGAGATGGGCTAGAGAAAGGGAGGAAGAAGATAGAATTAAGAACCTTCCTACCCACCACACTGTTGCTACTATCCAAGTTGTTGAGGATATCCAAACTCTTAGCACCCAATGCACTCCTGGTCCCAATGGACCTATTAATGGTGATGCTATGACTATGGAAACTACCAAACAAGTGAACCTAAAGGACACCACTACCACTTTACTTGATAGTAGTGACCTTGATTTTGATAATTGCACTCTTACCGAAGTTATAGATTTCCTTCACAAGATGTCTAGAGATCCCCGCACTAGCATGCTTAACCTTGCCTTCACAGAGCATATCACTAATGCTCTCATCAAAGCTAGGGAGGAGAAACTTAGAGTAGAAGCCTCCATACCTAGAACCTCCATACCTAGAAAGCTAGAAGATGGTTGGGATCCTATGATTAAAATTAAGATAAATAACTGCTCTTGCTATGCATTATGTGATGTTGGAGCTAGTACCTCTCTTATGCCCAAAAGAATATATGATATGCTTAAATTGAAACCTTTTGATTCTTGTTCTTTTGGTGTTCGTCTCGTTGATTCTTCCATAAAGAAACCTTTGGGGAGGATCGACGATGTTCTTATCATTGTCAATGACAATTGTGTTCCCGTTGATTTTACTATTATGGATATTGAATGTGAACCTTCGTGTCCAATTATTTTGGGACATCCTTTTCTACGCACCGTTGGTGCTATCATTGACATGAATGAGGGGAATATAAAATTCCAATTTCCTCTCAAGAAAGGGATGGAACACTTCCCTCGAAAGAAGATTAAGTTACCTTTTGAGTCCGTTATACGGGCTAGCTATTCTTTTACTCTTGATAAGACTTGATCTCTTTGCATTATGCCTAGCTTAAAGGCATAAAAGAAAGCGCTTTTGGGAGGCAACCCACATGAATAAAATTTTATTTTGCTTTTGTTGTGTCTTGATGTTGTTACTACAGTAGCATCATCATTGTATCTTTGTTTTTCAACTTTGTGCCAAGTGTAGCCTCTGATTGCAAGAGAATTCAAAAGTTGTGACGTGCTATCCAGGAAACAGATTCTGTCCTTGGATAGAAAAATTCGTATAAAATCACCAGATCATCTTTTTGGTCTGAATGTTTTCGACAACGTGCTCTATATAATTGTCTTTCGTGCTTCTGTTTTGAGTTTTTTGATTAGAGTTGCAGAAGTGCCCCGAAAAAATCATTTACTACCGGCTGTTCTGTTTTTCATAGATTCTGTCCTGTTTTGCCTTTCCTTCATTTTGCAAACCTTGAGCTTGCTTTTTCTTTGCAAAAACCTTTTGGCAATCTTGAGAAACAGTAGACCTTCAAGAATATCCTTATTTCCAGCAAGGAACAATTATTTTATTAAGGGTACTAACCTCGCTAATCAGATTATGATGAGTTATGTATGAAGGGAGTTTTCAAGTGTGCGAGGGAAGATGATAAAAAGATTCAGGAGTGTCAAACGCTCAAGCTTGGGGATGCCCCCATGCACCCCCAAGAAATATTCAAGGAGACTCAAGCGTCTAAGCTTGGGGATGCTGATGGCTTCTCGCCCCTCGTTGGTTACCCCAAGTGGAAGGTTTGAGATGCAGTGTAGCGGAAGTTTTCCCTTGGCAAAGATACCAAGGATCGATTTCCCCTGAGACTCCCAGTTTCAACAAGAAGGTGTTAACTGCTAATGGCGCCAGATATTAGCAATCAATGTGGACCTGCACACAGATACAAATAACTTTGCTCCCAACGAGTACAGAGAGGTTGTCAATCCCTCCGGCCTTGTCGTTTACAAAGGGTCAAACGCAAGTGATAATAGTGATATGTATTGCTGCAATAGTAAGTAAAAAGCGGAAAGTAAATAGCGGATGTGATTAATGATGGTAATATGGACCGGGGTCCCATGATGTTCACTAGTGATGTCTCTCTCCCAAAAGACGATAAAACAACTATGTGAGGTAAACGAATTACAGCTGGGCAATTGATAGGACCATGTGCGCAAACCAATGCTGACTAAGTTGCAAGAAAGGTAGAGGTTCAAAGCATGGGCGGTACGCCAAGGCAAGTAGACCGAAATCCATCTGCATCTACTACTAATCATCCACCTTGAGATATCTATCCAGAACATCTCGCTGGTATTAAGTTGCGAGTCCCACCCATAGTGTAAACTCAAAGCAACAGACAACTGCATTAAAAGAACTTTGCGTAAAGTAAACAATCCTTGCACCCGCGGGCACAAGCACCGTTGTTTTCCCCCTTGTGGCAACAGCACATCCCCTAGACTCATGTTTCTGTCACTCAAACTAGTCATCGAGGGGCATGAACCCACAATCGAGTATAACGTTCCCTCTTGGAGTCACTACCTACTACTTGGCCAAAGCAATAAATAACAACGGAGAACATGCAAGAATTACTTACGAACATAAATATAAAAGAGGTAGATCAAATATATTACTCAAACACAATATGAACATAATCTCACAATCCATCGGATCCCAGCAAACTCATCATAGCAACAGCATAAGGATTACATATGTGCCTCGATCATGTAGGGCAGCTCACGAGGTCTAATTAGTGAAGCACAAGAACGGGAGGAGAACATCACATAGCTACTGGTCATGGACCCATGGTCCAAGGGAGACTACTCACAACTCATCCGGGAGGCGTCCATGGTGGTGGAGAAGCTCCCGGTGGTGATCCTCCCCTCCGGCAGGGTGCCGGGAAGAGTTCTCCTGGTGCTCCCGATCTTGGAAGCGCGGCGGTGGCGGAACAGAGATGAGATCGCGAAAAAGGGTTCCCGTCTCGAGGGTTTCGGGACACGATATAAATATATGCCAAAGGGGGGCATCAGCGGAGGCCTGGGGGGCCCAGGCGCCCCCCGGCGCGGCCAGGAGGGGGTCGCGCCACCAGGGCGCTTGGAGCCCTGGTGGCCCCCCTCCGACTCTACTTCGGGTGCCGGGAAGCTTCTGGAACGCTGATTTTTTATATAATTTTTCCGGGATTTTTCTGGCAGTTTCGTAATGGGAAAACCTGAAATACAAAAACAACAGAAAACAGAAACTGGCACAGGGGTGCACTGAGTTAATAGGTTAGTCCAAATATGATCAAAAGTGTATGGAAGTGTATAAATATCATAGCAATATCACCCAAAAGAGGCATGGAGCAAGCAGAAATTATAGATACGTTTTGGACGTATCAACATCCCCAAGCTTAATTCCTGCTCGTCCTCGAGTAGGTAAATGATAACAAGAATAATTTCTGTGGTGACATGCTATTAACCATATAGGACTTTTTCATAGTCACATGAAAAAAGCTTACTGAGATAATGAATCTGTAGTAATTAAGTTGCCTCATGAGAAAATCACAAAGAACTGAAAGTTTTACAATATGAAATTGAAACATCAAATAGATTTGTAATGAGCATGGTGTGCAAATATGATAAAGTGATATCTCGCTTGCCCCCTTTAGTGAAGCAAAACATAAATGCAGGGGCACCTCCAAGGTTTAAGTGATGACTAGATACAATAATTTCAGAATAAACGATATCACAATCATGCAAAAGACAATGCTACTTTGGGACAATGCACATTACACTCAGAATGACAATCATGCTCTCAGTAGTTGGTGCTTTAAAAGAAGGTGGAGACTCTCGAACCGTGGCTTTTGTTGGCAAGGTTGAAAACCCGTAGTCGGAAACAAAGACAAAGCATGTACCAGAGCTCTTGGTTTTAAAAACAGAAGTAATAATTATTTTTTTAGATTATGCATGTTCCGTCAACGAATGCTAGCAGACAACTCAATCACTTCTTGAGATGGACAAGTTTCGAGGAACGGCTCCCGAATGAAGACGATCACATCCACTTAATCTCCTTTGTTTATCACTGCCAAAGTTTTCTGATTTCTCATGAACAAAGCGTGAAGGAGGGTTTGTTTGTTATATTATTTTTGAGCCGGGCACACTCTTTGCCAGTTCCTTCTCGTATTATGGGTTTGCACATTAGACATGCAATCCCGGGGTGAAGCTTGTCCAACTTAAAAAGATCATGAATTAACTACTACTTCCTCATGAACTTAAAACAGAGGCACAAAACAGAAATGTATTTTTTTTTGAATAATTTCGAGATGGTACATGAAAGTCTCCGTTAGGAATGACAGGTAAATACCATGTATAGGAAGGTATGGTGGACTCATATGGCATAACTGGTTTAAAGGAATTTGGATGCACAAGCAGTCAGTCCGCTTAGTACAGGTGGAGGTTAGCAAAAGACTGGGAGCGACCAACTAATAGAGCAATGACAGTCATAATCATGCACAGCGACAAAGCAACATTGAATCAGGCATGGAAGTTATATCGCTACTCAGAAACAAAAGATCATCAAGGCTTGACAGACTTTCTTTACAGTCTTAAATATGCGTGAGCATACGCCAAGTCAATCAAAATAAATTCTCGAAGGAAGATATTACTAAACCATACCACATCATAGGCAAACAAATCATGTTGGTACTCCAATAACACATTGGGAACCCCCCCAGCTATTTGAGACTAACCATAAGAAAACATGAACTACTAAGCACCATTATGCACGTAGCATTTTTATCATAGACATATCAACCAATGCAACAGAAGCAAACTCTCTTAATAAGATAAGCATGATAACTAAAGAGAGTTCAAGCAACCAACTAAACAAAAGCTCTTTAAAAAGATAAGCATGGAAACTAAGAGCTAAGCATGATAGTAGCTATTGAAAGACAAAGAACACACACAGCAAAGATAGACATGAAAATTCTATGTTATGTTCTAGGTAGAAGTGGAGCGTGTTTCTCTCCCACACAAGGAAAGCTGAGTTCCGACTCGTTATGAAAAGCTAAAGAAAACTAAAAGGAAAACTAAAAGCAAGACGCTCCAAGCATAGCACATTACACATGAAGTGATAAAAATATAGTGGAACGAAGGACGAACTAATAATGTTGATGGAGAAGGGGATGCATGGGGGCATCCCCAAGCTTAGACGCTTGAGTATCCTTGAATATTTCTTGGGGGTACATGGGGGCATCCCCAAGCTTGAGCGTTTGACACTCCTGAATCTTTTTATCATCTTCCCTCGCACACTTGAAAACTCCCTTCATACATAACTCATCATAATCTGATTAGCGAGGTTAGTACCAATAATAAAATAATTGTTCCTTGCTGGAAATAAGGATATTCTTGAAGGTCTACTGTTTCTCAAGATTGCCAAAAGGTTTTTGCAAAGAAAAAGCAAGCTCTAGGTTTCCAAAATGAGGGAAAGGCAAAACAGGACAGAATCTGTGAAAAACAGAACAGCAGGTAGTAAATGATTTTTTCGGGGCGCTTCTGCAACTCTAATAAAAAAACTCAGAACAGACGCACGAAAGACAATTATATAGAGCACGCTGTCGAAAAAATTCAGACCAAAAAGACGATCTGGTGATTTTATACGAATTTTTCTATCCAAGGACAAAATCTGTTTCCTGGACAGCATGTCACAACTTTTGAACTTTCTTGCAATCAGAGGCTACACTTGGCACAAAGTTGAAAAGCAAAGATACAATGATGATGCTACTGTAGTAACAACATCAAGACACAACAAAAGCAAAAAAAAAATTATTCATTGGGCTGCCTCCCAAAAGCGCTTTCTTTTATGCCTTAAAGCTAGGCATAATGCAAAAAGATCAAGTTTTATCAAGAGTAAAAGAATAGCTAGCCCGTATAACGGACTCAAAAGGTAACTTAATCTTCTTTCGAGGGAAGTGTTCCATCCCTTTCTTGAGAGGAAACTGGAATTTTATATTCCCCTCTTTCATGTCAATGATAGCACCAACGGTGCGTAGAAAAGGACGTCCCAAAATAATTGGACAAGAAGGTTCACATTCAATATCCATAATAGTAAAATCAACGGGAACATAATTATCATTGACAATGATAAGGACATCGTCGATCCTCCCCAAAGGTTTCTTTATGGAAGAATCAACGAGATGAACACCAAAAGAACAAGAATCAAAAGGTTTCAGTTTAAGCTTATCATATATTCTTTTGGGCAGAACGGAGGTACTAGCTCCAACATCACATAAAGCATAGCAAGAGAAGTTATTCAACTTAATTTTTATCATAGGATCCCAACCATCTTCTAGCTTTCTAGGTATGGAGGCTTCTACTCTAAGTTTCTCCTCCCTATCTTTGATGAGAGCATTAGTGATATGCTCTGTGAAGGCAAGGTTAAGCGTGCTAGTGCGGGGATCTCTAGACATCTTGTGAAGGAAATCAATAACTCCGGTAAGAGTGCAATTATCAAAATCAAGGTCACTACTATCAAGTAAGGTGGTAGTGGTGTCCTTTAGGTTCACTTGTTTGGTAGTTTCTATAGTCATAGCATCACCATTAATAGGTCCAATGGGACCAGGAGTGCATTGGGTGCTAAGAGTTTGGATATCCTCAACTACTTGGATAGTAGCAACAGTGTGGTGGGTAGGAAGGTTCTTAATTCTAGCTTCTTCCTCCCTTTCTCTAGCCCATCTCTCTTTAAGTTTAGCCAACATCCTAATGTTTTCATTAATTTGCACTTGAATATCATTCATAGGAGTGACCTTCCTCTCCTCAAGAGGAGAAGTTCTAATTTTAAGCAATTCTACCTCATTGGCTAAATTGTCTACCTTCAAAGAGAGATCATCTAGTTTGTTTAGTTTCTCTTCTACACTCTTATTAAAGGCTTTTTGGGTAGTGATGAAATCTTTAAGCATAATCTCTAGTTCATAAGTGGAGTTCTTGGTGCTAGGATAAGCATTGTTGTTCCCATAAGAATTAGAGGGGAACGGTCTAGGATTGCTACCAAAATTACTCCTATAAGCATTGTTATTAAAATTGTTTCTAAAGATAAAGTTCACATCTACTTGTTCTTGAGCAATCAAAGAATTTAAAGGAACATCACGAGGATCAACAGAAGATTGCTTCGAAAGTACAGACATGATCAAGTCAACTTTTTCATTTAGGGAGGAAATCTCCTCGACAGAGTTTACCTTCCTACCTGTTGGAGCGTGTTCGGTGTGCCATTGGGAATAGTTGGTCATCATCTCATCGAGAAGCTTCGTGGCAGCACCAAGTGTAGTTGACATAAAGGTTCCTCTCGCGGCCGAATCTAACAAGTTCCGCGAGGTAAAGTTCAAGCCTGCATAAAAAGTTTGGATAACCATCCAAGTAGTCAAACCATGAGTAGGGCAGTTCTTGACAAGAGACTTCATACGTTCCCAAGCTTGGGCAACGTGTTCATTATCCAATTGTTTAAAATTCATTATGTTACTTCTTAGTTGGATAATTTTAGCAGGTGGATAGTATTTTCCAATAAAAGCATATTTGCACTCGTCCCATGAATCTATGCTATTTCTAGGCAAAGACTGAAATCAAATTTTAGCTCCTCCTCTCAAGGAGAAAGGAAAAAGCTTAAGCTTAACAATATCACTGTCTACTTCTCGGTACTTTAGCATATCACAAAGTTCAACAAAATTGTTTAAGTGTAAAGCAGCATCATCTCCAGCACCGGAGAATTGATCTTTCATAACTAGGTTCAGTAAAGCAGGTTTAATTTCATACGAAGGTGCTGAAGTGGCAGGTGTAGTGATAGGTGTGCAGATAAAGTCATCGTTGTTGTGACTAGTGAAGTCACACAACTTGGTGTTCTCGGTGGAACCCATAGCAGCAAGCAAGCAAGATAACTATTTTTGTGAGTTTCGATAAAAGATACTAAAGCAAAACTGAAAGGTAAACTAACAAGACTAAAAAGCAAAGGTAAAAGATAGCGTGCAACTCCCCTATCCTGAAGAGTGGAGTCCGCGGCAACGGCGCCAGAAAACTTTGCTTGATGGCTTCTCGCCCCTCGTTGGTTACCCCAAGTGGAAGGTTTGAGATGCAGTGTAGCGGAAGTTTTCCCTTGGCAAAGATACCAAGGATCGATTTCCCCTGAGACTCCCAGTTTCAACAAGAAGGTGTTAACTACTAACGGCGCCAGATATTAGCAATCAACGTGGACCTACACACAGATACAAATAACTTTGCTCCCAACGAGTACAGAGAGGTTGTCAATCCCTCCGGCCTTGTCGTTTACAGAGGGTCAAACGCAAGTGATAATAGTGATATGTATTGCTGCAATAGTAAGTAAAAAGCGGAAAGTAAATAGCGGATGTGATTAATGATGGTAATATGGACCGGGGTCCCATGATGTTCACTAGTGATGTCTCTCTCCCAAAGACGATAAAACAGCTATGTGAGGTAAACGAATTACAGTTGGGCAATTGACAGGACCATGTGCGCAAACCAATGCTGACTAAGTTGCAAGAAAGGTAGAGGTTCAAAGCATGGACGGTACGCCAAGGCAAGTAGACCGAAATCCATCTGCATCCACTACTAATCATCCACCTTGAGATATCTATCCAGAACATCTCGCTGGTATTAAGTTGCGAGTCCCACCCATAGTGTAAACTCAAAGCAACAGACAACTGCATTAAAAGAACTTTGCGTAAAGTAAACAATCCTTGCACCCGCGGGCACAAGCACCGTTGTTTTCCCCCTTGTGGCAACAACACATCCCCTAGACTCATGTTCTGTCACTCAAACTAGTCATCGAGGGGCATGAACCCACAATCGAGCATAACGTTCCCTCTTGGAGTCACTACCTACTACTTGGCCAAAGCAATAAATAACAACGGAGAACATGCAAGAATTACTTACGAACATAAATATAAAAGAGTTAGATCAAATATATTACTCAAACACAATCTGAACATAATCTCACAATCCATCGGATCCCAGCAAACTCATCATAGCAACAGCATAATGATTACATATGTGCCTCGATCATGTAGGGCAGCTCACGAGGTCTAATTAGTGAAGCACAAGAACGGGAGGAGAACATCACATAGCTACTGGTCATGGACCCATGGTCCAAGGGAGACTACTCACAACTCATCCGGGAGGCGTCCATGGTGGTGGAGAAGCTCCCGGTGGTGATCCTCCCCTCCGGCAGGGTGCCGGGAAGAGTTCTCCTGGTGCTCCCGATCTTGGAAGCGCGGCGGCGGCGGAACAGAGATGAGATCGCGAAAAAGGTTCCCGTCTCGAGGGTTTCGGGACACGATATAAATATATGCCAAAGGGGGGCATCAGCGGAGGCCTGGGGGGCCCAGGCGCCCCCCGGCGCGGCCAGGAGGGGGGCCGTGCCACCAGGGCGCCTGGAGCCCTGGTGGCCCCCCTCCGGCTCTACTTCGGGTGCCGGGAAGCTTCTGGAACGCTGATTTTTTATATAATTTTTCCGGGATTTTTCTGGCAGTTTTCGTAATGGGAAAACCTGAAATACAAAAACAGCAGAAAACAGAAACTGGCACTGGGGTGCACTGAGTTAATAGGTTAGTCCAAATATGATCAAAAGTGTATGGAAGTGTATAAATATCATAGCAATATCACCCAAAAGAGGCATGGAGCAAGCAGAAATTATAGATACGTTTTGGACGTATCAGATGCCCCCGTGCATCCCTTCTCCATCAACATTATCAGTTCGTCTTTCGTTCCACTATATTTTAATCACTTCATGTGTTATGTGCTATGCTTGGAGCGTCTTGCTTTTAGTTTTCCTTTTTAGTTTTCTTTAGCTTTTCATAACGAGTCGGAACTCAGCTTTCTTTTTGTGGGAGAGAAACACGCTCCACTTCTACCTAGAACATAACATAGATTTTTCATGTCTATCTTTGCTGTGTGTGTTCTTTGTCTTTCAATAGCTACTATGATGCTTAGCTCTTAGTTTTCATGCTTATCTTTTTAAAGAGCTTTTGTTTAGTTGGTTGCTTGAACTCTCTTTAGTTATCATGCTCATCTTATTAAGAGAGTTTGCTTCTGTTGCATTGGTTGATATGTCTATGATAAAAATGCTACGTGCATAATGGTGCTTAGTAGTTCATGTTTTCTTACGGTTAGTCTCAAATAGCTGGGGGGTTCCCAATGTGTTATTGGAGTACCAACATGATTTGTTTGCCTATGATGTGGTATGGTTTAGTAATATCTTCCTTCAAGAATTTATTTTGATTGACTTGGCGTATGCTCACGCATATTTAAGACTGTAAAGAAAGTCTGTCAAGCCTTGATGATCTTTAGTTTCTGAGTAGCGATATAACTTACATGCCTGATTCAATGTTGCTTTGTCGCTCTGCATGATTATGACCGTCATTGCTCTCTTAGTTGGTCGCTCCCAGTCTTTTGCTAACCTTCGCCTGTACTAAGCGGACTGACTGCTTGTGCATCCAAAATCCTTTAAACCAGTTATGCCATATGAGTCCACCATACCTTCCTATACATGGTATTTACCTGCCATTCCTAACGGAGACTTTCATGTACCATCTCGAAATTATTCAAAAAAATGCATTTCTGTTTTGTGCCTCTGTTTTAAGTTCATGAGGAAGTAGTAGTTAATTCATGATCTTTTTAAGTTGGACAAGCTTCACCCCGGGATTGCATGTCTAATGTGCAAACCCATAATACGAGAAGGAACTGGCAAAGAGTGCGCCGGCTCAAAAATAATATAACAAACAAACCCTCCTTCACGCTTTGTTCATGAGAAATCAGAAAACTTTGGCAGTGATAAACAAAGGAGATTAAGAGGATGTGATCGTCCTCATTCGGGAGCCGTTCCTCGAAACTTGTCCATCTCAAGAAGTAATTGAGTTAGCTGCTAGCATTCGTTGACGGAACATGCATAATAAAAAAAATTATTCTGTTTTTAAAACCAAGAGCTCTGGTACATGCTTTGTCTTTGCTTCCGACTATGGGTTTTCAACCTTGCCAACAAAAGCCACGGTTCGAGAGTCTCCACCTTCTTTTAAAGCACCAACTAGTGAGAGCATGATTGTCATTCTGAGTGTAATGTGCATTGTCCCAAAGTAGCATTATCTTTTGCATGATTGTGATATCGTTTATTCTGAAATCATTGTATCTAGTCATCACTTAAACCTTGGAGGTGCCCCTGCATTTATATTTTTCTTCACTAAAGGGGGCAAGCGAGATATCACTTTATCATATTTGCACACCATGCTCATTACAAATCTATTTGATGTTTCAGTATCATGTTGTAAAACTTTCAGTTCTTTGTGATTCTCTCATGAGGCAACTTAATTACTACAGATTCATTGTCTCAGCAAGCTTTTGTCATATGACTATGAAAAGTCCTATATGGTTAATAGCATGTCACCACAGAAATTATTCTTGTTATCATTTACCTACTCGAGGACGAGCAGGAATTAAGCTTGGGGATGTTGATACATCCAAAATGTATCTATAATTTCTGCTTGCTCCATGCCTGTTTTGGGTGATATTGCTATGATACTTATACACTTCCATACACTTTTGATCATATTTGGACTAACCTATTAACTCAGTGCACCCCAGTGCCAGTTTTAGTTTTTTGCTGTTTTTGTTTTTCAGGTTTTCCCATTACGTAAACTGCCAGAAAAATCCCGGAAAAATTATATAAAAAATCAGCAATCCAGAAGCTTCCCGGCAGCCGAAGTAGGGCCGGAGGGGGGCCACCAGGGCTCCAGGCGCCCTGGTGGTGCGGCCCCCCTCCTGGCCGCGCCGGGGGGGCACCTGGGCCCCCCCAGGCCTCCGCTGATGCCCCCCTTTGGCATATATTTAACACGCGTCCCGAAACCCTCAAGACGGGAACCCTTTTTCGCGATCTCATCTCTGTTCTGCCGCCGCCGCGCTTCCAAGATCGGGAGCACCAGGAGAACTCTTCCCGGCACCCTGCCGGAGGGGAGGATCACCACCGGGAGCCTCTCCACCACCATGGACGCCTCCCGGATGAGTTGTGAGTAGTCTCCCTTGGACCATGGGTCCGTGACCAGTAGCTATGTGATGTTCTCCTCCCGTTCTTGTGCTTCACTAATTAGACCTCGTGAGCTGCCCTACATGATCGAGGCACATATGTAATCCTTATGCTGTTGCTATGATGAGTTTGCTGGGATTCGATGGATTCTGAGATTATGTTCAGATTGTGTTTGAGTAATATATTTGATTTACCTCTTTTATATTTATGTTCGTAAGTAATTCTTGCATGTTCTCCGTTGCTATTTATTGCTTTGGCCAAGTAGTAGGTAGTGACTCCAAGAGGGAACGTTATGCTCGATTGTGGGTTCATGCCCCTCGATGACTAGCTTGAGTGACAGAAACATGAGTCTAGGGGATGTGCTGTTGCCACAAGAGAGAAAACAACGGTGCTTGTGCCCACGGGTGCAAGGATTGTTTACTTTACGCAAAGTTCTTTTAATGCAGTTGTCTGTTGCTTTGAGTTTACACTATGGGTGGGACTCGCAACTTAATACCAGCGAGATGTTCTGGATAGATATCTCAAGGTGGATGATTAGTAGTAGATGCAGATGGATTTTGGTCTACTTGCCTTGGCGTACCGCCCATGCTTTGAACCTCTACCTTTCTTGCAACATAGTCAGCATTGGTTTGCGCACATGGTCCTGTCATTTGCCCAGTTGTAATTCGTTTACCTCACATAGCTGTTTTATCGTCTTTTGGGAGAGAGACATCGCTAGTGAACATCATGGGACCCCGGTCCATATTACCATCATTGATCACATCCGATATTTACTTTCCGCTTTTACTTACTATTTGCAGCAATACCTATCACTATTATCACTTGTGTTTGATCCTTTGTAAACGACAAGGCCGGAGGGATCGACAACCTCTCTGTACTCGTTGGGAGCAAAGTTATTTGTATCTGTGTGCAGGTCCACGTTGATTGCTAATATCTGGGGCCGTTAGCAATTAACACCTTCTTGTTGAAACTGGGAGTCTCAGGGGAAATCGATCATTGGTATCTTTGCCAAGGGAAAACTTCCGCTACACTGCATCTCAAACCTTCCACTTGGGGTAACCAACGAGGGGCGAGAAGCCATCAATGAACCACGATGTCAAGGATTCACTCAATCCCGTATACAATTCCCTTTGTCTATCGGTATAGTACTTGCCCGAGATTCGATCGTCGGTATACCGATACTGTGACGCCCGAGACCGACGTCCTAGAAGATTCCAGAAGATTCCAGATGTACCGGGTTGCCCGTGTGTTCTTTTGTGCTTGCTTTATTTATTTTTGCATTGCATCATGTCATCATGCCATCATGTCATAGTTATTTTTTGCATCTCAACCTAAATAAATCGTGTGGACCTTTGGTTCATTTAAATCGAGGGAAGGTGACTTCTCTTTATAACATATAAAAGCCTCTTAATAATTATGGAGCTATATTAAAATATTCCATTTGCTTCGGAATAACCTAACACACTTGCATATTTTCTTCATGCCTTTTTCACCTCGAGTTTCACCTTCAAACCTTCCCTATAATTCTTTTCCTATTTATCGAGGTTCCTCCTAAAATCCTCAACATTTTTGGACACTTCTATATTCAAGTCTTAGTTCAAACCCATTTGATTAAATTCAAATAAGTTTGAATTATTTCTTCCGATCTTGCCTTTTCTATTTTTCTCGGACTTTACTAATTTTATGATGCCCGAGAAAAATACTTCCATGTGTTTTTTTCCTAACCTCCCTCCTCTTTCTTTTTCTTCTATCTATTGTTTTTCTGCTAAAAAACAGTTAAAAGGAAGAGGGCTCAGGCCACCAGCCTCCTTCTAGCCCACTTGGGTCTTATAGCTCCCAGCCGGCCCATCCCGCTGCAGCCTTCACCTCTCAGCCGGCTCCAGTTCTCCCTCTAGGCCCAAGCCCACCAAACAACACCGAACCCTAGCCCGAGTACCGTCGCTCTCTCCTTCCCCTCGTCCGCCGCCAGTCGCTCGAACCGACCGCATCGATCTCCTCTCCTCCCATCGCTCCTCTCCCTCTTTCCCTCGTCCCTCTCGCTCGCTCAGCCCGAATCCCTCTTCTCCCTCGATCTCCCTCGCGGCCATCCTTCCTTCGAGCCCCCTCAGCGCCGCAGCGCTCGCCATCGCTCCTCCGTTCCATCTCCAACTGGTAGCCGGCGTCCCAAGGCCGGATCGCGCGGCCCTTCTCCTCCGCGGCTCTCTGTGCTAGGCCGCAGCGGCCGTCCAGGCCCGAGCGCCCCAGGCCCCGAGCGCCCGTTTCCAGCAGGCCGGCGCTGCGCCCTTCCTCCTCCGTCCTCCGGCCCCGCTCAAGCTCCGGCGAACCAAGCCCTGGGCGTGCCTCCTCTGGCGCGAGCTGGCCGCCCCGAGCGCCCCCTCCGCGCCGTCCTTCTCCTCGTCGTCCACCCCAAGTCACCCGCGCTGGACTGCGGGGCCCTCTCCTCCTGCTGCCCCGACTTCCAGGCGCCTTCGCCATGGCCCCCAGGCCCCTGCCTCCAAGCCCCTGCCGTCTTCGTCTCCAGCAGATCGAGCCGCTCCGAGAAGGCCCCGTCCTTTCCAGCTTCGTCGCCGAGACCGCAGCTGTTCCCTTTGTTTTGTTGTTTTGTTGCTGTTATTGTTAATCTCAGATAACCAGGAAACAACAAGTCTATCTTCTTTTGGACCCGAACGTCTACCGACGCCCGAACGTCTACCGTCGCCACGTGTACCTCTACGGCTACAAAACGTGTACGACTACATGTGTGATGCGCCAAGTACCACTACCGTCGCGAGAACGAGAACCCCCAAGTACCACGACGACCGACTCGGCAAGTACCCCTACGGAACGTGTTCCACTACCGTCGCCCGGAAAAGACGGATGCGCCAAGTACATCTACGAACGAGTTCGTCTACCGTCGCCGTGTACCACTACCGTTGCCGAGACCCTCAAGTACCTCTACGAACGGAACGACTACTTGTTGGCGACCTCGTGTACAACTACTTCCTCTCCGATGAACGAGAACAACTACTTCCCTCTACGACATGTACCACTACCGTCGCCCCGTGTACCACGACTCGTGTACCACTACTTCCACTACTACGCCTTCTTCCTCGACGAACGGAACGACTTCTTCCTCTACGCTCTCGAACCACCCCGAAACGAGTGTTTCGAAGGTATAACCCCGAGACGTGACCCGTGTGATGTTGTGTTGTATGAAATGTTTCCAGTGTGAGCACCGTGTCCGTTTCGTCCCTTTTGTTGTTCCTCGGTTGCCTCGTCACCGACTCGTGGGAACCCGGTAACGGGATCGCCCCACCTTTCATCTCGTTGACTTGCTCACGCCATCTTTCTTTTGCCCGGTCTCTCACCGAGTTACCGGAACCGATATGATGCCGTTGCATCATTTTCGGATCGTTGCCGTGGCACCCGTTCTTTCCACCACGGTGACAAGTGCTTCATATCTTTCTTGTCAACCTTATAATAAATTGCATAAACTTGATCATGTCATCCGCATCATGTTAACAACACTAAAATGCTTAATTGTTGTTGCTTTATAATTATTAAACATGCTTATGGGGATTTTCCGGATATGTTGTTGTTATTCTCCGGCCTCATTTAAAATGCCTAAATAGTGTAGTTTTATTATGCTTCACCTCTTGCCATGTTAAAAACATTTAATCTTGTCTTGTAAATAATGAGAGTCAACTAAATAATTAAATGTGGTGTTTCGTCAATATGCAACTCGTTGCATATTGAGCTCCACTTAACTTGTAGTTTTGTTTGTGCCTTTGCCATGCCATGTATATTTAAACCGGACATGCATCATACTTGGATGTGCATCGTATGCCATGTTTATGCTTGTGTGTTTACCGTGTTGTTTTTTTCTTTCTGGTTGCTTCTCTTGTTAGCTTCAGTTTCGTTCCGGAGTTGTGATGATTCGCTCCTTTGTTGCTCCGTCTTCTTCATGGATCCGTTCTTCTCCCTTGTGGAATCCCAGGCAAGATGACCGAACCCGGATACCATTACTATTTTTGCCTATTGCTAGAGTATCGATCTATAGTTTTGCCTCGATGCCCATGTTTTTCCTGTCAGCCTCCTACTTGTAACCATCACCATGTTTAACCACCCTACCTATGCAAACCGTTGCTTGGCTAAGTACGCTTCGCTCAGCCCCTCTTATAGCATTGTTAGTTGCAGGTGAAGATTGAAGATGCTTGCTTCATGTTGAAGTTTGGTTGGGTTATATCACACTATATAAATGCTTAAAATGAAATCATCTATATACTGGCAGGGTGGAAGGCTAAGCCTTTTGCTTGGTGATTTGTTCCACTCATGCCGTTAGGAACCGTATAAACCAGTGTTATGTTCCTTGATTATGCGTTCCTAACACGGTTGGGGTGTATGGGACCCCCTTGATAAACCGCTAAGTGCTAAGTCTTTTCCAGCAAGTCCCAACATTTGGTACTATTTGCCTCATAATAACAACTTAATTAATTAATTAAAATTGCATAGGGGGTCGCGTCCCCGAGGATTCTTAATTCTACATAGCAGGGGGGCCAGCGCTGATGGTGTTGGTCCCAAACGGGGGTTCTACGGGGCCGCCTTGGGGCAACCCGAGGTATCTGGTATAACCTGTAGAATCGCCCATCCGGTCGTGTCCTGAGACTTAGATACGCGCGGCTACTATCAGGGTGTCGACACGCCGGGAGGATTTGCTGGATTAGCCTTACCTTAGTTCGGTTTAACTTGAGCACGGGATTCCGAGAATACTCGGGTCTTCCCACCTTGGAGTTGCGACTCCGCGGATCGTGGGCTTGTAATGGGTCAAGTTGGAACACCCCTGCAGGGTTTGAACTTTCGAAAGCCGTGCCCGCGGTTATGTGGCAGATGGGAGCTTGTTAATATCCGGTTGTAGAAAACTTGACACAATGTTTCTAATACACTACCAGCGTGTGTACCGTGACTGTCAATTTCCGAATAGGGATTCGGGAGTTGAACACGGTGGGGTTATGTTTGACCGGCTTTAGCTAGGATCACTTCGTGATCATCTTTCGACCGAGGCACTTCTCTTCTCGCTCTCTTTTACGTAAGCTAGTTGCTAGTTGCTGCTGCAGACTCTTGTTGTTGCTTCACCTCTTGTTCTTTCTTCAGCCTTGTCCTCACCCAAGGCTTAAATAGTCTTGTTACCCGGGAACGGGATTGCTGAGTCCTCTGTGGCTCACAGTTACTTCACCACACCAGATGCAGGTCCAGCCGAGTTTGAAGCAGGAGCTGGTTCAAGTACTTCCAGGAGTTCCATGAAGAGTTTGGCCGTTTGCTTGTGACGTTTCGATGTTCAGTAGTGGTTTCTACTAGGATTCGATCCTGACCTGTGGCTTTATGTTGTTTTGGTATCTTTCTTTTGGATTCTACCCTTAGATGGACTGTGATGTTTTGAATGATGTCTTGCTTATGTAATGTATTGTGTGAAGTGGTGAGTGTAAGCCAACTATCTCCTTTTGCAATTTAATCCCTCTTTTACATGAGTTGTGCAAAGATACCAAACTTGAGATCATTCTAGGATGGGCTTATATCTTTAAGTCGTGCCTCGACACGTAGGAGATATAGTCCCATCCTAGGCATTACAAGTTGGTATTCAGAGCCTTCTCCGACCTAGAAGCCCCCACTGATTGATCGAATCGTTGACGGTCGAGTCTAGGCACACACTAAAAACTTTTTGAGTCCTATATTATATCGGAGAGTAGGATTTCTTTGCTTCTCATCCCCTTTCTCTCTGGTGAGGACTCCTGACGACTACTCTTGTCTCTCCTATCTTCAAAAATTGCACAATTTTTTTTAGGAATCCCGCGAGTATTCTGGGATTGTTTCGATGTTCTTGTGACAAGGATATTGTTCTCGATGCCTCCTGTTCCCGAGGAGTTGAGCTTCGGGGTATTGTTGTCACAAGCATATCGCGGCAGTACTAAATACTTAAGACGGCCGACATCGAAAATCTCTCCTATACGGCCAGTGGCAAGATAACCCCGACATCACCCAGTACTGGGGAGGTAGTTCGAGAGTATTGCCATAGCTTGTTATAGTGGATGCTTTTCGAAGGTCCGAGGTAGACAGTTTCCGAGAAAGACTGGTTATGTGTTGAAGGATGGATACACCTGGATGTAGGTTTAGAGTTGATTGCGCGGTGCTTCCCGTGTATCCCCAACACCTGATTGCATAACTGGAAACTTTCGGAAATCTATAGGTGGGTTCATCCAGTAGTTCTAGGCATTCTTCCAACGGATGCTCAATATGAAGTTCGGGGTTCTACATTGAGTGAAGTGGTTTTATGGACTTGTTCTGATCGGGAGTTGCATCTTAAAGGGTCCTTGGCTATGCTGATCCGGGGATTGCAAAACCCTTTTGTAACACATTCCATGAGCTTTCAGCACGAATATGTCGGACGAAGCTTCTATCTTGTATTTGTTCTATCTGTTCCTTGTTCCTTTTTTATTTATCTTTTGTTCTCCCTATTGGCTTCTCGACAAGTTGATGTACCTGCGGAATTCATTCGTTCAATTCTCTGTTCGGATGATATTGTGAAGATCATGTTGCATATCTATCCTTTGTTTTGATTTGATTCTGGTATTCGAGTTGCTTCGATGTCAAATGTTGATTCCATACCTTTACTAATCGGTATTCTCATATTTCTATGGGAATGCAGGTCCTTCTTGATCATCAAGATGGTCATGTTAAATTCTTTTCAACCAGTGTCCATTTTGTTCATCCCAAGTTGTCTTTGTTTTCCCCACCCTCCCACCCTTCTTCTTCTCAGAGCAAGAATTCTCAGATGAAGTATCCATTTTATTCATGTGATATTTCTTCATTCATTTCCTTCAATGTTCTTATCCGGTGATTTATCGTGAAGATGCTCAAGAGCTTCAAGTTCATCATTCTTTTGTTCTCAATTCTGCCGGTGGATGTAATTCAAGATTTCGGTGTTGATCTTATCCTTTTCCTCTTTTCATAATGCTTTCTTATTCCGGTGCACCAATTATTCATTCTCCTCTTGTTATTCATATCCGGAGTGCTGAAGATTCATAATTCCACTCTTAATCCGTTCAAGCTATTTTGAGGATTGTTATCTTATTCAAGCCATTTAATTCAACCGGTGCAATATCTCTTAAGCAATCTTTTTCAACGGTGATTTTCTTTGAGTGGGCCCTAACCCACAGGTCTTTTTCCAGGATCTTACCTGACTCTTCTTTTTCCGGAGAATTCTTTTAAAGTGTGATGTAAGAATGATTTCCATCAGTCACAGTCCTTCTCCAGGACCGCTTTCAAATTCTTTTTCATCATTGGTTCAACCTTTTAATTCTTCATTCCGGAGTATCTCGAAATTCTTCATGGCATTTCTCGTCTTCATTCTCAACATTTGAAGACCGGAGAAGTGTTTCTCTTAAATCTTGGCCGTTCTCTTGAAGATTCGTGTTTCTAGCTTCATGCCATCCTCATAGTTGTTTCGATTGTGAGGAATTCTTTTTATACCCATCCGGAGCATTTCATGAATCCTTTCCATTGTGATCCTCCGAAGGCCATCATTTCAGCATATTTCTTCGTTCTCAGTTTTCAACTTCGTCCTCCAAATATTCTTCATTGATGTCTCTTCGTTCGTCTCCCTATTCTTACGGTGGTTCTGTCAAGATTACTCTTCCGTTGTTATCATTTTAATTCACTTGTTCTTTTCATAATCCTACCGGTGGTTCGTTGAAGAATTATCCGAGCTTGTGCGAGATCTCTCTTAATCCTTTCCAACGAGAATAAGTAGTATGCCAAATCCATTGCTTGCCGTCAATTTAAATTGATGAAGGATATGCATAACATAATTCTTATTCTTATTTCTTCCAAGTGGATTAATCCCTTCGCTTAGAGTTTATTCATGAGGAATAAATTATTGATTCCAAGTTGTTCATCTTGTTTTCCGGAGCTCCATGTTTTTTCAATTATATCATTTCAAAGCTCCATCTAATTCATCGCAGGCCTTGAATCTTATTCTTTTCATCTTTCACTTCTCATGCTTTCATTACCGGAGTTTTCATGGTGGTTCATCATGTTTTAATTCATCCTTGAAGTGTTCTTCAAGATTCTTGTTGGAACTCAAGCATTCTTCTTATTACAATCCGTTTTACCTTATCTTTTCAGATGGTGTTATGTCATTCTTGACAATTCCTTCATGTTTCATGATTCACGAGTTATCAAGAATGAGATATTTAAACCCATCATTTTTCTTTGTTCAGGAGATCTTTCCAACCCTTCAATTTATTCATTGGAGTTATCTTGGGTTGTATTTCACCTAAAAGCTTTCCTTGAGAATTGTTGCTAATTATGGTGCTTATAAATGACCCAAGTTCTTCATTTATCATTTCGGTGGAATAAGTTTTTCATCTCCTTGTTGATATCAATCCAATCAATTGTTTAAGTTAGTGGCTGGTTGTCACCTCTTAATTCTGAGATGTTTTCCATAAGCCCACATCAAGCTTATTCGTTTTCGTTGTTGATTTTTCGAACAACTCCGTTCAACCCTTCTTCGTAAGGATGCTCTTTCAAATTCAATTTTGAGAGAAGTTGTCATTTTCGTCTCCATTCTTTCTTCCCGTTGATCTATATGCTATTCTTTCGTTCCGGAGGCTTTGTGATATTGCTCTCTTTAACCATCATCTCGTTTTTTATCAAGATCATGTTCTTTCCCTTGCTTATCATTTAACCGGAGTGTTCTATTCTTCATTCAAGTTCTCTCATCTTATCAAGTTTTACCTCTCTTTTTAACCGGAGTGCTGTCTGAGTCTTTCTTACCCCTTGTGCCATTCTTTTAATTGTTTCAGAGGCTGTGTGTTGTTGTTTTCATCAAGTATCTTCCCAACTTGGCAAGTTCTTGTTCAATTCCTTCCATTTTCAGACGGAGTGCTGTCCAAATTTTGTCATTCTTATTCCTTGGCCATACCATCGCAGTTTCATATTCTTTTGGTTCGTAAGCTCTTGTTTCATGTCTTTCAACCTTCAAGGTTCTCATAATGCTCCTTGTTCCTCTTTTCTAACGGAGTGCTCTGTAATGCCCAGGATGGAGTTATACCTCCTACGTGTCGAGGCACGACTTAAAGGCATAAGTCCATCCTAGAATGATCTCAAGTTTGGTAATCTTTGCACAACTCATGTAAAAGAGGGATAGTAAACTGAAAATAGTTGGCTTACACTCGCCACGTCACAGAATAACAGTACAAGTCTCAAACATCATACATTAAGAGCACTACAACCCTCTAAGGGCAAAAGCCAAATGTCAAAGTACCAAACTCAGATAAATAAACCACAGGCAGATCGAATCCTAGTAAGAGACTCCACTACTGATCGTCCGGGTAGCGCACGTAGTAACGACTACGCTCCTCGTCGTACTCCCAATCCAGCTCGGTGCCATCACCTGGATAGCTCACAGCTGGACCTGCATCTGGTGTGTGAAGTAACTGTGAGCCACAGAGGACTCAGCAATCCCGTTCCCGGGTAACAGAACTATCAAAGCCTTTGGGTGAGGAAAGGCTGAAGAAAGAACAAGTCTGCAGCAGCAACTAGCATCTAGCTTACGCAAGTGAGAGCGAGAAGAGAAGGCATCGGCGAGAAGTGATCACGAAGTGATCCTAGCTACAAGCTCACAAGCATAACCCCTCCGTGTTCAACTTCCGAATCCCGACTCGGAAATTGACAGTCACGGAACACACGCTGGTAGTGTATTAGTATCATTGTGTCAAGTTATCTACAACCGGAATTAACAAGCTCCCATCTGCCACATAACCGTGGGCACGGCTTTCGAAAGTTCAAACCCTGCAGGGGTGTTCCAACTTGACCCATTACAAGCCCACGATCCGCGGAGTCGCAACTCCAAAGTGGGAAGACCCGAGTATCCTCGGAATCCCGTGCTCAAGATATACCGAGCTAAGGTAAGGCTAATCCAGCAAATCCTCCCGGCGTGTCGACACCCTGATCGTAGCCGCGCGTATCTAGGTCTCAGGACACGACCGGATGGGCGAAGCTACGGGTTTTTACCAGACCTTGAGTTTCCTCGAGGTGGCCCCGCAGGCTCCCCGTTTCGGACCAACACTCATGTGGAGCACTGGCCCGGGGTTGTTGATTAAGAAAGAGGGTTAATTACTCCCTATGCATGTTTAGTTTGTTATTAGGCAAATAGTACCAATGTTGGGATTTGCTGGAAAAGACTTAACACTTAGCGGTTTATCGAGGGGGTCCCATACACCCCAACCGTGTTAGGAACGCATAAACAAGGAACATAATACCGGCTTATACGGATCCTAACGGCATGAGTGGAACAAATCACCAAGCAAAAGGCTTAGCCTTCCACCCTTGCCAATATATAGATGATTTCAATTAAAGCATTTATATAGTGTGATATAACCCAACCAAACTTCAACATGGAGCAAGCATCTTCACTTCACCTGCAACTAGCAACGCTATAAGAAGGGCTGAGCGAAGCGTACTTAGCCAGGCAACGGTTTGCATAGGTAGGGTGGTTAAACATGGCAATTGGTTACAAGTAGGAGGCTGACAAGAAGAACATGGGCATCGAGGCAAAACTATAGATCGAGACTACTAGCAATAGACAAAGATAGTAATGTTATCGGGGTTCGGTCATCTTGCCTGAAGAGAATTCGTTCGGATCGTAAGAAGGGTCCTCGTGCTCAACCTCGTTGGAAAACTCGTGCTCAACTTCGAACCCGGTCTCAGCTTCCGGCTCTAAACAAGACAAACACACCAAGCACCAATCAACACGATGCAATGCGCACTCGAAAAACATGAATGCATGATGGATGCACTAGGGATGCACATGGAGCACGTAAAACATCACTCAAGCAAAACACCTCAAAACAAGATAACAAGCTGATATTAATAATCTACACAGAAAAACACCCAAGTTTGATATAAGATTCGCTGAAATCGGAGTTACGGGCTAAAAGTTATGCCCGAAACAAGATTTGAGCGAAAACTGAAAATTACAGCAACATAGCATCTTTGGAGCTCAAAATAATTAATCTACAGCACCCAAAAAGCATGGCAAAGGACTTGAACACAAACTAGATATATAGTACAGCAACTAGGTCCAAAGTGCACCCCCAACGGAGTCACGGATCAATAGCAATGATCTTGGACATATTGAACTTTGAAATAAAATTCTGGCAGCAGAATTTTATTGAAACTTTAGAGCAAAAGATAAGCATGCTACAGCCACTCAAATGGACATGTGAGGACATGAATGGAAAGACAACAATATATACTTCAAGGAACAATCAAAATCCACCCCAAAACTATCATGCTTTGTCCTACAACATCACACGAACATGGCATCGGAACGTTACAGATTTCAGACTTAGTGAAAATTCACTAAGTCCTAAAACAGCAATATCATCATAGCACACAAAAGAGCATGTTTAAGTCACCTCGAAACTAAACATGGCAAAGGGTAAGCACCTCATCAAAATACATATGAAGGTGATCCCGAAACACACAAGCATGCTTCAAAGTGGTGAACACACCGATTGCAACGAGCTCAACAAGATGGCATTTCATAACAAGTGAAAACACAACATGTGAACATGGCACTTTGCAATGATGATAACAAGGCAACAATACATCTACCATGCAACCTATCACACACAACATGTAGTTCGTGGCAAGACGAACACGTGGACATGTCATTTGCATCGTTTGGACAAACGAGCTAAAAGTTATCACAAGTCAAAGGTGGCATGAAAATAACACATAACAGCAGTTTATAACATGATGCACTCTTGCAACAGCAAAACAAGTGTCAAGATGACATCTAACATGCATGACTACAACAGGTAAAACGTAGAGGACAACTCCACGAACATCTGGACATGCTACACGCGCAAAATGGAGCAACAGGCAAGAAATTACAGCAGTTCAAAGTTAGCATATCAGATCAAGTGCAACAGGGACTTAGGGTTTTTTGAAATAAACCTCAGATCCAGATCTGAGATGAACAGTAGCGGCGGCGGCCCGGGCCTGCGAGGAACAGTTGCGGCGGCCCGGTAGGAGGAGGGAGGCGGCCCGGCTGGGCTGGCGGGGCGGCGGCCCGAAGAAGGCCGGCGCGGGGGCGGCGAGAGGCCCGCGGTGGCCTGGCCTGGCGGGGCGAGGACTCGGCGCGCCGCGGCCCAACTGGCCAGCTGGCGAGGCGGCTGGAGCGGTGCGGGGAACTGGTCCCCCACCCGGGCCTGGCGAGCGGCCCGGCTCTCCCGACGCGGCAGCGACGCGGTCGGCTGGCGTACGGCCCAGCCCGAAGAGGCGAGCGGTGCGAAGCGATGCGGCGCCAAGTGGGGACGGCCCGGTCGCTCGATCGACCGGCGCGGTCGACGCGCGGGAGGAGATCGCGGGGATCCGGCGGGCGCCTCCTGGCGTTGACCCCGAACGTTGCGGCGGCGGTTGCGGCTGGTTCCTTCGGGAACCAGTAGAATTTTTGGGATCTGAGAAAGAAAAGAAAAAAAAAAGAAAAGGGATCTAGAGGAGGAAGAAGAAAGGGATGGGGATGCCCAAAATAGACTAGGGGGGTCTATATGTAGCAGTTTTAGACTAGGGTTTGGAGACTAGGGGTGTTTAGGAGCCCTCCGATCGTGATCCAACGGATCCGATCGCGGGGAT
>LR738711.1:824079779-824100291 GCA_902687465.1 Secale cereale | reverse complement strand
TGGCCTGGCCTGGCGGGGCGAGGACTCGGCGCGCCGCGGCCCAACTGGCCAGCTGGCGAGGCGGCTGGAGCGGTGCGGGGAACTGGTCCCCCACCCGGGCCTGGCGAGCGGCCCGGCTCTCCCGACGCGGCAGCGACGCGGTCGGCTGGCGTACGGCCCAGCCCGAAGAGGCGAGCGGTGCGAAGCGATGCGGCGCCAAGTGGGGACGGCCCGGTCGCTCGATCGACCGGCGCGGTCGACGCGCGGGAGGAGATCGCGGGGATCCGGCGGGCGCCTCCTGGCGTTGACCCCGAACGTTGCGGCGGCGGTTGCGGCTGGTTCCTTCGGGAACCAGTAGAATTTTTGGGATCTGAGAAAGAAAAGAAAAAAAAAAGAAAAGGGATCTAGAGGAGGAAGAAGAAAGGGATGGGGATGCCCAAAATAGACTAGGGGGGTCTATATGTAGCAGTTTTAGACTAGGGTTTGGAGACTAGGGGTGTTTAGGAGCCCTCCGATCGTGATCCAACGGATCCGATCGCGGGGATAGAATAAAAGGGCCTAGACGGAGATAAAAGAAAGCAGTAGGGGTATTTCTGGGACACGAAGTGAAGGCACATCGGACCCACACGGACAACGGAGGGAAAAGTCAACGGAGTCCAAACGAGACGAGATTTGAGAGGCGGGTTGCACACAACAAAACAACAACACACAACACAACCTCGCGGCACACCGGTAACGAAAAACGCCCGAACAACAAAGTAGGCCTACGGGACGTCACGGACACGTGAGGGAGCTCCGGAACACGAAACGGACAACGGGAAGAAACGCACGGAACCGGATGCAACCCACAACACAGATGCAATGCAATGCACATGTCTACATGATATGAAAGAATGCCACACACACACACACAACAAAACGACGAAAGCCCGAAAGACAAAGAACCCGAAAAAAGGAAATAGATGAAGCCGGAGATTTATTATATACCCAAAAGGGAAAGTATTACATCCGGGGCATTACAAACTCTCCTCTACTACAAAAAGATCTCGTCCCGAGATCTAGGACTGGAAAAAGGAAGGGTACTCGGAACGAAGATGATCTTCTCGTTCCCAGGTAGCTTCTCGGTCTGTGTGATGTGACCACTTGACTTTCAGAAACTTGATGGACTTGTTGCGAGTCTTGCGTTCAGTTTCTTCGAGAATTGCAACTGGATGCTCTCGGTAGGAAAGGTCTTGTTGAAGATCAATCTCCTCAAACGGAATCATGCGCTCAGGTGCCTTGAAGCATTTGCGAAGCTGAGACACATGGAAGACATCATGAACATTTGCAAAGTTGGAAGGGAGCTCGAGCTGATAGGCTAGATCGCCTCTTTTGCCAAGAATTTTGAAAGGCCCGACGTATCTAGGAGAAAGTTTTCCTTTGATACCGAACCTTTGGGTTCCTTTCATCGGAGAAACTCGGAGATAGACATGATCACCGATGTCGAAAGCCAAATCACGATGCTTTCCATCATAGTAGCTCTTCTGACGCGACTGAGCGGCCTTGAGATTCTCACGTATGACTTTGCACATTTCTTCGGCTTCTGAGATCAAGTCATTGCCAAGAAGTTGGCGTTCGCCTGTTTCAGACCAGTTGAGAGGGGTACGGCACTTTCTGCCATAGAGAATTTCAAACGGTGCTTTGCCTGCACTTGCTTGAAAGCTGTTGTTGTAAGAGAACTCGGCAAATGGAAGACAGTCCTCCCATTTCATGCCGAAGGAGATGACACAGGCTCTGAGCATATCTTCTAGGATCTGATTCACACGCTCGACTTGACCACTAGTCTGAGGGTGAAAGGCAGTGCTGAACCTGATCTTCGTGCCCATGGCGGACTGAAAGGAGTCCCAGAACCTTGATGTGAACAAGCTGCCACGGTCTGAGGATATCACTTGAGGAATGCCATGAAGGGACACAATTCTGGAAGTGTACAGCTCTGCAAGTTGAGCTGCATTGATTGATTCTTTGACTGGAAGAAAGTGAGCAACTTTGGTAAGCTTGTCAATCACCACAAAGATAGCATCATTGCCTCGCTTGGATTTAGGAAAGCCAGTGACGAAGTCCATTTCAATGTGGTCGAACTTCCACTCAGGAATAGGAAGAGGTTGGAGAAGACCGGCTGGACGTTGATGTTCTGCTTTCACTCTTCTGCATACATCACATTCATTCACGAATTGGGCAATTTCCCTTTTCATGCGTGTCCACCAGTAAGATTGCTTGAGATCTTGATACATCTTGGAACTGCCAGGATGAATGGAAAGGAGAGAGTCATGAGCTTCTTCCATTATGAGCTTCCTGAGATCACCTTTGGGAACAACGAGTCTGTCCTCGAAGAACAAGGTATCTCTCTCATCAACACGGAAGCACCTTCTTCACCATGGTATCACTGAGCTGGGCCTCACGGACTTGATCTTCCAAGGTAGGAGCAATTTGGAGATTTGCAAGAAAACCCTGCGGAACAACCTGAAGGTTGAGCTTCCTGAAAGCTTCACAAAGCTCAGGCTGGTGTGGCTTGATAAGAAGGCTGTTACAATATGCCTTTCTGCTCAAAGCATCTGCAATCACATTCGCCTTGCCTGGAGTGTACTCAATGCTGGGGTTGTACTCTTGGATCATCTCGACCCAACGAGTCTGGCGGAGGTTCAGATGCGGCTGTGTGAAGATGTACTTCAAGCTCTTGTGATCAGTGAAGATGTCGACCTTTCTGCCCAACAACAGATGTCTCCACGTAATCAGAGCATGTACCACAGCTGCTAGCTCGAGATCATGTGTGGGATAGTTCTTCTCAGCTGGCTTTAGCTGACGTGAAGTGTATGCCACGATTCTCTTCTCTTGCATAAGCACACCACCAAGGCCTTGAAGAGAAGCGTCACAGAACACTTCATAGGGCTTGGATTCATCTGGAGGAATCAGAACTGGAGCAGAGACAAGCTTCTCTTTGAGGGTTTTGAAAGCCACTTCACACTCGGGAGACCAAAAGTATTTGACATTCTTCTGAAGGAGGTTGGAAAGAGGCTTGGCAATCTTGGAGAAATTCTCCACAAACCTTCTGCAATAGCTGGCAAGACCCAGAAAACTGCGGAGCTGCTTGACGTTCTGAGGAGCTTCCCAGTTGACAATTGCTTCAACTTTCTCGGGATTAACCGCAATACCGTCAGCTGAGATAATGTGGCCCAGGTACAAAACCTTATCGAGCCAAAACTCGCACTTTGAGAACTTGGCATAGAATTTATGCTCTCGGAGTCGATCAAGAACCAGTCGTAAGTGCTTTTCGTGATCTTCTTCATTCTTGGAAAACACCAGAATATCATCCAGATACACAAGCACAAATTCGCCAGTATAGGGGTTGAAGATGTAATGCATCATCCTTGAAAAGGTAGGAGGAGCATTAGCGAGACCGAAGGACATGACGGTATACTCATATGAACCGTAGCTCGTTCTGAAGGCCGTCTTGGGAATGTCTTCCTCGCGAATGCGAATTTGATGATAGCCCATTCGGAGGTCAAGCTTAGAGAACACTTTAGCTCCTTTGAGCTGCTCAAAGAGTTCGTTGATGTTGGGGAGCGGATACTTGTTCTTAATCGTCTTCTTGTTCAATGGCCGGTAGTCAACACAGAGACGCTCCGTGCCATCTTTCTTCTTGACAAATAAGACACCACAGCCCCACGGAGATGTACTCGGTTTGATGAGACCCATACTCTCCTGCTTATCAAGCTGCTTCTTCAATTCCTTCAATTCATCCGGAGAGAGCTTGTAAGGTCGCCGGCAAGCAGGTTCGGTGCCCGGCTCAAGTTCAATGACAAACTCGACCTGACGGTGTGGAGGCATGCCTGGAAGATCTTCTGGAAAGACGTCTTGATATTCATTCACCACTGGAATTTGCTCTATGGCATTAATTTCACCCTTATCATTAAGAGAGAAAAGCCGAATAGTATTATCCCTGGAGGCGAAGATAATCACATCTTCATCAGAATGAGTCAACTTGACTTCCTTTTGAGCACAATCAATGTGAGCATCGTGCTGAGAAAGCCAATCCATTCCGAGAATGAGGTCGATGTCAGAATGACCAAGAATCACCGGTTTAGCCAGAAAACGATAATCTCCCATGCGAATGGAAACATCCGGAGCATAAACAGTAGAAGACATATGTCTCCCTGGAGAAATAACTTCCAACCTCTGAGGCAAATTTGAAGTGGCAATATTGTGCTTGGATGCAAATGGTTGAGACATGAAAGAGCATGATGCACCCGAATCAAATAACACTTTAGCTGGAAAAGAGTTCACTGGAAGGTTACCCAAAATGACATCAGAAGAAGCCTCTGCTTGTGCTGCATTCATCAGATTAACCCTTGCAGCCTTTGGATCATGCTTGACCATAGCGGTACCGACAGGAGGAGGAGGAGGAAGACGCTTCGGATTCGGACATCTGTTGGCATAGTGACCTTTCTGAGTGCATTTGTTGCAAGTCACTTCTGAGAGAGGACGGAACTGAGAGCCACTGGACTTGGAGCCTTGAGACTGAAACTGCTTCTTCGACTGGTTGCTTGGGTTGGGTGGGTGGGAGAAACCACGGCCACTAGAGTTCTTGTTGTTGGAGTTGTTGAAGTTGCTGGAGTTGTTGAATGGAGCTCGAATCATTGGAGGAGGAGGAAGCCAGAATTTCTGTTGTTTCGCAGCCAACTGAGACGATGAGGTAGAGTGAACAGCATCTCGAATTCTCTTCTTAGAAGCCTCCATCTTAAGCTGAGCTGCTTCTTGTTTCAAAGCCATGTTATAGAACTTATCGAATTCGTCTGGCTCGAACAAAGTGAGAGCAAGCTGAAGTTCATCTTTGAGACCTCCACGGAACTGATAGATTTTACTCTTTGCATCAGGAATGTCTTGCTTTGCATAACGAGCGAGGTTTTGGAACTTGACATTATACTGATAGACTGTCATGGAGCCCTGCTTGAGGTTGCGGAATTGCTCACGCATACCCTCGATAACACTTGTAGGAATGTGATGCGAGCGGAAATCCTTGCAGAAATTCTCCCATGAGATCACTTGACCCGGCCTTGAGTCTTTGTACTGCTGCCACCAGTCAGCTCCTTGATCTTTCAGTTGGAAGGCTGCAAACTTCACATAGTCATCTTCTTTCACGTTACTGCACTCAAAATGCTTCTTGATATCGGTCAGCCAATCTTCAGCATCAAGAGGGTCGACACAGTAACTGAAAGCTTTAGGATTGTTGGCCAAGAACTGGTTGAGGGTAGCATGGTGCTGCTGGAAGAAGTTGCCTTGGTTCATTGGAACGCCCTGATTAGCTTGATTAGCTTGATTAGCTTGCATCATCTGCATCATCTGCATCATCAACTGAGTGTTCTGAGCAGTAGTCTGCATAATTGCTCTCCAAGCCTCAGGCGGAGGAGGAGGTGAAGGAGGATGCTCTGGAACCTCTTCCACCTCTGGGTTGGCATTCGGAACCTTTTTCGGAGCCATCCTGTAAAAGATGACCACGAATCAGCAATTGATTGACAAAAGGAATAAGCTGAATCAATGGAATGAATTGCAACAAGTCTTCACAATAATCATTCGAACAATAAGAACGAATGAAATCATCCGAACAAGAGGAACGAATGAATTTCTCAGTTAATTGATAACATCAGTCTTCACGAGAAGCCACATAGGAATCAAAAGGATAAAATAAGAAAAACAACAAGGTACGGAAAGGAACAAACACAAGAGAGGAGTTTCGTTCTAACATCTTTGTGCTGAAAGCATATGAACGCGTTACGAAAAGGTTTTGCAATCCCCGGATCAGCATAGCCAAGGACCCTTTAAGATGCAACTCCTGATAGTAACATCGGTCATATAACCTCTTCACTCAATGTCGAACCCCGAACTCACTAACCTGCATTCGTTGGAAGAATGCCTACGATCTACTGGATAAAACCCACCTATAGCTTTCCGAAAGATTCCAGTTATGCAATCAGGTGTTGGGGATACACGGGAAGCACCGCGCAATCAACTCTAACCTACATCCAGGTGTATCCATCCTTCAACACATAACCAGTCTTTCCCGGAAACTGTGTACCTCGGACCTTCGAAAAGCATCCACTATAACAAGCTATGGCAATACTCCCGAACTACCTCCCCAGTACTGGGTGATGTCGGGGTTATCTTGCCACTGGCCGTATAGGGGAGATTTTCGATGTCGGCCGTCTTAAGTATTTAGTACTGTCGCGATATGCTTGTTACAATGATACCCCGAAGCTCAACTCCTCGGTAACAGGAGGCATCGGGAACAATATCCTTGTCACAAGAACATCGAAACAATCCCAGAATACTCGCGGGATTCCTAAAAAAAAATTTGTGCAAATTTTGAAGATAGGAGAGACAAGAGTAGACGTCAGGAGTCCTCACCAGAGAGAAAGGGGATGAGAAGCAAAGAAATCCTACTCTCCGATATAATATAGGACTCAAAAAGTTTTCAGTGTGTGCCTAGACTCAACCGTCAACGGTTCGATCAAACAGTGGGGGCTCCTAGGTCGGAGAAGGCTCTGAATACCAACTTGTAATGCCCAGGATGGAGTTATACCTCCTACGTGTCGAGGCACGACTTAAAGGCATAATTCCATCCTAGAATGATCTCAAGTTTGGTAATCTTTGCACAACTCATGTAAAAGAGGGGATAGTAAACTGAAAGTAGTTGGCTTACAATCGCCACGTCACAGAATTACAGTACAAGTCTCAAACATCATACATTAAGAACACTACAACCCTCTAAGGGCAAAAGCCAAATGTCAAAGTACCAAACTCAGATAAAATAAACCACAGGCGGATCGAATCCTAGTAAGAGACTCCACTACTGATCGTCCGGGTAGCGCACGTAGTAACGACTACGTTCCTCGTCGTACTCCCAATCCAGCTCGGTGCCATCACCTGGATAGCTCACAGCTGGACCTGCATCTGGTGTGTGAAGTAACTGTGAGCCACAGAGGACTCAGCAATCCCGTCTCCGGGTAACAGAACTATCAAAGCCTTTGGGTGAGGGAAAGGCTGAAGAAAGAACAAGTCTGCAGCAGCAACAAGCATCTAGCTTACGCAAGAGAGAGCGAGAAGAGAAGGCATCGGCGAGAAGTGATCACGAAGTGATCCTAGCTACAAGCTCCACAATCAAAACCCCTCCGTGTTCAACTCCCGAATCCCTATTCGGAAATTGACAGTCACGGAACACACGCTGGTAGTGTATTAGTAACATTGTGTCAAGTTATCTACAACCGGAATTAACAAGCTCCCATCTGCCACATAACCGCGGGCACGGCTTTCGAAAGTTCAAACCCTGCAGGGGTGTTCCAACTTGACCCATTACAAGCCCACGATCCGCGGAGTCGCAACTCCAAAGTGGGAAGACCCGAGTATCCTCGGAATCCCGTGCTCAAGATATACCGAGCTAAGGTAAGGCTAATCCAGCAAATCCTCCCGGCGTGCCGACACCCTGATAGTAGCCGCGCGTATCTCGTCTCAGGCCACGACCGGATGGGACAAGCTACGGGTTTTTACCAAACCTTGAGTTTCCTCGAGGTGGCCCCGCAGGTTGCCCGTTTCGGACCAACACTCATGTGGAGCACTGGCCCGGGGTTGTTGATTAAGAAAGAGGGTTAATTACTCCCTTATGCATGTTTAGTTTGTTATTAGGCAAATAGTACCAATGTTGGGATTTGCTGGAAAAGACTTAGCACTTAGCGGTTTATCGAGGGGGTCCCATACACCCCAACCGTGTTAGGAACGCATAATCAAGGAACATAAAACCGGCTTATACGGATCCTAACGGCATGAGTGGAACAAAACACCAAGCAAAAGGCTTAGCCTTCCACCCTTGCCAATATATAGGTGATTTCAATTAAAGCATTTATATAGTGTTATATAACCCAACCAAAACTTCAACATGGAGCAAGCATCTTCACTTCACCTGCAACTAGCAACGCTATAAGAAGGGGCTGAGCGAAGCGTACTTAGCCAAGCAACGGTTTGCATAGGTAGGGTGGTTAAACATGGCAATTGGTTACAAGTAGGAGGCTGACAAGAAGAACATGGGCATCGAGGCAAAACTATAGATCGAGACTACTAGCAATAGACAAAGATAGTAATGTTATCGGGGTTCGGTCATCTTGCCTGAAGAGAATTCGTTCGGATCGTAAGAAGGGTCCTCGTGCTCAACCTCGTTGGAAAACTCGTGCTCAACTTCGAACCCGGTCTCAGCTTCCGGCTCTAAACAAGACAAACACACCGAGCACCAATCAACACGATGCAATGCGCACTCGAAAAACATGAATGCATGATGGATGCACTAGGGATGCACATGGAGCACGTAAAACATCACTCAAGCAAAACACCTCAAAACAAGATAACAACCTGATATTATTAATCTACACAGAAAATCACCCAAGTTTGATATAAGATTCGCTGAAATCGGAGTTACGGGCTAAAAGTTATGCCCGAAACAAGATTTGAGCGAAAACTGAAAATTACAGCAACATAGCATCTTTGGAGCTCAAAATAATTAATCTACAGCACCCAAAAAGCATGGCAAAGGACTTGAACACAAACTAGATATATAGTACAGCAACTAGGTCCAAAGTGCACCCCCAACGGAGTCACGGATCAATAGCAATGATCTTGGACATATTGAACTTTGAAATAAAATTCTGGCAGCAGAATTTTATTGAAACTTTAGAGCAAAAGATAAGCATGCTACAGCCACTCAAATGGACATGTGAGGACATGAATGGAAAGACAACAATATATACTTCAAGGAACAATCAAAATCCACCCCAAAACTATCATGCTTTGTCCTACAACATCACACGAACATGGCATCGGAACGTTACAGATTTCAGACTTAGTGAAAATTCACTAAGTCCTAAAACAGCAATATCATCATAGCACACAAAAGAGCATGTTTAAGTCACCTCGAAACTAAACATGGCAAAGGGTAAGCACCTCATCAAAATACATATGAAGGTGATCCCGAAACACACAAGCATGCTTCAAAGTGGTGAACACACCGATTGCAACGAGCTCAACAAGATGGCATTTCATAACAAGTGAAAACACAACATGTGAACATGGCACTTTGCAATGATGATAACAAGGCAACAATACATCTACCATGCAACCTATCACACACAACACGTAGTTCGTGGCAAGACGAACACGTGGACATGTCATTTGCATCGTTTGGACAAACGAGCTAAAAGTTATCACAAGTCAAAGGTGGCATGAAAATAACACATAACAGCAGTTTATAACATGATGCACTCTTGCAACAGCAAAACAAGTGTCAAGATGACATCTAACATGCATGACTACAACAGGTAAAACGTAGAGGACAACTCCACGAACATCTGGACATGCTACACGCGCAAAACGGAGCAACATGCAAGAAATTACAGCAGTTCAAAGTTAGCATATCAGATCAAGTGCAACAGGGACTTAGGGTTTTTTGAAATAAACCTCAGATCCAGATCTGAGATGAACAGTAGCGGCGGCGGCCCGGGCCTGCGAGGAACAGTGGCGGCGGCCCGGTAGGAGGAGGGAGGCGGCCCGGCTGGGCTGGCGGGGCGGCGGCCCGAAGAAGGCCGGCGCGGGGGCGGCGAGAGGCCCGCGGTGGCCTGGCCTGGCGGGGCGAGGACTCGGCGCGCCGCGGCCCAACTGGCCAGCTGGCGAGGCGGCTGGAGCGGTGCGGGGAACTGGTCCCCCACCCGGGCCTGGCGAGCGGCCCGGCTCTCCCGACGCGGCAGCGACGCGGTCGGCTGGCGTACGGCCCAGCCCGAAGAGGCGAGCGGTGCGAAGCGATGCGGCGCCAAGTGGGGACGGCCCGGTCGCTCGATCGACCGGCGCGGTCGACGCGCGGGAGGAGATCGCGGGGATCCGGCGGGCGCCTCCTGGCGTTGACCCCGAACGTTGCGGCGGCGGTTGTGGCTGGTTCCTTCGGGAACCAGTAGAATTTTTGGGATCTGAGAAAGAAAAGAAAAAAAAAAGAAAAGGGATCTAGAGGAGGAAGAAGAAAGGGATGGGGATGCCCAAAATAGACTAGGGGGGGTCTATATGTAGCAGTTTTAGACTAGGGTTTGGAGACTAGGGGTGTTTAGGAGCCCTCCGATCGTGATCCAACGGATCCGATCGCGGGGATAGAATAAAAGGGCCTAGACGGAGATAAAAGAAAGCAGTAGGGGTATTTCTGGGACACGAAGTGAAGGCACATCGGACCCACACGGACAACGGAGGGAAAAGTCAACGGAGTCCAAACGAGACAAGATTTGAGAGGCGGGTTGCACACAACAAAACAACAACACACAACACAACCTCGCGGCACACCGGTAACGAAAAACGCCCGAACAACAAAGTAGGCCTACGGGACGTCACGGACACGTGAGGGAGCTCCGGAACACGAAACGGACAACGGGAAGAAATGCACGGAACCGGATGCAACCCACAACACAGATGCAATGCAATGCACATGTCTACATGATATGAAAGAATGCCACACACACACACAACAAAACGACGAAAGCCCGAAAGACAAAGAACCCGAAAAAAGGAAATAGATGAAGCCGGAGATTTATTATATACCCAAAAGGGAAAGTATTACATCCGGGGCATTACATGCTCGCAACTTCGTTCATCTACGTTGCATTCTTTCTTTCAAGATTGTTCAACCTCTCAAGGTTCTTTGGTTTCACTCGTCTGTCAAAGAAGCAACTTTGTTTTACCTCTTCCTCTTCCGTTTTTACCCGGTGATATCTCTAGGATCTCGGGTCGAGATCCTCTGTTAGTGTGGGAGAGTTGTGACACCCGAGACCGACGTCCCAGAAGATTCCAGAAGATTCCAGAAGATTCCAGATGTTCCGGGTTGCCCGTGTGTTCTTTTGTGCTTGCTTTATTTATTTTTGCATTGCATCATGTCATCATGCCATCATGTCATAGTTATTTTTTGCATCTCAACCTAAATAAATCGTGTGGACCTTTGGTTCATTTAAATCGAGGGAAGGTGACTTCTCTTTATAACATATAAAAGCCTCTTAATAATTATGGAGCTATATTAAAATATTCCATTTGCTTCGGAATAACCTAACACACTTGCATATTTTATTCATGCCTTTTTCACCTAGAGTTTCACCTTCAAACCCCTATAATTCTTTTCCTATTTATCGAGGTTCCTCCTAAAATCCTCAACATTTTTGGACACTTCTATATTCACGTCTTAGTTCAAACCCATTTGATTAAATTCAAATAAGTTTGAATTATTTCTTCCGATCTTGCCTTTTCTATTTTTCTCGGACTTTACTAATTTTATGATGCCCGAGAAAAATACTTCCATGTGTTTTTTCCCCTAACCTCCCTCCTCTTTCTTTTTCTTCTCTCTATTGTTTTTCTGCTAAAAAACAGTTAAAAGGAAGAGGGCTCAGGCCACCAGCCTCCTTCCAGCCCACTTGGGTCTTATAGCTCCCAGCCGGCCCATCCCGCTGCAGCCTTCACCTCTCAGCCGGCTCCAGTTCTCCCTCTAGGCCCAAGCCCACCAAACAACACCGAACCCTAGCCCGAGTACCGTCGCTCTCTCCTTCCCCTCGTCCGCCGCCAGTCGCTCGAACCGACCGCATCGATCTCCTCTCCTCCCATCGCTCCTCTCCCTCTTTCCCTTGTCCCTCTCGCTGGCTCAGCCCGAATCCCTCTTCTCCCTCGATCTCCCTCGATCTCCCTCGCGGCCATCCTTCCTTCGAGCCCCCTCAGCGCCGCAGCGCTCGCCATCGCTCCTTTGTTCCATCTCCAAGTGGTAGCCGGCGTCCCAAGGCCGGATCGCGCGGCCCTTCTCCTCCGCGGCTCTCTGTGCTAGGCCGCAGCGGCCGTCCAGGCCCGAGCGCCCCAGGCCCCGAGCGCCCGTTTCCAGCAGGCCGGCGCTGCGCCCTTCCTCCTCCGTCCTCCGGCCCCGCTCAAGCTCCGGCGAACCAAGCCCTGGGCCTGCCTCCTCTGGCGCGAGCTGGCCGCCCCGAGCGCCCCCTCCGCGCCGTCCTTCTCCTCGTCGTCCACCCCAAGTCACCCGCGCTGGACTGCGGGGCCCTCTCCTCCTGCTGCCCCGACTTCGAGGCGCCTTCGCCATGGCCCCCAGGCCCCTGCCTCCAAGCCCCTGCCGTCTCCGTCTCCAGCAGATCGAGCAGCTCCGAGAAGGCCCCGTCCTTTCCAGCTTCGTCGCCGAGACCGCAGCTGTTCCCTTTGTTTTGTTGTTTTGTTGCTGTTATTGTTAATCTCAGATAACCAGGAAACAACAAGTCTATCTTCTTTTGGACCCGAACGTCTACCGGCGCCCGAACGTCTACCGTCGCCACGTGTACCTCTACGGCTACGAAACGTGTACGACTACATGTGTGATGCGCCAAGTACCACTACCGTCGCGAGAACGAGAACCCCCAAGTACCACGACGACCGACTCGGCAAGTACCCCTACGGAACGTGTTCCACTACCGTCGCCCGGAAAAGACGGATGCGCCAAGTACATCTACGAACGAGTTCGTCTACCGTCGCCGTGTACCACTACCGTCGCCGAGACCCTCAAGTACCTCTACGAACGGAACGACTACTCATTGGCGACCTCGTGTACAACTACTTCCTCTCCGATGAACGAGAACAACTACTTCCCTCTACGGCATGTACCACTACCGTCGCCCCGTGTACCACGACTCGTGTACCACTACTTCCACTACTACGCCTTCTTCCTCGACGAACGGAACGACTTCTTCCTCTACGCTCTCGAACCACCCCGAAACGAGTGTTTCGAAGGTATAACCCCGAGACGTGACCCGTGTGATGTTGTGTTGTATGAAATGTTTCCCGTGTGAGCACCGTAACCGTTTCGTCCCTTTTGTTGTTCCTCGGTTGCCTCGTCACCGACTCGTGGGAACCTGGTAACGGGATCGCCCCACCTTTCATCTCGTTGACTTGCTCACGCCATCTTTCTTTTGCCCGGTCTCTCACCGAGTTACCGGAACCGATATGATGCCGTTGCATCATTTTCGGATCGTTGCCGTGGCACCCGTTCTTTCCACCACGGTGACAAGTGCTTCATATCTTTCTTGTCAACCTTATAATAAATTGCATAAACTTGATCATGTCATCCGCATCATGTTAACAACACTAAAATGCTTAATTGTTGTTGCTTTATAATTATTAAACATGCTTATGGGGATTTTCCGGATATGTTGTTGTTATTCTCCGGCCTCATTTAAAATGCCTAAATAGTGTAGTTTTATTATGCTTCACCTCTTGCCATGTTAAAAACATTTAATCTTGTCTTGTAAATAATGAGAGTCAACTAAATAATTAAATGTGGTGTTTCGTCAATATGCAACTCGTTGCATATTGAGCTCCACTTAACTTGTAGTTTTGTTTGTGCCTTTGCCATGCCATGCATATTTAAACCGGACATGCATCATACTTGGATGTGCATCGTATGCCATGTTTATGCTTGTGTGTTTACCGTGTTGTTTTTTTCTTTCCGGTTGCTTCTCTTGTTAGCTTCGGTTTCGTTCCGGAGTTGTGAGGATTCGCTCCTTTGTTGCTCCGTCTTCTTCATGGATCCGTTCTTCTCCCTTGTGGAATCCCAGGCAAGATGACCGAACCCGGATACCATTACTATTTTTGCCTATTGCTAGAGTATCGATCTATAGTTTTGCCTCGATGCCCATGTTTTTCCTGTCAGCCTCCTACTTGTAACCATCACCATGTTTAACCACCCTACCTATGCAAACCGTTGCTTGGCTAAGTACGCTTCGCTCAGCCCCTCTTATAGCATTGTTAGTTGCAGGTGAAGATTGAAGATGCTTGCTTCATGTTGAAGTTTGGTTGGGTTATATCACACTATATAAATGCTTAAAATGAAATCATCTATATACTGGCAGGGTGGAAGGCTAAGCCTTTTGCTTGGTGATTTGTTCCACTCATGCCGTTAGGAACCGTATAAACCGGTGTTATGTTCCTTGATTATGCGTTCCTAACACGGTTGGGGTGTATGGGACCCCCTTGATAAACCGCTAAGTGCTAAGTCTTTTCTAGCAAGTCCCAACATTTGGTACTATTTGCCTCACAATAACAACTTAATTAATTAATTAAAATTGCATAGGGGGTCGCGTCCCCGAGGATTCTTAATTCTACATAGCAGGGGGGGCCAGCGCTGATGGTGTTGGTCCAAAACGGGGGTTCTGCGGGGCCGCCTTGGGGCAACCCGAGGTATCTGGTATAACCTGTAGAATCGCCCATCCGGTCGTGTCCTGAGACTTAGATACGCGCGGCTACTATCAGGGTGTCGACACGCCGGGAGGATTTGCTGGATTAGCCTTACCTTAGTTCGGTTTAACTTGAGCACGGGATTCCGAGAATACTCGGGTCTTCCCACCTTGGAGTTGCGACTCCGCGGATCGTGGGCTTGTAATGGGTCAAGTTGGAACACCCCTGCAGGGTTTGAACTTTCGAAAGCCGTGCCCGCGGTTATGTGGCAGATGGGAGCTTGTTAATATCCGGTTGTAGAAAACTTGACACAATGTTTCTACTACCTCCTTTCCGGTTTATAAGGCTTGCGCGTATCCCTAGGTGTATAGTTTGATCAACATAAAATGAGTTGTATAGTCTAAAAAATACATCATTAGAAAGTAGAAGATCTGAAGTTTCTAATGATATATTTTTTATGACAGATAACTTGTATTACATTGGTTAATTTTTCAACCTAGATATACGTGCAAGCCTTATAAACCGAAAAGGAGGTAGTAATACACTACCAGCGTGTGTACCGTGACTGTCAATTTCCGAATAGGGATTCGGGAGTTGAACACGGTGGGGTTATGTTTGACCGGCTTTAGCTAGGATCACTTCGTGATCATCTTTCGACCGAGGCACTTCTCTTCTCGCTCTCTTTTACGTAAGCTAGTTGCTAGTTGCTGCTGCAGACTCTTGTTGTTCCTTCACCTCTTGTTCTTTCTTCAGCCTTGTCCTCACCCAAGGCTTAAATAGTCTTGTTACCCGGGAACGGGATTGCTGAGTCCTCTGTGGCTCACAGTTACTTCACCACACCAGATGCAAGTCCAGCCGAGTTTGAAGCAGGAGCTGGTTCAAGTACTTCCAGGAGTTCCATGAAGAGTTTGGCCGTTTGCTTGTGACGTTTCGATGTTCAGTAGTGGTTTCTACTAGGATTCGATCCTGACCTGTGGCTTTATGTTGTTTTGGTATCTTTCTTTTGGATTCTACCCTTAGATGGACTGTGATGTTTTGAATGATGTCTTGCTTATGTAATGTATTGTGTGAAGTGGCGAGTGTAAGCCAACTATCTCCTTTTGCAATTTAATCCCTCTTTTACATGAGTTGTGCAAAGATACCAAACTTGAGATCATTCTAGGATGGGCTTATATCTTTAAGTCGTGCCTCGACATGTAGGAGATATAGTCCCATCCTGGGCACTATAGATACCTTGTTCAATCTCGTCATGGCAAGTCTCTTTACTCGTTCCGTAATACATCATCCCGTGACTAACTCCTTAGTCACATTGAGCTCATTATGATGATGTCTTACCGTGTGGGCCCAGAGATACCTCTCCATCATACGGAGTGACAAATCCCAGTCTCGGTTCGTGCCAACTCAACAGACACTTTCGGAGATACCCGTTGCGTACCTTTATAGCCACCTAGTTACGTTGTGACGTTTGGCACACCCAAAGCATTCCTACGGTATCCGGGAGTTGCACAACCTCATGGTCTAAGGAACAGATACTTAACATTGGAAAGCTTTAGCAATATGAACTATACGATCTTGTGCTAGGCTTAGGATTGGGTCTTGTCCATCACATCATTCTCCTAATGATGTGATCCCGTTATCAATGACATCCAATGTCCATGGCCAGGAAACCGTGACCATCTGTTGATCAACGAGCTAGTAACTAGAGGCTTACCAGGGACACGTTGTGGTCTATGTATTCACACATGTATCATTGTTTCTGTACAAAACAATTCAAGCATGAATAACAGACAATTATCATGAACAAGGAAATATAATAATAACCATTTTATTATTGCCTCTAGGGCATATTTCTAACAGTCTCCCACTTGCACTAGAGTCAATAATCTAGTTACATTGTGATGAATCGAACACCCATAGAGTTCTGGTGTTGATCATGTTTTGCTCGTGGAAGAGGTTTAGTCAACGGATCTGCGACATTCAGATCCGTATGCACTTTACAAATACTATGTCTCCATCTTGAACATAATTCCGGATGGAGTTGAAATGGCGCTTGATGTGCTTGGTCTTCTTGTGAAACCTCGGCTCCTTGGCAATGGCAATGGCTCCAGTGTTGTCACAAAAGAGAGTCATCGGGCTTGACGCGCTTGGAATGACTCCTAGGTCGGTGATGAACTCCTTCATCCGGACTCCTTCTTGCGCTGCTTCGCAAGCAGCTATGTACTCCGCTTCACATGTAGAATGCGCCACGACGCTCTGTTTGCAACTGCACCAGCTGACTGC
The DNA here is from genome assembly GCA_902687465.1 of Secale cereale. Lineage (NCBI taxonomy): Eukaryota > Viridiplantae > Streptophyta > Magnoliopsida > Poales > Poaceae > Secale > Secale cereale. The sequence goes on along the minus strand of LR738711.1, from coordinate 824,083,737 downwards.
TCCACCATTCAAAATATACACGTATCCGGTTTGTGACTTGGAGTCATCCAGATCTGTGTCAAAGCTAGAATCGACGTAACCCTTTACGACGAGCTCCTCGTCACCTCCATAAACGAGAAACATATCCTTAGTCCTTTTTTGGTACTTCAGGATGTTCTTGACCGCTGTCCAGTGTTCCATACCGGGATCACTTTGGTACCTCCCTACCAAACTAATGGCAAGGTTCACATCAGGTCTGGTACACAGCATGGCATGCATAATAGAACCTATGGCTGAGGCATAGAGGGTGACACTCATCTTTTCTCTATCTTCTGCCGTGGTCGGGGATTGAGCCGTGCTCAATCTCGTACCTTGCAATACAAGCAAGAACCGTTTCTTGGACTGATCCATATTGAACTTCTTCAATATCTTATCAAGGTATGTGCTTTGTGAAAGACCAATGAGGCGTCTCGATCTATCTCTATAGATCTTGATGCATAATATATAAGCAGCTTCTCCAAGGTCCTTCATTGAAAAACTCTTATTCAAGTAGGCCTTTATTCTCTCCAAGAATTCTATATCATTCCGCATCAGCAGTATGGCATCCACATATAATATGAGAAATGCTACAGAGCTCCCACTCACTTTCTTGTAAATACAGGGTTCTCCCCAAGTCTGTATAAACCCAAACGCTTTGATCACATCATTAAAGCAAATATTCCAACTCCGAGATGCTTGCACCAGCCCGTAGATCGAGCGCTGGAGCTTGCATACCTTGTTAGCATTTTCAGGATCCACAAAACCTTCCGGCTGCATCATATACAACTCTTCCTTGAGGACGCCATTAAGGAATGTCGTTTTGACGTCCATTTGCCATATCTCATAATCATAGAATGCGGCAATTGCTAACATGATTCGGACGAACTTCAGCATCGCTACGGGAGAGAAAGTCTCGTCATAGTCAATCCCTTGAACTTGTCGATAACCTTTAGCGACGAGCCAAGCCTTATAGATGGTCACATTACCATCCGCGTGAGTCTTCTTCTTAAATATCCATTTATTTTCTATGGCGTGTCGATCGTCGGGCAAGTCCACCAAAGTCCACACTTTGTTTTCATACATGGATCCTATCTCGGATTTCATGGCTTCAAGCCATTTGTTGGAATCCGGGCCCGCCATTGCTTCTTAATAGTTCGAAGGTTCGTCGTTGTCTAACAACATGATTTCCATGACAGGGTTGCCGTACCACTCTGGTGCGAAACGTGTCCTTGTGGACCTTCAAAGTTTAGTAGTAACTTGATCTGAATCTTCATGATCATCATCATTAACTTCCTCCCATGTCGGTGCAGGCACCTGATACGTCCAAAATGCATCACTATTTTATATCGTAATTCATCCTTATTCATTGATATATTTCACATTACGATGATGTTCTTATGTTGTTTTGGCCTATTTTACACAGTTTGCAACTTCCCGGTGCCGAAGCAGCAGACGCAGGATTCAGCGGTAAAAAGTGGACGCTGAGTTGCTGAAGAAGAATACCTCCAAATTACCTGAAAATCGACGAAGGGTATTTTACAGAAGGATCACGAAGATACGCAAAAGAGCAACCAGAGGGGGGCCACAGGGTGCCCAGGCGGCCACCTGGCGCGGCCCCCACCCTAGCTGCGCCGGGAGGGCGCCTGGAGCCCCTGGCCCACTCCAGGCTCCCCCCTCTGGCCTATATACTCCTCGTCATCCAGAAACCCTAAAAGTGAGAGAGTTTACGGAGTTCCGCCGCCGCTCCGTGGCGGAAACCTACAGAGAAGAAAAGCCATCTCCGGCGGGCAAATTCCGCCGGGGAGATCACCTCCCGGAAGGGGAGATCATCGCCATCGTCATCACCATCGTCACGGGCATCATCGAGATCATCATCAACATCATCCCCAACATCAGCACCATCTCCATCTTCATCCAATCTCATCTCACAATTGCAACTTGTGTTGTAATCCGTTCTATCTATCCTCTCTACTCTATCGGTGTTGATTACTACTTTGTGGTGAATGCTATTGAGTTTTGTTGGAGAAATATCATTGTGTCCAGATTGTTTATCATCCATCTATCTCCACTGATCATGATCTCTTTTATGTCTTGTGAGTAGTTACTTTAGTTCTTGAGGACATGGGAGAAGTCTTGTTGTTAGTAGTCATATGATGTTGAAGTAATATGTGTTGTTTGATACTTAAGTTGTGTTGTTATTTTCCTAGTGGTGTTGTGTGAGTCGAACACTCAACACTTCGCCTTATTAAGGACCTAGGGGAATACATTGTGTACAAAGAATGCTTACGGTGGGTTGCCGGAGTGACAAAAACCTGAACCCCAGTTCGCACGCTTTTGCACGAGGGAACAATGGATCATCGATCGTATTGCTATGGTTAGGCTTTTGCCTTAAATACTATCTTTTATTTGCGGATGCTTGCAAGGTGTTTAATCATAAGAGTGCACTCATCTTAGTCTAGAGGGTGTACTAGCATAGATCCACCCACTCAACACTTATCAACACATCACATAGTATCGATACGGAATATGGCGAAAGCACATGACTACCTCTCCCGTGTGTCCTCAAGAACACTTTAGCCTTTATAAGTTCAGTTGCTAGGCCTCTCCTTTGCTCAGAAAGGATTGGGCCACTTGTTACTCTCCAGTGCCTTTTACTTTGCTCGCTTTTACTTTCCTGTTGCTTATATCAAGAAAACCCCTAAAAAGTTATCTTTCAGTGCTTGCAGTTATTCCTTGCTCAGAATTACTTATCAATACCTTCTGCTCCTCGTTGGGTTCGACACTCTTACTTATCGAAAACGCTGCAATAGATCCCTTACGGTTGTGGGTCATCAAGTACCATTTTCTGGCGCCGTTGCCGGGGAGTGTAGCGCTATTGGTAAGTGAAGCTGGTAAGGAAGTTTTTATATTTCTGTTTTTATTTTGCTGTTGCTGCTCTTTGTCCTTATGGACAACCTTGCTATTGGATCGTTGCTTGTCGGAAGATGCCCCACATCTGTGGTGGTTGCTCCTCCCCCTACTGAAATTGTGCCCTATAAAATACCAGCTGGTATTATTGATTATGTTTTGGCTAATCGTTATGCAGGAGACAGACATCCTGGTGAACACTTGCTATATCTGTCACAACTATGTTCATTATTTAAGCTTGCAGGTGTATCAATGGAGTTTGTCATGAGGAAATTGTTCTCCGTATCGCTTATAGATAAAGCTTCAGATTGGTATAAGCTTCTCGATAACTCACACTTGCTTGATTGGCAAGAGCTTATGTCTCTCTTTTATACCAAGTTTTATCCTCTTCATGAAATTCATCAAGACATGAACTATATCTATAACTTTAGGTCTCGTGACGGAGAAAGCATTGCTCAAGCTTGGGGGAGATTGAAGTCCCTAATGCTCAAGTGTCCTATTCATGAGCTCCCCAAGAAAATTATACTTACAATTTTTTATGCCAGGCTTTCTCGTCAGGATAAGGAGATGCTGGATGCCTCCTCTAGTGGGGTATTTCAGACGAAGAGTGTTGAAGAAAGGTGGGATCTCATTGAAAGGATCCAGAGGAATACCGAATATTGGGAAATCGATAAAGGTATTGAACCCGCTATAAATTATGAGCATGATTATATTGAGAGCTATGTGAAAACTGATTACTTCAATACCTTTTGCTCTAAGATTGGTCTTGATTCCCATCTAATGATTGATTTCTGTAAGGATTTTGCCTCTCACGTTGATTCTTTTAAAAAGAAGAGAGATCAGCATCATGAACCTTTCAAAGAGTTACCTGTTGATATTCATGTTGCTGACCCTATTTTGCCTGCAGTTATATATGAAAAGCCTCCTTTTCCCGCAAGGATAAGGGAGCACTCTCTTGTGACATGCATAATAAATAAAAGTGAGAGAAGAATTGATGAGCCTGAGGACCAGATCAAGGTCGATCCTCAAGTTG
>LR738711.1:824059066-824079769 GCA_902687465.1 Secale cereale | reverse complement strand
ACTAACCTTGTCACAGCCAAGAATAAAGGCCCAATTTCAGGTACTCCAGTAGTATCTGTTAAAATAGGAGATCACAATTATTATGGGCTATGCGATTTGGGATCGAGTGCTAGTGCTATCCCCTATTCACTTTATCAAGAGATCATCGGTGAGATTTCACCTTGTGAACTTGAAGAAGTTGATGTTACCATTCATCTTGCAAACAGAGCAACTATCTCTCCTATCGGAATTGTGAGAGACGTTGAAGTCCTATGTGGAAAGGTAAAATACCCTACCGACTTTCTAGTACTTGGTTCAGTGAGGGACAATTTTTTTCCTATTATTTTTGGTAGACCTTTTCTCAGAACTTGTGGAGCTATAATAGATTGCAAGAAAGGTAAAGTTTCTGTTGAATTCAATGGTGAGCCATATGAATTTAACTTTTCTAAGTTCTCTAAGCAGCCTCGTGGTACCGGTTTACCTAGTGATGATAAAATTATTGAAAGTATTGCTTCTATTGCTATTCCCCCTAATGATCCTTTGCAGCAATATATGGAGGACCACGAGAATGATTTGCATATGCAGGAAAGAAATGAACTAGATGAAATATTCTTGAGACAACCTGCTATCCTGAAGCACAACCTTCCGGTTGAACCTTTGGGAATTTTGTCAAAACCAAAAGAAGACCCGGTGTTCGATCTTAAACCTCTTCCCGATACGCTCAAGTATGCTTATTTAGATGAAAAGAAAGTATATCCTGCCGTGGAATTAACACGGCAGATGTCCGGTTTAACGGACTTGATGATGGAACCATCGCACGGGTTAGCTTGAAGGGGTTCATAGCACACAAAGGACACAGAAGGTTTATACTAGTTCGGCCCCTTCGATGAAGGTAAAAGCCTACATCTAGTTGGTTTGGTATTGCTTGGGCGTCGGATTACAGGGAGCGGATTGCTTGCCTGTAGTCTCGACGAGTTGATTCTTGCTTGTTCTTGAGCTGTCGCCGGGTCGTCCCTTTATATAGAGGTGACGCCTGGTCCGGATTACAGAGTCCCGAGACCGGCTCATACTCGTGTCCACCTCGGTCTCTGTCCTTTCTTCCTTATCTCTCAAGTTACATCATCGGGCGGTTTACAAACCATAATTCTATACATGGGCCCTAAGATCTCATGGGCCGTAGCCTTTACTAAATATTACAACCAAATATATTATAATAAACTGGTTTATACTAGCCGGTTCATACCTGCTAGTCATATCCCTGACATTAGGCCCCAGAATGATTTGAACTTGTTCATATCAATCTCCCTTGTCTTGTATAATTTTCTTCTGTGTCTTTTTTGTAAACCGGCCCTGACCTCATCCTCGAGAATCACTGAATCTGACAGTGACATCACTTCCGCATTTAACGCCGCAAGCTGTACTGTCGCTTTGTTTAATGGTTATCCCGAAGATCGAGGCGTCAAAGGATCTTTATCCGATCCTTTGCTCCCTCAAATCCCGCACCCGTCGCTTCGTATCTGACTTTTCCTTATAAATACCGCTGTCCCCATCTGTTATCCTCTTCCTCTCTCTTCTTCCATCGCCTGAGCTTCAAGACGCCATTGACGTCCGAGCTCGAACCGCCGCCGTTGACCGCCGAAAACAAGTCCTCGCCGGCCGCTGCATCAACCTGAGCTTGACCAGAAAGAACTCCTTCGCCGTTTCTCAGGTACTCCATCTTCTTCCTCTTTGTAGTCTTGTAACCTCTAGGGTTCTTGCTTCGCGTCTCCGCCATTAGAGCTTTAACAAAAGCTTCACCTTGTTCATCTTAAACACCAGTTTCACAGAAGTTTTGACCTTTATCTCTAAATCTTTAGATCTTACTTTTGTTCCACTAATATATGCTTTAGATCTCGTCACTTACACCCAACCTGTAGATTCATCTGCTCCGCATAAGATCTTCATATTTTCTTCCCGTATATCTTTGGATTATTTTTCTTTTTCTTGTGTGCTCAGATCTGTTCCACCTTTAACTATTTGCACAAACCTGTTTCTTCTCCTTTGTAGATCTGTTAGGTATACTCCGGTTTATACTGTCATGCACTGTTCCTGTAAAAAATTTAAAGATGAACGCGACGGTTTAGCTGTTCCTCTTTTACTGTCATGAACCGGTAGTAACGCAGCTCCTTGTTATTGCCGGGTTAGCTATATCATTAGTCCCTTGTCTATACCGTTGCGTGATCTTCGTATATATCTTCCGGTTTATACCACTGTACTTAAATAATCCGGTCTTTACTTTTACCCTTTCAGTACTTTGTCCTTCTGTTGCAATGGCCAAACAGTTTGTCTCTTGCGATTGGGCTCCTTCCATTGTCACGGAAGAAGATTTAGCCAAAGCTGTGTCAGTTGGCACTTTAGGCCCTCGATCTGTTTTAAAGTGGCGGGCTTCAAAAGGTGAATGCCCTCCTACTCCCAGAGAGGGGGAGGTTATTGTTTTCTTTGATCATATAGCTCGAGGCTTCACACCCCCCGGCTCAAAAATTTTCCGGGATGTACTTGCCGCCTTCCAACTCCATCCTCAAGACATAGGTCCAAACTCTGTCTCCAATATCTATGATTTCCAAGTGTTCTCAGAGGTATATCTGCAAGAAGAACCGTCTGTTGACTTGTTCCGGGATTTCTTTCACCTGAATCGGCGCACTGAATTCACCAGCGGACCGCATCAAGAACTGGGTGGGGTTAGCATCCAGAAAAGGAGAGACGTAGTCTTTCCCCACGCCGCTCTTCATACGCACCCAAAGGATTGGAATAAGTCCTGGTTTTACTGTATTGACACTTCTCCTGCCGGGGAGAACCCACTGCCGGGTTACCGCGAGCACCGTCTTCCGGAGGATCACCCTCTGCCACAGCGACTTACCTCTGCCGAACAGCCCCGGTTTGCTTCTCAGCTTACTAAACTGAAAGCTTTTATGGCCAACGGTCTAACTGGAACTGATTTTATGCGTTGTTGGCTCTCTTGGAGTATCCTTCCCTTGAGTCGGCGACCACATCTGATGTGAAAGTATTCTGGTAAACCGGACGACCCTCAACGGTTTACCAAGGATGAACTTTCTGAATCGGAGGTTATTGAATCGGCTAAGAAGATGCTCAACGTCACTTTAGAGGATTGCAGCAAAATCGGATTAGCTCCGTATTACAAGAAGAATAAGCTGCCTGCAGTAAGCTTTGCTTTCTTGTATATATTGTTTAATCCGTTTATATAAATCGTCCTCTAACTATCTCTTTTTTGTCCGAATAGGTTGATGATCCTTTCTGGAAAATAAAACCTCAGGAGAAGCCCGGAAAACAAACACGCCGGAAGACCTTCGCTAATAAGAAGAGAAAAGCAGCTGTGGGCTCTAGTTCTCACGCTGAGGATGATGATCCGGACTCTGAGGTATGAATTAATCCGTCTTTAATTTGCTTGATTTTACTCTCTGTTTCTAATGAGAACTTTTTCACAGGAGCTGGCGGAAGGAGATAAACCGGCAGAAGTTGAGGTAACTATCCTTTCTTCCGATTCAGAACCACTTCCACAAAAAAGTCGTCGGACAGTCCGGAAATATCAGTTTTCTCATCCTTATGCTCAATTGGATCCTAATTTTCTTTTGAAGAAACAACAACACGAAGCTCTTCGCCGGATCACTCGCCATAGTGGTCTTGCAGTGGAATCATCTGGGATTTCTCTAACTCCGGCTCGGAGGCGCCGCTCTGAGGTGATACTCTCTCCAACCCTCCTTCATCCCAAGGCCGGGCTTATCCGCAAACCTCTTAAACCGTCTGACCCTGATTAACAGGAGACTCCATTATCTTCTTCCGGTGAATCGACTGCCACGCAACTTCCCCCATTGAAAATCGTCCCAGGGTAAGTCTTTTAATTTATCCGGTTTATGATTATATTTTACTTCGTGATCTAACTTGTTTCTCCAACTTCCTTCAGCAAGCCAAAGCCTAGTAAAAAACTAAAAGCCAATCAACCAACTGCTGAGACTGTTGTTGATGATCCGGCGGCTAAACCGGACTCAGCTGTCCCTCCAACAGGCGAGCCCACAATTCCTCTTGAGAATCCTGCGCCTATGGATCATATTTCAATGCCCGACAACCCTACTGCTGATGATGTTCATGATCCGCCAAGTCCTGCCCGGGCCAATTCTCCTCAGACCAATCCGGCATCTCCCAGTCCGGTTCATACTGTAGTTCCACCAACAGCACCTGCTTCTCCAGAAGTTGAAGTGACTGGCACTGCTTTTACTGCTCCGGCTGAGCCCACTGTTTTAGCCAAACATACAGCTAAAATAGAGAAGCTGTACCAAGAGAAGGGCAAATGGAGTACTGAGCTGTCCAGTTTTGCCGATATGAGTGCCCAGGAACTCTATTCCGGGTATTTGAACCGGCTCCACATTAGCCGAGATTATTAAGCGGGCTTGGTTAACATGATGAAAGAAAAATATGAGGTAATCCTTTCCTTCTGACTTTGTGCTTTTGATATTCTTCTACTTATCTCATAGTAGCCCCCAAGGTCCGGTTTAGCTGAGCATTGAAGGTGAACCGGAACTTATAACTTTGAACAACTGATTTTACATTAGCCCCCAAGTATCAAGTAGATAACTTGGTTATGTATTTGATACTTGTAATAATTTCTTCTGATATTTCAATTATCCATTAGCCCCCAAGTGTCAAGTAGACAACTTGCTTGTGTGCTTGAGACTTTTTTCTTTGACTTGTTGCTGTTTACTGTTTCGACTGCCCATTAGCCCCCAAGTGTCAAGTAGACAACTTGCTTGTGTGCTTGAGACTTGTCTGATTTTTGCTTCTTATCACTTGATTTTCCTTGCAGGCTGATTTAACCCGGAGGGCTGAAGAAGTTAATGAACTCCGGAACAGACTTACTGAAATGGAGGCTGCTGCTGCTAAGGCCAAGAAAGACTTGAAGCTGAGTTTAAAGACTGCTGAAGAGCTGAAAAAATTCTTTGAAGAGGAGCGGACCGCCTTTGAGGTTCAGAAGAAAGATCTGGAAAAAAGGATCAAAGATGCCGAAGAAGCACTTAATCCGGTGACTGAAGAGTTAACCAGCTTAAAGCGGCAAATAGAGTTGATGACTTCTGCAATCTTTGGTAAGTATGATCTGTACTCTTGTTTTATCTCTGTAATCTTCCATCTGTGCCGGTTTAACTGTGATACTCATATGCAGGGCGCCGTATCACCCATCTTGGGGATGACTTACGGAAGAAACTGAAGGCATGTTACACTTTGGTCGAGCAGCTGTATTCCGGCGCTCAAAGGATCATCAGTGCAACATCCTTCAGTAAACCGGCCCCTACTACCATCCAGGGCACGTTGGAAAAGCTATCTGTTTTGCCAGTGCGTTTGGAGGAAGTCAAGAAATCTGCTGCTCGAGCCGGTGCCCTTATGGCGCTTACCAGAGCAAAGGCATGGGTTCCGGACTTTGATCCAGAAGAGGCTTTAAATGGGTGTCCAAATACCAAAGAAGACGGATCATCGTTTACTGCAAAAGATCTCTATGCTTTGACAAAGGAGATGCGTCCTCTTGCCAGCAAACTTGCAGCCGAAGCAGATTTATCCAGGTATCATCCAGGGTATGACTTGCAAAACGAGCGGGTGGAGCGGCCGGTTTATGAAACCGTCAATCTAATCCCACCAGTGCGTCCTCATACATTCGCTCCAGATATTGAACCGTCGGAGCTCATCAACGAAGAGATGTATTTTCGTACATTAACGAAAATCGACTGGTGCGCCCCGGATTTCTAACCGCTTCAAGAGGAAGAGGAGATTCCGGATCAAGTTGATGCCCAGCCGTCTCAGCAGGAAGGAGCATAACTCATAACTTATTGTTGTAGTTGCAGTCCCGCTTTATCAAACAATCTTTTAATCCGTCAGGCTTGCTATGCCTTGTAATAGGATAGCTGAATCATTATCCGCTTTGATCCGGATATTCTGACTTCTTGTTTTAATGTTTGCCAATTTAAATTTTGTCTGATGTCGCTTATCTTGCGTATCATCTGTTCCTGCATAAGTAACACTGAAAACATGTCCTAGCGGTTTACCGCTGGACAGATTAAATTATTCTCACAATATATCAAACAAGTGTATACTGATATCAGAAATAATTTTATACCTGAGACCAAGTATGCTCAATATTCTTAATCCGGTAGAATTTAAAATTCCTTGATGATGACTTTCATGGATCCAATAACAAACCCGGGCTTGATAAAGACACCGGTTTATATCCTTCTGAAACTTTATCGAGAAGTTTGTAGCTTTTTGCCTGATGGATTATCCGGGTTATAATGAACACCGGCTTATCTCATGCTGGTATTCATGATCCAGACTTTTAACTTTGTAGATATGTGGTCAATTTCTTGAATTGTCCCACTCCGGATTAAAAAATCATAACACATAAAGATCAGAAAAAACGCAAATTTGCAAATAAAACCATGTAGTCGAGGCTTTTTACGAGCTGCCAGGCTCAAAGCAAGGTTTAGCCAATCACTGGATGCGGGTAATCCCGTCTTTCCAGAGGGCCGGTCGATGGATGCGGATTATCCGTCTTTCCATTTTGCTGGTCGATGGATGCGGGTAATCCCGTCTTTCCATAGGAACCATAAGAAAAAATTGTAGCCAATCACTGGATGCGGGTAATCCCGTCATATCCCTGACATATCCTGTTATTATCATCTCTAACCTTTCAGGATATGAAGAAGAGCGACTATTGGAAGTACTTTGTAAACACCGAGGTGCAATTGGCTATACCCTTGATGACCTTAAGGGGATTAGTCCATCTATTTGTCAACATACTATCAACCTTGAGCCCGATGCTAAACCAGTTGTTGATCATCAACGACGGTTGAACCCGAAGATGATGGATGTTGTAAGAACTGAGATTCTCAAGCTTCTAGCCGCAGGTATTATCTACCCTATAGTTGATAGTAAGTGGGTAAGCCCGGTACATTGTGTTCCTAAGAAAGGAGGTACAACTGTGGTTCCTAATGATAAGAATGAACTAATACCTCAGAGAATTATTATTGGATATAGAATGTGTATTGATTACAGGAAGCTGAACAAGGCAACCAGGAAGGATCACAACCCGCTACCGTTCATCGACCAAATTCTTGAAAGGTTATCCAAAAATACCCACTTTTGTTACCTCGATGGTTATTCTGGCTTCTCTCAAATTCATGTTAACACTGCTGATCAAGAGAAGACCACTTTTACTTGTCCCTATGGTACTTATGCTTACAGGCGTATGCCTTTTGGTTTATGTAATGCCCCTGCTACTTTTCAAAGGTGTATGTCTGCTATCTTTCATGGTTTCTATGAGGAGATTGTGGAAGTCTTCATGGACGATTTCTCCGTCTATGGAACTTCTTTTGACCATTGTCTCCACAACCTTAATAAAGTTTTGCAGGATTCAGGAGACAAACTTCTCATATGAGACTGGAGAACCCCTTCCATGGAAGCACTTCGCCGAGGACTACGTGATCAACATGACCAAGAATGAGGAGTGAAATCTCCTTGGGTAATGGCATCCCCTTGGCTTGTTTCAAGCTTGGGGGAGTGCCCGGTATCTTTATCTTTATCTTTTGTCTTTTATAGTCAAGTAGAGTCGTATCATGTCTAGGGAGGTTATTATATGAAATAGGTATGTGCATTGAGGTCTATCACTCCTTCTGTGGAGAGATTGTATCCGTGAGTGTGGAGTCGTCTATGATGGAATATTAATGAGAAGTCTATTGGTTCCTTTGCTGCACTCGGTATTCTCTTCACGCAATCGACCTTATATGATGATTCTTATGGGGAGTATTGACCTTATATCAGGTATGGCTTTGAAAACTTTATTTAATCTTGGCAAACATAGCTTTGGTCATAACAACAAGAATGATTTTCTTAAAGTAGCGACATAGCCAAAACCTTTATGTTATTATGCTTGAAGTGTTATGCTGACAAGGAAGACAACTTGATGTGTTATGCTTATTTTAATGTTTATGCTTTATATTGCTTTGCATCTTAGTCATCATCAATTGTTTGTTCTCTCAAAGCCTTTGCTAGCCTAAACTATGTACTAAGCGGAATTCTGCTTGTGCATCCATACCCTTAAACCAATACCTTCCATATGAGTCCACCATACCTTCATATTCGTGGTATTCCACTACCACCTCCTAAAGTATAGAATTTATGTGTTATCCTTAAATGTTCAAAATCTTCTATTTTGTGCCCCTGTTTTAGCTCATGAGGAAGTAGTAGTTAATTCATGATCTTTTTAATATTGGACAAGTTTTACCCCGGGATTGCATGTCTAATCTGCAAGCCCCTAATACGAGGAGGAACTGGCATGAGTGCGCCCGGCTCATAAAAGATAATACAACAAACAAACCCTCCTTCACGCTTTGTTCATGAGAAATCAGAAAACTTTTGGCAGTGATAAACAAAGGAGATTAAGGGGATGTGATCATCCCCGTGCGGGAGCCGTTCCTCGAAACTTGTCCAGTTTGAGAAGTAATTGAGTTATCTATTAGCATTCGTTGACAAATCATGCACCTCTCAAAACTTGTTTTCATTCTGTTTGATTTAAGGATAGCACATGAGTTTTCCCTACTTCCCTAGAGCAGGGCCTATCTCTTAGTTTTAGGTTGAGTCAGTTATTCCTACTTCCTTCTATTCTTAAAGAGAGCAGACATTTGATGTTGACAAGGATTCATTCATATAAAGTTGCATTAAGATTTGTCATATCATATCCTTGTTGACATTATCATTTGATAAGTAAGTTGTTTGTCAAGCCCAGCTAAAGCAAACATCTTCCTTTGTGTTAACACTTTCACTTCTTGCCTAATAACATGTTCTTTCAAAAGCTTCAATTAATCTCATCAAAACATAAAGAGAAAGAGCAAAAGTAAAAGCTATTAGTTGTTCTTTGACCAAAGGACATGTTTGCCATGATTTGATGAGTATCCTTAGCCCTACTTTCGATTATAAGTGTTACCACTCTTTTATAAGGGCCTTATGAGTTGAAGATTGTTGTTGAGGATATTTGAGTTTGGTGAAGAAACTGTCATGCTTCTTGTCCGTATTCTATTTATCGACACTTCACTCTCTAAACTTGTGGACAGGTTTACCGAGCTCAGTATTCGCTTGGGGACAAGTGAGGTCTAAGCTTGGGGGTGTTGATACGTCCAAAATGCATCACTATTTTATATCGTAATTCATCCTTATTCATTGATATATTTCACATTACGATGATGTTCTTATGTTGTTTTGGCCTATTTTACACAGTTTGCAACTTCCCGGTGCCGAAGCAGCACACGCAGGATTCAGCGGTAAAAAGTGGACGCTGAGTTGCTGAAGAAGAATACCTCCAAATTACCTGAAAATCGACGAAGGGTATTTTCCAGAAGGATCACGAAGATACACAAAAGAGCAACCAAAGGGGGGCCACAGGGTGCCCAGGCGGCCACCTGGCGTGGCCCCCACCCTGGCCGTGCCGGGAGGGCGCCTGGAGCCCCTGGCCCACTCCAGGCTCCCCCCTCTGGCCTATATACTCCTCGTCATCCAGAAACCCTAAAAGTGAGAGAGTTTACGGAGTTCCGCCGCCGCTCCGTGGCGGAAACCTACAGAGAAGAAAAGCCATCTCCGCCGGGCAGATTCCGTCGGGGAGATCACCTCCCGGAAGGGGAGATCATCGCCATCGTCATCACCATCGTCACGGGCATCATCGAGATCATCATCAACATCATCCCCAACATCAGCACCATCTCCATCTTCATCCAATCTCATCTCACAATTGCAACTTGTGTTGTAATCCGTACTATCTATCCTCTCTACTCTATCGGTGTTGATTACTACTTTGTGGTGAATGCTATTGAGTTTTGTTGGAGAAATATCATTGTGTGCAGATTGTTTATCATCCATCTATCTCCACTGATCATGATCTCTTTTATGTCTTGTGAGTAGTTACGTTAGTTCTTGAGGACATGGGAGAAGTCTTGTTGTTAGTAGTCATATGATGTTGAAGTAATATGTGTTGTTTGATACTTAAGTTGTGTTGTTATTTTCCTAGTGGTGTTGTGTGAGTCGAACACTCAACACTTCGCCTTATGAAGGACCTAGGGGAATACATTGTGTACAAAGAATGCTTACGGTGGGTTGCCGGAGTGACAGAAACCTGAACCCCAGTTCGCACGCTTTTGCACGAGGGAACAATGGATCATCGATCGTATTGCTATGGTTAGGATTTTGCCTTAAATACTATCTTGTATTTGCGGATGCTTGCAAGGTTTTTAATCATAAGAGTGCACTCATCTTAGTCTAGAGGGTGTACTAGCATAGATCCACCCACTCAACACTTATCAACACATCACATAGTACCGATACGGAATATGGCGAAAGCACATGACTACCTCTCCCGTGTGTCCTCAAGAACACTTTAGCCTTTATAAGTTCAGTTGCTAGGCCTCTCCTTTGCTCAGAAAGGATTGGGCCACTTGTTACTCTCCAGTGCCTTTTACTTTGCTCGCTTTTACTTTCCTGTTGCTTATACCAAGAAAACCCCTAAAAAGTTATCTTTCAGTGCTTGCAGTTATTCCTTGCTCAGAATCACTTATCAATACCTTCTGCTCCTCGTTGGGTTCGACACTCTTACTTATCGAAAACGCTGCAATAGATCCCTTACGGTTGTGGGTCATCAGCACCTCAGGAAAAATTTCCTGCGCTGTGCTACTTTCCGGTTCGGGAGGGGTGACTGTCACCTCATCAAGTTCTACTTTCCTCCCACTCACTTCTTTCGAGAGAAACTCTTTCTCCAGAAAGGATCCATTCTTGGCAACGAAGACCTTGCCTTCGGATCTGAGGTAGAAGGTGTGCCCAATAGTTTCATTTGGGTATCCTATGAAGACGCATTTTTCCGATTTGGGTTCGAGCTTTTCAGGTTGAAGTTTCTTGACATAAGCATCACAACCCCAAACTTTCAGAAACGACAGCTTAGGTTTCTTGCCAAACCAAAGTTCATACGGTGTCGTCTCAACGGATTTAGACGGAGCCCTATATAAAGTGAATGCGGCAGTCTCTAAAGCGTAACCCCAAAAAGATAGCGGTAAGTCGGTAAGAGACATCATAGATCGCACCATGTCCCACAGAGTATGATTACAACGTTTGGACACACCATTACGCTGAGGTGTTCCAGGCGGTGTCAATTGTGAAACAATTCCACAGTTCCTTAGGTGCGTGCCAAATTCGTGACTTAAATATTCTCCTCCACGATCCGATTGTAAGAACTTTATTTTTCTGTCAAGTTGATTCTCAACCTCATTCTGAAATTCCTTGAACTTTTCAAAGGTCTCAGACTTGTGTTTCATCAAGTAGACATACCCATATCTACTTAAGTCATCTGTGAGGGTGAGAACATAACGATAGCCTCCGCGAGCTTCAACACTCATCGGACCGCACACATTGGTATGTATGATTTCCAACAAGTTGGTTGCTCGCTACATTGTTCCGGAGAACGGAGTCTTGGTCATCTTACCCAAAAGACATGGTTCGCACGTGTCAAATGATTCATAATCAAGAGACTCCAAAAGTCCATCTGCATGGAGCTTCTTCATACGTTGACACCAATATGACCAAGGCGGCAATGCCACAAGTATGTGGGACTATCATTATCAACCTTACATCTTTTGGCATTCACACTATGAATATGTGTAACATCACGTTCGAGATTCATCAAGAATAAACCATTGACCAGTGGGGCATGACCATAAAACATATCTCTCATATAAATAGAACAACCATTATTCTCGGATTTAAATGAGTAGCCATCTCGCATTAAACGAGATCCAGATACAATGTTCATGCTCAAAGCTGGTACTAAATAACAATTATTGAGGTTTAAAACTAATCCCGAAGGTAGATGTAGAGGCAGCGTGCCGACAGCGATCACATCGACCTTGGAACCATTCCCGACGCGCATCATCACCTCGTCCTTCGCCAGTCTCCGCTTATTCCGCAACTCCTGCTTTGAGTTACAAATGTGAGCAACTGCACCGGTATCAAATACCCAGGAGCTACTACGAGCGCTGGTAAGGTACACATCAATAACATGTATATCATATATACCTTTGACGTTGCCGGCCTTCTTATCTGCTAAGTATTTGGGGCAGTTCCGCTTCCAGTGACCCGTTCCCTTGCAATGAAAGCACTCAGTTTCAGGCTTGGGTCCATTCTTTGGCTTCTTCCCGGCAACTGGCTTACCGGGCGCAGCAACTCCTTTGCCGTCCTTCTTGAAGTTCTTCTTACCCTTGCCTTTCTTGAACTTAGTGGCTTTATTCACCATCAACACTTGATGTTCTTTCTTGATATCCACCTCCGCTGATTTCAGCATTGAATACACCTCGGGAATGGATTTCTCCATCCCTTGCATATTGAAGTTCATCACGAAGCTCTTGTAGCTAGGTGGGAGCGACTGAAGGATTCTGTCAACGACCGCTTCGTCTGGGAGATTAATTCCCAATTGAGACAAGCGATTGTGCAACCCAGACAATTTGAGTATGTGCTCGCCGACAGAACTATTCTCCTCCATCTTACAACTGTAGAATGCGTCGGAGACGTCATATCTCTTGACTCGAACATGAGCTTGGAAAACCATTTTCAGCTCTTGGAACATCTCATATGCTCTGTGGTGCTCAAAACGCTTTTGGAGCCCCGATTCTAAGCTGTAAAGCATGCCGCACTGAACCAGGGAGTAATCATCACAACGTGACTGCCAGGCGTTCATAACGTTTTGGGCTGCTGGGAAAACGGGTGCATCACCTAGTGGTGCTTCAAGGACATATGATTTGTTGGCAGCTATGAGGATAATCCTCAAGTTACGGACCCAATCCGTATAGTTGCTACCGTCGTCTTTCAGCTTGGTTTTCTCTAGGAACGCGTTAAAGTTTAGGGCAACATGAGCGTGGGCCATTGGATCTACAAGACATATTGTAAAGATTTTAGACTATGTTCATGACAATTAAGTTCATGTAAACAAATTTAATGAACTCCCACTCAGATTAACATCTCTCTAGTCATCTAAGTGATACATGATCCGAATCGACTAGGCCGTGTCCGATCATCACGTGAGACGGACTAGTCATCAACGGTGAACATCTTCATGTTGATTGTATCTTCTATATGACTCATGTTCGACCTCTCGGTCTTCCGTGTTCCGAGGCCATGTCTCTACATGCTAGGCTCGTCAAGTGAACCCTAAGTGTATTGCGTGTGTAAATCTGGCTTACACCCATTGTATGCGAACGTTAGAGCCTATCACACCCGATCATCACGTGGTGCTTCGGAACAACGATCCTTAGCAACGGTGCACAGTTAGGGGGAACACAATTCTTGAAATTTTAGTGAGAGATCATCTTATTTACTACCGTCGTTCTAAGCAAATAAGATGTAATAAACATGATAAACATCACATGCAATCAAATAGTGACATGATATGGCCAATATCATTTTGCTCCTTTGATCTTCATCTTCGGGGATCCATGATGATCATCGTCACCGGCATGACACCATGATCTCCATCATCATGATCTCCATCATCGTGTCTTCATGAAGTCGTCTCGCCAAACATTACTTCTACTACTATGGCTAACGTTTAGCAATAAAGCAAAGTAATTACATGATGTTTTCAGTTGACACGCAGGTCATACAACAAAATAAGACAACTCCTATGGCTCCTGCCGGTTGTCATACTCATCGACATGAAAGTCGTGATTCCTATTACAAGAACATGATCAATCTCATACATCACATATATCATTCATCACATCTTTTGGCCATATCACATCACACGGCACATGCTGCAAGAACAAGTTAGACGTCCTCTAATTGTTGTTGCAGGTTTTACGTGGCTGCTATAGGTTTCTAGCAAGAACGTTTCTTACCTACACCAAAACCACAACGTGATATGCCAATTTCTATTTACCCTTCATAAGGACCCTTTTCATCGAATCCGATCCGACTAAAGTGGGAGAGACTCTCACCCGCTAGCCACCTTATGCAACTAGTGCATGTCAGTCGGTGGAACCTGTCTCACGTAAGCGTACGTGTAAGGTCGGTCCGAGCGCTTCATACCACGATGCCACCGAATCAAGATAAGACTAGTAGCGGCAATAGAAACTGCTTTGTGTTCTACTCGTGCAAGATACTACGCATAGACCTAGCTCAGATGCCACTGTTGGGGAACGTAGCAGAAATCAAAAAAATTCTACGCTTCACTAAGATCAATCTAAGGAGTCATCTAGCAACGAGGGAGAAAGGAGTGCATCTACATACCCTTGTAGATCGCGAGCGGAAGCGTTCAAGAGAACGTGGATGATGGAGGCGTACTCGTCGTGATCCAAATCACCGATGATCCCAGCGTCGAACGGACGGCACCTCCGCGTTCCACACGTACGGTACAGTGACGTCTCCTCCTTCTTGATCTAGCAAGGGGGGAGGAGAGGTTGATGGAGATCCAGCAGCACAACGACGTGGTGGTGGATGCAGCGGTATTCCAGCAGGGCTTCGCCAAGCGCCGCGGGAGGAGGGAGAGGTGTAACGGGAGGGAGAGGGAGGCGCCAGGGGCAAGGGTGCGACTGCCTTCCCTCCCCCCACTATATATAGGGGCCCTGGGGGCGCCGGCCCTAGGAGATTCAATCTCCTAGGGGGCGGCGGCCAGAGGGGGGAAACTTGCCCACCAAGCAAGTGGGGCGCCCCCACCCTGATGGGCCTCTAACCCCTCGTTGGTTACCCCAAGTGGAAGGTGTGAGATGCAGTGTTGTGGAAGTTTTTCCCTTAGCAAAGATGCCAAGGATCGAATCCCCAGAGACTCCTAGGTTCAACAAGTAGGTGTCAACTGCTAACGGCGCCAGATATTAGCAATCAACGTGGACCTGCACACAGATACAAATAACTTTGCTCCCAACGAGTACAGAGAGGTTGTCAATCCCTCCGGCCTTGTAGTTCACAAAGGATTAAACACAAATGATAGTAGTGATAGATAATGTTTTGCAATAGTAAGTAATAGCGAAAAGTAAATAGCGGATGTGATCAATGATGATAATATGGACCAGAGTCTCATGATGTTCACTAGTGATGTCTCTCTCCCAAAAGACGATAAAACAGCTATGTGAGGTAAACGAATTACAGCTGGGCAATTGACAGGACCACGAACGCAAACCAATGCTGACTATGTTGCAAGAAAGGTAGAGGTTCAAAGCATGGGCGGTACGCCAAGGCAAGTAGACCGAAATCCATCTGCATCTACTACTAATCATCCACCTTGAGATATCTATCCAGAACATCTCGCTGGTATTAAGTTGCGAGTCCCACCCATAGTGTAAACTCAAAGCAACAGACAACTGCATTAAAAGAACTTTGCGTAAAGTAAACAATCCTTGCACCCGCGGGCACAAGCACCGCTGTTTTCCCCTTTGTGGCAACAGCACATCCCCTAGACTCATGTTTCTGTCACTCAAGCTAGTCATCGAGGGGCATGAACCCACAATCGAGCATAACGTTCCCTCTTGGAGTCACTACGTATTACTTGGCCAAAGCAATAAATAACAACGGAGAACATGCAAGAATTACTTATGAACATAAATATAAAAGAGGTAGATCAAATATATTACTCAAACACAATCTGAACATAATCTCATAATCCATCGGATCCCAGCAAACTCATCATAGCAACAGCATAAGGATTACATATGTGCCTCGATCATGTAGGGCAGCTCACGAGGACTAATTAGTGAAGCACAAGAACGGGAGGAGAACATCACATAGCTACTGGTCATGGACTCATGGTCCAAGGGAGACTACTCACAACTCATCCGGGAGGCGTCCATGGTGGTGGAGAGGCTCCCGATGATGATCCTCCCCTCCGGCAGGGTGCCGGGAAGAGTTCTCCTAGTGCTCCCGATCTTGTAAGCGGCGGTGGCGGCGGAACAGAGATGAGATCACGAAAAAGAGTTCCCGTCCTGAGGGTTTCGAAGGAAGCTCTAAATATATGCCAAAGGGGGGCACCAGACGGGGCTCGAGGGGCCCAGGCGCCCCCCCGGCGCGGCCCAGGGGGGGCGCGCCGCCAGGGCGCCTGGGGCCCTGGTGCCCCCCCCCCCCGGCTGTCCTTCGGGCGCAAGGTAGGTTCTGGAACGCTGATTTTTTATATAATTTTTCTGGATTTTTCCTGGCAGTTCTCGTAATGTGAAAACCTGAAATACAAAAACAGCCGAAAACAGAAACTGGCACTGGGGTGCACTGGATTAGTAGGTTAGTCCAAATATGATCAAAAGTGTATGGAAGTGTATAAATATCATAGCAATATCACCCAAAAGTGGCATGGAGCAAGCAGAAATTATAGATACGTTTTGGACGTATCAACATCCCCAAGCTTAATTCCTGCTCGTCCTCGAGTAGGTAAATGATAACAAGAATAATTTCTGTGGTGACATGCTATTAACCATATAGGACTTTTTCATAGTCATATGACAAAAGCTTACTGAGACAATGATTCTATAGTAATTAAGTTGCCTCATGAGAGAATCACAAATGACTGAAAGTTTTACAATATGAAACTGAAACATCAAAAAGATTTGTAATGAACATGGTGTGCAAATATGATAAAGTGATATCTAGCTTGCCCCCTTTAGTGAAGCAAAACATAAATGCAGGGGCACCTCCAAGGTTTAAGTGATGACTAGATACAAAGATTTCCAAATAAACGATATCACAATCATGCAAAAGACAATGCTACTTTGGGACAATGCACATTACACTCAGAATGACAATAATGCTCTCAGTAGTTGGTGCTTGAAGAAAGAAGGTGGAGACTCAAAAAGTAAAAGAATGGTTAGGTCTAGAGCTTTTTTTTTATTTGAAAACATAGAAGCAATTTTGTCAACGGTAGTAGTACTTCATATGTGTCATGCATAAGACATCCTATAAGTTGCAAGCCTCATGCATCGAATACCAATAGTGCTCGCACCTTGTCCTAATTAGCTCGGATTTCCATGGGTTATCATTGCATTACATATGTTTCAACCAAGTGTCACAAAGGGGTACCTCTATGCCACCTGTACAAAGGTCCACGGAGATAAATCGCATTTGATTTCTCGTTTTTGATAGATCTCAACTTGAGGACATCCATACCGGGACAACATAGAAAATAGATAATGGACTCCTCTTCAATGCATAAGCATATTCTCATAAGAGATTGAGGATTAATGTCCAAGCTAAAACTTCCACCATGATACATGGCTTTGGTTGGCGGCCCAATGTTCTTCTCTAACAATATGCATACTCATTCAACCCATGGCAAATCACCCTTACTTCAGAAAAGTGCATAGCAACTCACATGATATTCAACAAAAGTGTGACAGTTGATGGCGTCCCCAGAAACATGGTTACCGCTCAGCAAGCAACTTATAAGAAATAAGATACATAAGCAACATATTCTTTACCACAATAGTTTTTAAGCTACTTTCCCATGAGCTATGTATTGCAAAGTTAGTTCGCTTAGTACAGGTGGAGGTTAGCAAAAGACTGGGAGCGACCAACTAAGAGAGCAATGACGGTCATAATCATGCAGAGCGACAAAGCAACATTGAATCGGGCATGGAAGTTATATCGCTACTCAGAAATAAAAGATCATCAAGGCTTGACAGACTTTCTTTACAGTCTTAAATATGCGTAAGCATACGCCAAGTCAATCAAAATAAATTCTCGAAGGAAGATATTACTAAACCATACCACATCATAGGCAAACAAATCATGTTGGTACTCATATAACACATTGGGAACCCCCCAGCTATTTGAGACTAACCATAAGAAAACATGAACTACTAAGCACCATTATGCACGTAGCATCTTTATCATAGACATATTAACCAATGCAACGGAAGCGAACTCTCTTAATAAGGTGAGCATGGTAATTAAAGAGAGTTCAAGCAACCAACTAAACAAAAGCTCTTTAAAAAGATAAGCATGAATACTAAGAGCAGAGCATGATAGTAGCTATTAAAAGACAAAGAACACACACAGCAAAGATAGACATGAAAATTCTATGTTATGTTCTAGGTAGAAGTGGAGCGTGTTTCTCTCCCACATAAAGAACACTGAGTTCCGACTCGTTATGAAAAACTAAAAAGAAAACTAAAAACAAGACGCTCCAAGCATAGCACATAACACATGAAGTGATAAAAATATAGCGGAACGAAAGACGAACTGATAATGTTGATGGAGAAGGGGATGCATGGGGGCATCCCCAAGCTTAGATGCTTGATCTCCTTGAATATTTCTTGGGGGTGCACGGGGGCATCCCCAAGCTTGAGCGCTTGACACTCCTGAATCTTTTTATCATCTTCCCTCGCACACTTGAAAACTCCCTTCATACATAACTCATCATAATCTGATTAGCGAGGTTAGTACCCTTAATAAAATAATTGCACCTTGCTGGAAATAAAGATATTCTTGAAGTTCTACTGTTTCTCAAGATTGCCAAAAGGATTTTGCAAAGAAAAAGCAAGCTCTTGGTTTGCAAAATGAAGGAAAGGCAAAACAGGACAGAATCTGTGAAAAACAGAACAGCAGGTAGTAATTGATTTGTTCGGGGTACTTCTGCAACTCAAATCAAAAAACTTAGAACAGACGCACGAAAGACAATTATATAGAGAACGCTGTCGAAAAAATTCAGACCAAAAAGATGATCTGGTGATTTTATACGAATTTTTCTATCCAAAGACAGAATCTGTTTCCTGGACAGCACCTCACAACTTTTGAACTTTCTAGCAATCAGAGGCTATACTTGGCACAAATATGAAAAGAAAAGATACAATGATGATGCTACTGTAGTAAACAACATCATGACACAACAAAAGCAAAAAAATTATTCATGTGGGCTGCCTCCCAAAAGCGCTTTCTTTTATGCCTTTAAGCTAGGCATAATGCATAGAGATCAAGTTTTATCAAGAGTAAAAGAATAGCTAGCCCGTACAACGGACTCAAAAGGTAACTTGATCTTCTTTCGAGGGAAGTGTTCCATCCCTTTGATGGAAATCTAGAACTTCTGATTCCCTCAAAGCACCATATCCTAACATGTTTAGCTAAACAGATAGGACTACTAACAGGAAGGCAAAATAATTTTTTTTGTAATTTTTGATAAAGGATACTAAAGCAAAAACTGAAAGGTAAACTAACAAGACTAAAAAGCAAAGGTAAAAGATAGCATGCAACTCCCCTATCCTAAAGAGTGGAGTCCCCGGCAACGGCGCCAGAAAAACTCCTTGATGGGCCTCTAACCCCTCGTTGGTTACCCCAAGTGGAAGGTGTGAGATGCAGTGTTGTGGAAGTTTTTCCCTTAGCAAAGATGCCAAGGATCGAATCCCCAGAGACTCCTAGGATCAACAAGTAGGTGTCAACTGCTAATGGCGCCAGATATTAGCAATCAACGTGGACCTGCACACAGATACAAATAACTTTGCTCCCAACGAGTACAGAGAGGTTGTCAATCCCTCCGGCCTTGTAGTTCACAAAGGATTAAACGCAAATGATAGTAGTGATAGATAATGTTTTGCAATAGTAAGTAATAGCGAAGAGTAAATAGCGGATGTGATCAACGATGGTAATATGGACCGGAGTCTCATGATGTTCACTAGTGATGTCTCTCTCCCAAAAGACGATAAAACAACTATGTGAGGTAAACGAATTACAGCTGGGCAATTGACAGGACCACGAACGCAAACCAATGCTGACTACATTGCAAGAAAGGTTGAGGTTCAAAGCATGGGCGGTACGCCAAAGTAAGTAGACCGAAATCCATCAATATCTACTACTAATCATCCACCTTGAGATATCTATCCAGAACATCTCGCTGGTATTAAGTTGCGAGTCCCACCCATAGTGTAAACTCAATGCAATAGACAACTGCATTAAAAGAACTTTGCGTAAAGTAAACAATCCTTGCACCCGCGGGCACAAGCACCGTTGTTTTCCCCCTTGTGGCAACAACACATCCCCTAGACTCATGTTTCTGTCACTCAAGCTAGTCATCGAGGGGCATGAACCCACAATCGAGCATAACGTTCCCTCTTGGAGTCACTACGTATTACTTGGCCAAAGCAATAAATAACAACGGAGAACATGCAAGAATTACTTATGAACATAAATATAAAAGAGGTAGATCAAATATATTACTCAAACACAATCTGAACATAATCTCATAATCCATCGGATCCCAGCAAACTCATCATAGCAACAGCATAAGGATTACATATGTGCCTCGATCATGTAGGGCAGCTCACGAGGACTAATTAGTGACGGACAAGAACGGGAGGAGAACATCACATAGCTACTGGTCATGGACTCATGGTCCAAGGGAGACTACTCACAACTCATCCGGGAGGCGTCCATGGTGGTGGAGAGGCTCCCGATGATGATCCTCCCCTCCGGCAGGGTGCCGGGAAGAGTTCTCCTGGTGCTCCCGATCTTGGAAGCGGCGGCGGCGGAACAGAGATGAGATCGCGAAAAAGAGTTCCCGTCCCGAGGGTTTCGAAGGAAGCTCTAAATATATGCCAAAGGGGGGCACCAGACGGGGCTCGGGGGGGCCAGGCGCCCCCCCGGCGCGGCCCAGGGGGGGGCGCGCCGCCAGGGCGCCTGGGGCCCTGGTGCCCCCCCCCC
>LR738711.1:824036451-824059056 GCA_902687465.1 Secale cereale | reverse complement strand
CCCCCCGGCTGTCCTTCGGGCGCAAGGTAGGTTCTGGAACGCTGATTTTTTATATAATTTTTTTGGATTTTTCCTGGCAGTTCTCGTAATGTGAAAAACTGAAATACAAAAACAGCCGAAAACAGAAACTGGCACTGGGGTGCACTGGATTAGTAGGTTAGTCCAAATATGATCAAAAGTGTATGGAAGTGTATAAATATCATAGCAATATCACCCAAAAGTGGCATGGAGCAAGCAGAAATTATAGATACGTTTTGGACGTATCACACCCCTAGGGTTTCCAACCCTAGGCGCAGGGGGGAGGCCCAAGGGGGGCGCACCAGCCCACTATGGGCTGGTTCCCTTCCCCTTTCAGCCCATGGGGCCCTCCGGGATAGGTGGCCCCACCAGGTGGACCCCCGGGACCCTTCCGATGGTCCCGGTACACTACCGGTGACCCCCGAAACTCTCCCGGTGGCCGAAAATGGACTTCCTATATATAATTCTTTACCTCCGGACCATTCCGAAACTCCTCGTGACGTCTGGGATCTCATCCGGGACTCGGAACAACATTCGGGTTACCGCATGCATATATCTCTACAACCCTAGCGTCACCGAACCTTAAGTGTGTAGACCCTACTGGTTCGGGAGACACGTAGACATGACCGAGACGACTCTCCGGTCAATAACCAACAGCGGGACCTGGATACCCATGTTGGTTCTCACATGTTCCTCGATGATCTCATCGGATGAACCACGATGTCAAGGATTCAATCAATCCCGTATACAATTCCCTTTGTCTATCGGTATAGTACTTGCCCGAGATTGGATCATCGGTATACCGATACCTTGTTCAATCTCGTCATGGCAAGTCTCTTTACTCGTTCCGTAATACATCATCCCGTGACCAACACCTTAGTCACATTGAGCTCATTATGATGATGTCTTACCGAGTGGGCCCAGAGATACCTCTCCGTCATACGGAGTGACAAATCCCAGTCTCGGTTCATGCCAACCCAACAGATACTTTCGGAGATACCCGTTGTGTACCTTTATAGCCACCGAGTTACGTTGTGACGTTTGGCACACACAGAGTATCCCTACGGTATCCGGGAGTTGCACAACTGATACGTCCAAAATGTATCTATAATTTCTCCTTGCTCCATGCCTCTTTTGGGTGATATTGCTATGTTATTTATACACTTCCATACACTTTTGATCATATTTGGACTAACCTATTAACTCAGTGCACCCCAGTGCCAGTTTCTGTTTTCGGCTGTTTTTGTGTTTCAGGCTTTCACATTACGAGAACTGCCAGGAAAAATCCAGAAAAATTATATAAAAAATCAGCGTTCCAGGAACTACCTTGCACCCGAAGGACAGCCGGGGGGGGGGGCACCAGGGCTCCAGGCGCCCTGGCGGCGCGCCCCCCCTGGGCCGCGCCGGTGGGGCGCCTGGGCCCCCCAAGGCTCCTCCGATGCCCCCCTTTGGCATATATTTAAAGCGTCTCCCGAAACCCTCGAGACGGGAACTCTTTTTCGCGATCTCATCTCTGTCCCGCCGCCGCCGCCGCTTCCAAGATCGGGAGCACCAGGAGAACTCTTCCCGGCACCCTGCCGGAGGGGAGGATCACCACCGGGAGCTTCTCCACCACCATGGACGCCTCCCGGATGAGTTGTGAGTAGTCTCCCTTGGACCATGGGTCCATGACCAGTAGCTATGTGATGTTCTCCTCCCGTTCTTGTGCTTCACTAATTAGTCCTCGTGAGCTGCCCTACATGATCGAGGCACATATGTAATCCTTATGCTGTTGCTATGATGAGTTTGCTGGGATCCGATGGATTATGAGATTATGTTCAGATTGTGCTTGAGTAATATATTTGATCTACCTCTTTTATATTTATGTTCGTAAGTAATTCTTGCATGTTCTCCGTTGTTATTTATTGCTTTGGCCAAGTAATAGGTAGTGACTCCAAGAGAGAACGTTATGCTCGATTGTGGGTTCATGCCCCTCGATGACTAGTTTGAGTGACAGAAACATGAGTCTAGGGGATGTGCTGTTGCCACAAGGGGGAAAACAACGGTGCTTGTGCCCGCGGGTGCAAGGATTGTTTACTTTACGCAAAGTTCTTTTAATGCAGTTGTCTGTTGCTTTGAGTTTACACTATGGGTGGGGCTCGCAACTTAATACCAGCGAGATGTTCTGGATAGATATCTCAAGGTGGATGATTAGTAGTAGATATTGATGGATTTCGGTCTACTTACTTTGGCGTATCGCCCATGCTTTGAGCCTCAACCTTTCTTGCAATGTAGTCAGCATTGGTTTGCGTTCGTGGTCTTGTCAATTGCCCAACTGTAATTCGTTTACCTCACATAGCTGTTTTATCGTCTTTTGGGAGAGAGACATCACTAGTGAACATCATGAGACTCCGGTCCATATTACCATCATTGATCACATCCACTATTTACTTTTCCGCTTTTACTTACTATTGCAATTATATCTATCACTATTATCACTTGCGTTTGATCCTTTGTAAACTACAAGGCCGGAGGGATTGACAACCTCTCTGTACTCGTTGGGAGCAAAGTTATTTGTATCTGTGTGCAGGTCCACGTTGATTGCTAATATCTGGCGCCGTTAGCAGTTGACACCTTCTTGTTGAAACTGGGAGTCTCTGGGAAATCGATCCTTGGTATTGCCAAGGGAAAACTTCTGCTACACTGCATCTCAAACCTTCCACTTGGGGTAACCAACGAGGGGTGAGAAGCCACCTAGCAAAGCAATTTCTGGCGCCGTTGCCGGGGACTCCACTCTTCAGGATAGGGGAGTTGCACGCTATCTTTTGCCTTTGCTTTTAGTCTTGTTAGTTTACCTTTCAGTTTTCTTTATGTCTTTTCACTAGTTATGCTTATGGACAACCTTGCTATTGGATCGTTGCTTGTGGGAAGACGCCCCACACCTGTGGTGGTTGCTCCTCCCCCTACTGAAATTGTGCCCTATAAAATACCAGCTGGTATTATTGATTATATCTTGGCTAATCGTTATGCAGGAGACAGACATCCCGGTGAACACTTGCTATATTTGTCACAATTATGTTCATTATTTAAGCTTGCATGTGTATCAAGGGAGTTTGTCATTAGGACATTGTTCGCCGTATCACTTATAGATAAAGCTTCAGATTGGTATAAGCTTCTCGATAACTCACACTTGCTTGATTGGCAAGAGCTTATGTCTCTCTTTTATACTAAGTTTTATCCTCTTCATGATGCTTATGTGGAGAGTAGGAGTACCTTTTTGCATGTGGATCATGGTAACAATGCTTTATGTGATGCTTATATTGTTGAGTTTATTCGTGATCCCACTGAAAATTATTATGAGAAGGGAACATATGCTTATAGATATTTCAATAATATTAAGTTCCCTCTTTTTATGTTGAAGGTTTTGAAGTTATGCTTGTTCTGCCTTCCTATGCTAGTTGCTTTATGCTTCAATAATTTATTTTCTTACAAGATTCCCATGCATAGGAAGTATGTTAGACTTAAATATGTTTTATATATGCTTCTTGATGCTCTCTTTTGTTCTTCAACTCTTATTCCTACAAGAGCATCATTAAAGTCTTAAGCCTATCTTTATGGCTATAAAGAAAGAGCTCTAGGGAGACAACCCTTGTTATCTTTACTTTCAGTTTGTTCTTTCAGTTTTTAGTGGTCTTGATGTGTGTTACTACTGTAGCATCATCATTGTATCTTTGCTTTTCAATTTTGTGCCAAGTGTAGCCTCTGATTGCTAGAAAGTTCAAAAGTTGTGAGGTGCTGTCCAGGAAACAGATTCTGTCCTTGGATAGAAAAATTCGTATAAAATCACCAGATCATCTTTTTGGTTTGAATTTTTTCGACAGCGTTCTCTATATAATTGTCTTTCGTGCATCTGTTCTGAGTTTTTTGATTTGAGTTGCAGATGTGCCCCGAACAAATCAATTACTACCTGCTGTTCTGTTTTTCACAGATTCTGTCCTGTTTTGCCTTTCCTTCATTTTGCAAACCAAGAGCTTGCTTTTTCTTTGCAAAAACCTTTTGGCAATCTTGAGAAACAGTAGACCTTCAATAATATCCTTATTTCCAGCAAGGTATAATTATTTTATTATGGGTACTAACCTCACTAATCAGATTATGATGAGTTATGTATGAAGGGAGTTTTCAAGTGTGCGAGGGAAGATGATAAAAAGATCCAGGAGTGTCAAACGCTCAAGCTTGGGGATGCCCCATTCACCCCCAAGAAATATTCAAGGAGACTCAAGCGTCTAAGCTTGGGGATGCCCCCGTGCATCCCCTTCTCCATCAACATTATCAGTTCGTCTTTCGTTCCACTATATTTTAATCACTTCATGTGTTATGTGCTATGCTTGGAGCGTCTTGTTTTTACTTTCCTTTTTAGTTTTTCATAACGAGTCGGAACTCAGCTTTCTTTATGTGGGAGAGAAACACGCTCCACTTCTACCTAGAACATAACATAGAATTTTCATGTCTATCTATGCTGTGTGTGTTCTTTGTCTTTTAATAGCTACTATCATGTTCAGCTCTCAGTTTCATGCTTATCTTTTTAAAAGAGCTTTTATTTAGTTGGTTGCTTGAACTCTCTTTAATTATCATGCTTATCTTATTAAGAGAGTTTGCTTCCGTTGCATTGGTTAATATGTCTATGATAAAGATGCTACGTGCATGATGGCGCTTAGTAGTTCATGTTTTCTTATGGTTAGTCTCAAATAGCTGGGGGGTTCCCAATGTGTTATTGGAGTACCAACATGATTTGTTTGCCTATGATGTGGTATGGTTTAGTAATATCTTCCCTCAAGAATTTATTTTGATTGACTTGGCATATGCTCACGCATATTTAAGACTGTAAAGAAAGTCTGTCAAGCCTTGATGATCTTTTGTTTCTGAGTAGCGATATAACTTCCATGCCTGATTCAATGTTGCTTTGTCGCTCTGCATGATTATGACCGTCATTGCTCTCTTAGTTGGTCGCTCCCAGTCTTTTGCTAACCTCCACCTGTACTAAGCGGACTGACTGCTTGTGCATCCACATCCTTTTAAACCAGTTATGCCATATGAGTCCACCATACCTACCTATATGTGGTATTTCACCGCCACTCCAAGTAAATTTGCATGTGCTACCTTTAAAACCTTCAGTTTTTGCAATACATAGCTCATGGGAAAGTAGCTTAAAAACTATTGTGGTAAAGAATATGTCGCTTATGTATCTTATTTCTTATAAGTTGCTTGCTGAGCGGTATCCATGTTTCTGGGGACGCCATCAACTGTTACACTTTTGTTGAATATCATGTGAGTTGCTATGCATGTTCGTCTTGTCTGAAGTAAGGGTGATTTTCCATGGGTTGAATGGTTTGAGTATGCATATTGTTAGAGAAGAACATTGGGCCGCCAACCAAAGCCATGTATCATGGTGGAAGTTTTAGCTTGGACATTAATCCTCAATCTCTTATGAGAATATGCTTAAGCATTAAAGAGGAGTCCATCATCTATTTTCTATGTTGTCCCGGTATGGATGTCCTCAAGTTGAGATCTATCAAAAACGAGAAATCAAATGCGATCTATCTCCTTGGACCTTTGTACAGGTGACATAGAGGTACCCCTTTGTGACACTTGGTTGAAACATATGTAATGCAATGACAATCCATGGAAATCCGAGCTAATTAGGACAAGGTGCGAGCACTATTGGTATTCGATGCATGAGGCTTGCAACTTATAGGATGTCTTATGCATAACACATATGAAGTACTACTGCCGTTGAAAAAATTGCTTCTATGTTTTCAAAATAAAAGTTCTAGCACATGAGTAATCCCTGCTTCCCTCTGTGAAGGACCATTCTTTTACTTTTATGTTGAGTCTCCACCTTCTTTTAAAAGCACCAACTACTGAGAGCATGATTGTCATTCTTAGTGTAATGTGCATTGTTCCAAAGTAGCATTGTCTTTTGCATGATTGTGATATCGTTTATTTTGAAATCATTGTATCTAGTCATCACTTAAACCTTGGAGGTGCCCCTGCATTTATGTTTTGCTTCACTAAAGGGGGCAAGCGAGATATCACTTTATCATATTTGCACATCATGTTTATTACAAATCTATTTGATGTTTCAATGTCATGTTGTAAACCTTTCAGTTCTTTGTGATTTTCTCATGAGGCAACTTAATTACTATAGATTCATTATCTCAGTAAGCTTTTGTCATATGACTATGAATAAGTCCTATATGGTTAATAGCATGTCACCACAGAAATTATTCTTGTTATCATTTACCTACTCGAGGACGAGCAGGAATTAAGCTTGGGGATGTTGATATGTCCAAAACGTATCTATAATTTCTGCTTGCTCCATGCCTCTTTTGGGTGATATTGCTATGTTATTTATACACTTCCATACACTTTTGATCATATTTGGACTAACCTATTAACTCAGTGCACCCCAGTGCCAGTTTCTGTTTTCGGCTGTTTTTGTATTTTAGGTTTTCACATTACGAGAACTGCCAGGAAAAATCCAGAAAAATTGTATAAAAAATCAGCGTTCCAGAAACTACCTTGCGCCCAAAGGACAGCCGGGGGGGCACTAGGGCTCCAGGCGCCCTGGCGGCGCGCCCCCCCTGGGCTGCCCTACATGATCGAGGCACATATGTAATCCTTATGCTGTTGCTATGATGAGTTTGCTGGGATCCGATGGATTATGAGATTATGTTCAGATTGTGCTTGAGTAATATATTTGATCTACCTCTTTTATATTTATGTTCGTAAGTAATTCTTGCATGTTCTCCGTTGTTATTTATTGCTTTGGCCAAGTAATAGGTAGTGACTCCAAGAGAGAACGTTATGCTCGATTGTGGGTTCATGCCCCTCGATGACTAGTTTGAGTGACAGAAACATGAGTCTAGGGGATGTGCTGTTGCCACAAGGGGGAAAACAACGGTGCTTGTGCCCGCGGGTGCAAGGATTGTTTACTTTACGCAAAGTTCTTTTAATGCAGTTGTCTGTTGCTTTGAGTTTACACTATGGGTGGGGCTCGCAACTTAATACCAGCGAGATGTTCTGGATAGATATCTCAAGGTGGATGATTAGTAGTAGATATTGATGGATTTCGGTCTACTTACTTTGGCGTACCGCCCATGCTTTGAGCCTCAACCTTTCTTGCAATGTAGTCAGCATTGGTTTGCGTTCGTGGTCCTGTCAATTGCCCAACTGTAATTCGTTTACCTCACATAGCTGTTTTATCGTCTTTTGGGAGAGAGACATCACTAGTGAACATCATGAGACTCCGGTCCATATTACCATCATTGATCACATCCACTATTTACTTTTCCGCTTTTACTTACTATTGCAATTATATCTATCACTATTATCACTTGCGTTTGATCCTTTGTAAACTACAAGGCCGGAGGGATTGACAACCTCTCTGTACTCGTTGGGAGCAAAGTTATTTGTATCTGTGTGCAGGTCCACGTTGATTGCTAATATCTGGCGCCGTTAGCAGTTGACACCTTCTTGTTGAAACTGGGAGTCTCTGGGAAATCGATCCTTGGTATTGCCAAGGGAAAACTTCTGCTACACTGCATCTCAAACCTTCCACTTGGGGTAACCAACGAGGGGTGAGAAGCCACCTAGCAACAACCTCATGGTCTAAGGAAAAAGATACTTGACATTGTAAAAGCTTTAGCATTACGAACTACACAATCTTGTGCTTAGGCTTAGGATTGGGTCTTGTCCATCACATCATTCTCCTAAAGTCCTAATGATGTGATCCCGTTATCAATGACATCCAATGTCCATGGTCAGGAAACCATAACCATCTGTTGATCAACGAGCTAGTAACTAGAGGTTTACTAGGGACACGTTGTGGTCTAAATATTCACACATGTATCACTGTTTCCGGATAATACAATTCAAGCATGAACACCAGATAATTATCATGAACAAGGAAATATAATAATAACCACTTTATTATTGCCTCTAGGGCATATTTCCAACAAGCCCACCCTCAGGGCTGAGGGTATGTACCAGTAGCTATGTGTTTGATCTCTCTCTCTCTCTCTCTCGTGTTCTTGAGATGTCACGATCTTGATGTATCGCGAGCTTTGCTATCCTAGTTGGATCTTATGATGCTTCTCCCCCTCTACTCTCTTGTAATCGATTGAGTTTTCCCTTTGAAGTTATCTTATCGGATTGAGTCTTTAAGGATTTGAGAACACTTGATGTATGTCTTGCACGTGTTTATCTCTGGTGACAATGGGATATCATGTGATTCACTTGATGTATGTTTTCGTGATCAACTTGCGGGTTCCGTGACCTTGGGAATCTATGCATAGGGGTTGGCACACGTTTTCGTTTTGACTTTCCGGTAGAAACTTTGGGGCACTCTTTGAAGTCCTATGTGTTGGTTGAATAGATGTTTCTGAGATTGTGTGATGCATATCATATAATCATGCCCACAGATACTTGAGGTGACAATGGAGTATCTAGGTGACATTAGGGTTTTGATTGATTTGTGTCTTAAGGTGTTATTCTAGTATGAACTCTATGATAGATTGAACGTTACTATAGACTCTTGAATAGATCGATCAGAAAGAATAACTTTGAGGTGGTTTCGTACCCTACGATAATCTCTTCGTTTGTTCTCCGCTATTAGTTACTTTGGAGTGACTCTTTGTTGCATGTTGAGGGCTAGTAATATGATCCAATTATGTTATCCTTGTTGAGAGAACTTGCACTAGTGAAAGTATGAACCCTAGGCCTTGTGTACTATCATTGCAACACCGTTTATGCTCACGTTTACCACTTGCTACCTTGCTGTTTTTATATTTTCTTATTACAAAAACCTATATCTACCATCCATATTGCACTTGTATCACCATCTCTTCGCCGAACTAGTGCACCTATACAATTTACCATTATATTGGGTGTGTTGGGGACACAAGAGACTCTTTGTTATTTGGTCGCAGGGTTGTTTGAGAGAGACCATCTTCATCCTACGCCTCCCACGGATTGATAAACCTTAGGTCATCCACTTGAGGGAAATTTGCTACTGTCCTACAAACCTCTGCACTTGGAGGCCCAACAACGTCTACAAGAAGAAGGGTGTGTAGTAGACATCATGCTCTTTTCTGGCGCCGTTGCCGGGGAGGTTAGTGCTTGAAGGTATATCTTTAGATCTTGCAATCTAATCTTTTAGTTTCTTGTTTTATCACTAGTTTCGTTTATAAAAGAAAACTACAAAAAAATGGAATTAAGGTTACCTCATATGCTTCATCTTTTTAATATCTTTCGTGAAAATTATGGGAAGGAAAATTGTGCTCAAGTACTAGAAGAAGAATTACATAGAATGCTTGGCATAAAATATGTGCATGATGAGCATGATTGCAATGTTGTTAGTATGAATTCTTTGAATACCCATGATGCTAATGATATGCAAAGCCACAAGCTTGGGGAAGCTATGTTTGATGAAGATGATATTTTTAGTCCCCCAAGTTTTGATGAGAAAATTTATTATGATGAAAGCATGCCTCCTATTTATGATGATTATATTGATGAAAGTGGATTTGGAGAGGTCGTGACTTTATTTAGTGATGAATTCACTATTTCGGAAGAGGTTCCAATTGATTATGAGAACAAAGTTGCTATCTATGATGATTATTGTGATGACTTGTATGCTATTAAGAATAATGATAACCATGAAACTTGTCATCATGATTTTAGTTTTCAATTGGATTATGCTTCACATGATAGTTATTTTGTTGAGTTTGCTCCTCCCACTACTATGAATGAGAAGAATTTTGCTTATGATGGGAGTAGTAAAATTTCTATGCAAGTAGATCATAAAAGGAATGCTTTATGTGCTGGTTATATTTTTGAATTCATTCATGATGCTACTGAAAATTATTATGAGAGAGGATCATATGCTTCTACATATTGCAATAATATCAAGTTTCCTCTCTATGTGCTGAAAGTTTTGAAGCTATGCTTATTTTCCCTTCCTATGCTAGTTGATTATCGTTCCCATAAGTTGTTTGCTCACAAAATCCCTATGCATAGGAAGTGGGTTAGGCTTAAATGCGCTAGTCACACTCTTCATGATGCTCTCTTTATGTTTCAATTCTTATCTTTTATGCGAGCATCATTGAAATCATCATGCCTAGCTAGGGGCGTTAAACGATAGCGCTTGTTGGGAGGCAACCCAACTTTATTTTAGTTTCTTTGTTTTTGCTGCTGTTAGGGAATAAATATTCCATCTAGCTTCTGTTTAGATGTGGCTTTATGTTTTGTTTAGTGTTTGTGCCAAGTAGAACCTTTGGGAAGCCTTGTGTGAAGTTTATGTGATCTTGCTGTGAAAAACAGAATCGTTAGCGCTAGCTAAAGTAGTCTTCAGATTTTACTGGAGCGTGCCTTTTAGTTGATTCTTTTTGCAGATGATTGGTAGACAAATTAAGCAAATTTACCAATTTAGTTTGAATTTTTTGGAGATACAGAAGTATGCGAAACCTACAGATTACTACAGACTGTTCTGTTTTTTGACAGATTCTGTTTTTCGTGTGTTGTTTGCTTATTTCAATGCATCTATGAGTTGTATTGGGAAGTATGAATCATAGAGAAGTTGGAATACAGTAGGTTTAACACCAATATAAACAAAGAATGAGTTCATTACAGTACCTTTGAGTAGTGGTTTGTTTTCTTATACTAACGGAGCTCACGAGATTTTTGTCTAAGTTTTGTGTTGTGAAGTTTTCAAGTTTTGAGTATTGCTTTGATGGACTATGGAACGAAGAGTAGAAAGGGCCTAAGCTTGGGGATGCCCAAGACACCCCAAGTAAAATTCAAGGACAACCAAAAGCCTAAGCTTGGGGATGCCCCGGGAAGGCATCCCCTCTTTCGTCTTCATCCATCGGTAACTATACTCGGAGCTATATTTTTATTCACCACATGATATGTGTTTTACTTGGAGTGTCAATTTAGTTTAGTTTGTTTTGCTTTCTGTTTGAATAATATCCCAAGATCTGAAATTCTTGAATGTTAGAGAGTCTTCACATAGTTACATAATTATTCAACGACTCATTGATCTTCACTTATATCTTTCGGAGTGGTTTGTTATTGCTCTAGTGCTTCACTTATATCTTTTAGAGCATGGCGGTGATTTTATTTTGAAGAAATAGATGAACTCTCATGCTTCACTTATATCCTTTTGAGAGTCTATTAAAACAACATGGTAATGTGTTTAGGCTATAAAACTAGTCTTCACATGATAGACATCCAAGATCAATGTAGTAAAAATTTCCACACTAAGTGCATTGAATATAATGAGAAGTTGGATGCTTGATAATTGTTTTGAGATATGAGGATAGTGATATTAGAGTCATGCTAGTGGAGTTATTATGAAATTGAGAAATGCTTGTGTTAAGGTTAGTGATTCGCGTAGCATGCACGTATGGTGAACCGCTATGTGACGAAGTTAGAGCATGAGGTATTTCTAAAGTGTCAACCTTTGTGTGGAGGTCGGGCGCGCGCGATGGTTAACTCCTACCAACCTCCCCCCTAGGAGCATGCGTTGATTGCTTTGTTTTGATGACTCGTAGATTTTTGCAATAAGTATATGAGTTCTTATGACTAATGTTGAGTCCATGTATATTACGCACTCTCACCCTTCCACCATTTCTAGACTCTCTTGTACCGCGCAACTTTCGTCGGTACCATACACCCACTATATATCCTTCCTCAAAACAACCACCATATATATTCCTCAAAACAGCCACCATACCTACCTATCATGGCATTTCCATAGCCATTCCGAGATATATTGCCATGCAACTTTCCATCGTTCCGTTCATATGACACGCATCATATTGTCATATTGTCATGCATGATCATGTAGTTGACATCGTATTTGTGGCAAAGCCACCATGCATAATTTTTCATACATGTCACTCTTGATTCATTGCATATCCCGGTACACCGCCGGAGTCATTCATGTAGGTCAAACTTTGTTCTAGTATCGAGTTGTAATATCGAGTTGTAATTCAATGAAAGTGTGATGATCTTCATTATTAGAGCATTGTCCCGTGTGAGGAAACAAAAAAAAACAAAAAAAAAGAGATAAAGGCCAAATAAAAAAGGAGATGGCCCAAAAAAATAGAGAGGGGCTAAAAAAGAAGAAGAGGAAAGCCCCTCCAAAAAAATGAGAGAAAAGAGAGAAGGGACAATGCTACTATCTTTTTCCACACTTGTGCTTCAAAGTAGCACCATGTTCTTCATGATAGAGAGTCTCATGTTTAGTCATTTTCATATACTAGTGGGAATTTTCATTATAGAACTTGGCTTGTATATTCCAACGATGGGCTTCCTCAAATGCCCTAGGTCTTCGTGAGCAAGCAAGTTGGATGCACACCCACTTAGTTTCTTTTGTTGAGCTTTCATACATATTTAGCTCTAGTGCATCCGTTGCATGGCAATCCCTACTCACTCACATTGATATCTATTGATGGGCATCTCCATAGCCCGTTAATACGCCTAGTCGATGTGAGACTATCTCCTTCCTTTTTGTCTTCTCCACAACCACCTCTCTATTCCACATAGTGCTATGTCCATGGCTCACGCTCATGTATTGCGTGAAAGTTGAAAGGTTTGAAAGAATAGAGTATGAAAACAAGTGCTTGGCTGAAATTGGGGTTGTGCATGATATGAATATTTTGTGTGATGAAGAGGGAGCATAGCTAGACTATATGATTTTGTAGGGATAACTTTCTTTAGCCATAGTATTTTGAGAAGACATGATTGCTTTGTTAGTATGCTTGAAGTATTATTATTTCTTATGTCAATATAGACTTTTGTCTTGAATCTTTCAGATCTGAACATTTATGCCACAATTAAGAGAATTACATTGAAAAATTATGTTGGTTAGCGTTCCACATAAAAAATTCCGTTTTTATCATTTACCAACTCGAGGACGAGCAAGAATTAAGCTTGGGGATGCTTGATACGTCTCCAACGTATCTATAATTTTTGATTGTTCCATGCTATTACATTATCCTTCTAGGATGTCTTATGGGCTTTTATATACACTTTTATGTGATTTTTGGGACTAACCTATTAACCCAGAGCCCAGTGCCAGTTTCTGTTTTTCTCCTGTTTTAGGGTTTTACAGAAAAGGAATATCAAACGGAGTCCAATTGACGTGCCAATTTTTGATGATTTTTTCTGGACCAAAAGAAGCCCCCGAAG
Source organism: Secale cereale (assembly GCA_902687465.1). Taxonomy (NCBI): domain Eukaryota; kingdom Viridiplantae; phylum Streptophyta; class Magnoliopsida; order Poales; family Poaceae; genus Secale; species Secale cereale. The sequence goes on along the minus strand of LR738711.1, from coordinate 824,045,805 downwards.
TAAAAGAGTTGGGCCAGGAGAGCCACGGGCTGCCCACGAGGGTGGGGGGCGCGCCCTCCTACCTCGTGGACAGCCCAGAAGCCCCCCTGACTTGTGCCCTACGCCAAAAAAATCCTATAAATGTTGAAACCTTCGGAAATTAACCTAGATCGGGAGTTCCACTACTGAAAGCCTCTGTAGCCACCGAAAACCAATCTAGACCCGTTCTGGCACCATGCCGGAGGGGGGCAATCCCTCTCCGGTGGCCATCTTCATCATCCCGACGCTCTCCATGACGAGGAGGGAGTAGTCCACCCTCGGGGCTGAGGGTATGTACCAGTAGCTATGTGTTTGATCTCTCTCTCTCTCTCTCTCTCTCTCCTGTTCTTGATATGGCACGATCTTGATGTATCACGAGCTTTGCTATCCTAGTTGGATCTTATGATGCTTCTCCCCATCTACTCTCTTGTAATGGATTGAGTTTTCCCTTTGAAGTTGTCTTATCGGATTGAGTCTTTAAGGATTTGAGAACACTTGATGTATGTCTTGCACGTGTTTATCTGTGGTGACAATGGGATATCATGTGATCCACTTGATGTATGTTTTGGTGATCAACTTGCGGGTTCCGTGACCTTGGGAATCTATGCATAGGGGTTGGCACACGTTTTCGTCTTGACTTTCCGGTAGAAACTTTGAGGCACTCTTTGAAGTTCTATGTGTTGGTTGAATAGATGTTTCTGAGATTGTGTGATGCATATCGTATAATCATGCCCACGGATACTTGAGGTGACAATGGAGTATCTAGGTGACATTAGGGTTTTGATTGATTTGTGTCTTAAGCTAGGCTTGAGGATTCCGTTAGCTCCTTGATTTTTTTAAACTCCTCATATTTGAGGAGGTGAGATTTAAGAAGCTTAATGAATTAAATTTTAGGAGCTCTATTAGAGATGCCCTTATATTGTAACTTCTCAATTCAGGAAGGGGGAAACATTAGGGAGGAAAAGATATCTTGTCGCATCGTACCTGTCTTTTAAACAATGGTTTTAAAACTTTCAAATTACTCATCATTCGTATTTGGGTAGCTAGTATATGTGGTACCACCATATGTAACTAATCTTCAAGGACAATTTCCTTTCACTATAAAACTTATCGTGGAGAAAAACAGTCACCCAATCGTCGATCGTTCCCTGAAATAAATTGTTCATCGTTAGGCATTAGGGATTGTTTGGTTGCCACCCATGCCGGCCTTACCAAATCGGGGCTAGCCAATTGTTTTGCGCATGATTTTGCCAGCCTTAACAAAAATTGAACGAGTGACCAAAACTCTGGAGCAAATCTGAAAAATCAGCTTCCAACCAAACGCTGGCCATCGAGAAAGTCAACGAAGTTCGTCCAAACAGCCCTTAGTGCATTACTTACATCCACTAGTAAGCATGCACGTGCAACGCACGTACTACAATGTGCAAAAAAAAAACTGCTGTTGCCACAAAACAAATCTTTACCTAATAATAAAGAAAATAGGGTTTCAGCCCGTCCGTCAGATCATTTTGCAAAAAAGCCCCTATACTTTCTTGAAATCAACCCGCAGTCCAAACTTAAGTCAGCCGAACCGTTATTTCACCGTTTTACAAAAACGCCCCTGTATTTTCCTGAAATCAACCCGCACTCCGGATTTAAGTCACCCAAACCGTTATTTCACATTTTTTCGAAAACACCCCTGACCTTTTAGGTAATTCATCCGCGGCTCATATTTAACTCAAACAAATGATTTTCTAAATCATCCATATCTTTTAGACCGTAACCCCGATTTAAACATGTTATATATGAAATTTGATTAGACAAATATGTAGAATATGAATATGAGATTATTTTAATCTGTTATGTATTTCTAAATATTATTTTAGCATATATTAAAGTCAAACAAATGGTTTTCTAAATTATCCGTATCTTTTAAACCGTAATTCCGATTTTAGCATGTTATATATGAATTTTTATTAGAAAAATACGTAGAATATGAATATGAGATTATTTTAACTTGTTAAATTTTTCTAAATATTAGTATAGAATATATTATAGTCAAACAAATTGTTTTCTAAATCATCCGTATCTTTTAAACCGTAACTCCGATTTTAACTTGTTATATACGCAATTTGATTAGAAAAATGTGTGAAATCTGAATATGATATTAATTTTACCTATTGGTTATTTTTTAAGTGCTTTTTGAAAAATAAAATACGTGTTTTTTCAAAAGGTGAACTTGCATTTCAAAAGTTTGTATTGTTCAAAAAAGAGTTCATGTATTGAAATATTGTGCATATTTTTTAAATGCCCTCCTAAAAAACGTGTTCATGTAATTCTAAAAATGTGTGCATGTTAAATTCTTTTCTTTATCGTGTTCAGGAAAGGAAGGCACCGCGTCCTTCCGTGACGAAGTAACATGAGGCGGCCAACCATGCGGGAAGGGAGGTAAGGCACCAGGGCGGCGACATTGGTGTTGCTCCTTCGACGAGATGAGCTGGCGGAGGGGTTGGAGCACGCAGGCGCGCGAGCTCGGGCTCCTAGGTACGCACCTCACAACGCCGAGGCTAGCAGGTATGCAACACATCTCTCAGCGCTGCCTCACATCATGATGAGTGGATAAACTTTGAAGTGGCAGCCGCTTGACAGTGTGATAGACAAATACAATGCGGCTGCTCGCTTGAACTACACATGAATGTACATGGCGTCAACTGGATTCCAACGAGTTGGCATATATTTTTAAATTCTTTTCTTTATCGTGGTTAGCTCTATAGCATCTACATGATTGTTTAATTTCGATCTCAAACTTATAATCTATAGCGCACGATCCGGTTTTTTTTCGTACCCGCGGCGATTCGGATTGCAAATAAACACCCACTATAATCATATAGGAAAAAACATCGATAACTACACATGCATAACTCTGAAAACGTCGCAGGGGAAAACAAGAAATTTATCATGGCGAGTGTGAGAGAAAGCGAGAGAGAGAGGGAGAGGGAGAGGGAGAGGGAGGAGAGAGGGAGAGAGCGACGCCTTAAGATTAACCATATTCAAACATGTTTTGATTTTGTGTGAACACTGAGTCCACCACCGGCGAGGGTGTGAGGATAAGCGGCATCACAAATATGATGTCTCGCTAAAATAAAGAAGATGGACCTATTTGTGGTCTTGAGTGATGGCTGTTGGGTTAAGAATGTGTTTTGTGCCTTTTCTCCCGTTGCAACGCACGGGCTCTTTTGCTAGTCATATTACATAAAAATACAATGAAATAGTATGAGCATTTTCTCTTCTATTCGTATTCAAATTTAACAAACCCTCATACCATATGTACTAATGTTCTTTTACAAGCATGATCATCCCCTCAGTGCCCTATCTATCATCGCTCCAGGGATGCTATGAGAAACATAAACTACAAATTAGCAGACTCACAATAAGATGCATAAATAGATTACCACCTGTTGGGACCAAAGGAGCAAAGTCTATTCAAACACCTCAACTTACGAATGTAATCTAAAAGATACTAAGGGGATGTTTGGTTCTTGCCCACACCCGCCTGACCAAATCACGGGTTTTGCCTGCTCATGATCCGCCCATGATTTGGCGTCAGAATTGATGGAGTGAGCCGTGGTGGGCTGAGCGTGCCAAAAAGTTGGAAGCCATCCAAACAGACATCCATCCCTTAGTCAACACCAATATTTTGGCATGGCAGATAATGGTTGCAATCCAAACAACCCCTAAATGGAGAGAGGGTGAGAAAAATCTTGAACAACAGTTGCTCTTGAGATTGTTGGTTTTTACCCAGCTTTGAGAAACATGTACTTAAGAATTCATAAATGATTCAAAATTTAAGTGAGAGTACTATCATTAATCCTAACCAAGGCAACCTAACAACCTCACAAGATACCTTTACATACCGATAAAGCTATGCAAGAGCACAATTTATCCTAGAAAATAGTGAGGAACCATACAAAGGCATCTCCATTTCATCCATCTATAGGCTATATTTTCTCGGGTGAGAGGACAAACAGTCCAGGGCCTAGCTAGACGCGACTATCAATGTCAAACTTGCTCGATGTTTAAAAAAAAGTAAACATGCTCAATGTTGCGCTAAGCAAATGCATAAAAAGGAACTAAACGGTGATACTTTTCTAACTATTCACATCCCAATAATTTAAAGACAAAGCTTAATATAAACCTAACATATGATCATATCCCCGTGAGTAAATCAGTCCCCAAAAAAATCTGACAACAAATGTCTAGTCGAAAACCAAAATGATGGTTTATGCTATGCACATGCTATCATGTTGAGGTGTAAATAAAGAATGCTTTGTCAAAACATGCTTTTGCTCAAGAAAATAAAGAATGCTTTGTCAAAACATGAAACTATTGCTGCCATTTTTGAAAAATCAGAGGCACTCATGTAACACTTAAGTAAACTATATGTGAAAGACTGAATGGGGTAGATCTGACAAGAGTGATAATTATGAAGGCATGCTGAATTGAACAACACTGGCAGCAAGCTTAGATTAACAAATAGATATCCTGGATCCTTTTCACTCCATGAGATTTCAAGGCTGTTGATATAAGAATAACCCATCAATCAGATTGCATAGTCTTTATGTTTTGATCAATAGTACTCCATAAAAAAGTAGCACCAAGATATTCCAAGTAACCATTTCCTTGTGTTGAACAATTGGCACCAAGTGAACCTGTCTAGTAGCAAATGCTCCTCATGATTGTTGTGCGCAAAATTGCCAATATAAGGACTGTCCAGGGCAAGCATGCTCCCTACACTGGAAGAGAATGTTTAGATTGCTATAACGTGGCTGAAACAACTGGAACTTGTATCGAGTGAAATGAACATGCAAATTTCTGCAAGTGCAAATACCTCTTCACATAAATAAATTTGATCTTCTCACCATCGTCACCTACAAGCACAATTTGTGTTCTTTCTGTACATCTAAAAGGTTCCAATGTCTCAATCTTCTCAATCCTGCAAGAAAGAAAGGGGGAATTCTGAAGCTTTCTCTAACAAAGTCAGCTTTTAAAGTTCTCCCAATTCAATTTATTTGTGAGTAGTAAATTTCTTCATTTTTATCCTTAGCACTAAAGGAGAGTCTTTTTATACCACATAGCAAACATGTATTTACAGAGGTCTAATAACATTAAACCACGAATCCTACTATGTATGTACATGCTTTTGCGAACCCACGTATAATGAAACGACATATATTGTAAACACATGATCTCTAGTCACCAGCCTGTATTAGCTGCTGACGAACAAGATACTGCATATTTCGTACTCATGTGTTATCTAAGCATTGAACCTGTGTTATCCAAGTAATAAATTATTGTCTCATGTTAGCACTATTTTTGTTATGTTTGGAGATCCGATTATAGTGAACCAATATATATCATGAACACATATATTGCTGACCTGACCAGCCTATTTTTATCTGCCGATCAACAAGACGATGCATACAATTAAATATGATCTTGCTATTAAAGAAGGATGTGTAACAAACCAGTCTATGGAAAAGCCAGTACAATGAAACCACTTCTAGTTCCAGGGAACAAATGTACATGGCACTTCTTAAAGAAAATAAATAATATATTTAGTGGTATGTTTTTTTTTTGACTATGTACTGCAAGGCAACAGCCTCACAGTGTTTTATTACCTTAAAACCCCAGAGAGGGAAAAGAGTACAAAGGTCCTAAGTATATACAGAGAAAAGGGGAAAGGGACTTACAGCTAGGCTACTGGAGAGAGGCTATCCAGGAGAGGAGTCTATCTCTATATTTACATTTAATTCTATGTGCAAGTAAGGAGATATCATACACAAAGTTTCTTCTCCAGGATCTGAAGCTAGGTTGTTCATTCCTGAAAACTTTGCCATTTCTCTGGGTCCAGATATTCCAAGCAGCAGTGAAGACTACCTCAGTGAAGAATGGTTGTCCGAAGTCTTGACGTGCTGCTAGAGCCATGGAATACGTGGAGGAGTGTCCTGCAGATGTCCAAGAAATACCAAGAAAGTTCCAAACTCGCTGACTGAAATTACAGACGAAGAAGAGGTGTGCCCGGTCTTCAAGATGTGGCAAAAGACATATAGAACAATTAGCATCTTCTACATGCCAATGTCTTCGCTGCATCATATCTCTGGTGTTGAGTCGATCCATTAGAAGAAGCCAGCCGAAAACTTTGATCTTCAGCGTGCAAGAGCATTTCCATATCCATTTAAATATGGGGTCCACCGCAATATGAGAAAACCGGAAATCATAGTACACCTTGGAGATGAAGGTGCCAGATTTGGAGGGCCATTTCCAGCTGTCATGTGCTGAGGGATCAAGGTGTATAGGAACCAAAAGAGACTGCAGAAGCTGTAGTTCCTCAAAGGCTTCGATGGACAGGGGTAAATGGAAATTCTGTGCTTCATTTGGTTCCAGGAAGAAATCCTTGACAGTGATAAACTCATTGATTACAAATGAAAACAGATGCGGAAATCTGGTCTGTAGGGAAATCACCCTATTATCAATATGCCATTTATCCGTCCAAAACAAGACTGTGTCACCCGAGGAAACCTGTGGGACGGCGAGGGAGCAGAATTGATCATAGAGCCGAAAGATGTCCCTCCACCAGAAGGAGCCACAGTTGCGAGTTGCTTGAGGTGGAGAGGAGACGTAATAAGTGTCCCAGATCAATTGAACCCAAGGAATATCCAGTTTGTTAAAAAATTTGAATAGATGCTTCATGAGTAAAGCCTCATTCTGAGTTTCCAGATGGGTGATACCAAGTCCACCACTTTTCTTGGGCCGGCATACAAGGTCCCAGGCAGCGAGAGATTGACGAGGCGTCTCCGAATTTCCTCTCCAGAGACATTGGCGCATGATCCGTTCCAGCTGTTTAATAATGCCTTTTGGGAGGGACAGAGAGCACAAGAAATAAATCGGCATGGAAGCTAGGACCGATTGTATTAGTTGAAGGCGGCTGCCCTGGTTGAGCAAACAGGATGAAGCAGACAGCCTCCTCTCCAGACGATCCACTAGCGGTGTTAACTCTGCCACAGTTGGCCTCGAGGTGCCCATAGGCAAACCAAGGTATGTGAAGGGGAGAGTACCCACCTCACAGCCAAGAAGTGACGCAATGCGGGAGCCTTCTTCATCAGATAGGTTTAAAGGAATCAATGAAGACTTGCTGAAGTTAACACGGAGCCCGGTGGCTTGAGCAAACTTATGAAGCATCTGTTTCAGAGCAAGGAGCTGATCATCAGCGGCTGGAAGGATGATCAGAGTATCATCAGCGTACTGAACAATTGGGTAATCATTGGAGCTGGTAGGTATTGGCATTTGTAGAATGTTTCGAGAGCACATATCATTTACCACCGATTGAAGAAGATCCACTGCAATGACAAAAAGAAGCGGGGATAAAGGGTCCCCTTGACGCACTCCAGTTCTGCAGTGGAACTGTTGTCCAGGTACACCATTAAGAAGCACAGAAGAAGAGCCAGACGATAACAGAGAATTTACCCAGCCAGTCCAACGCTTGTCAAAACCCTTATAATGCAACATCTGAAGAATGGTAGCATGTTCCAGAGTATCGAACGCCTTCGTGAAGTCAAGCTTGAGAAGGACAATGGGCCGTTTGGAAGCTTTGCATTGGTGTATGTATTCGAAACACCAAGCTAGGCAGTCCTGGATCGATCTGCAACGTAGAAAACCATATTGGTTTTTATGGATGCACCGGAGGATTACCTGTTGCAGTCTGTTAGCTAGCAACTTCGTCAGAAATTTCAAACAGGTATTGGTCAGAGAGATAGGCCGAAAGTCTCCCACCACCTCAGGGCTCAACTTCTTCGGAATGAGGGTGATGAGGTATTTAGTGGTATGTTAATTACTACTCCCTTTTTCGGACGGAGGGAGTATGCAGCAAACATCTAACAGTCTTGTTGTTTTGAAGTAACAACAAGCAACTGCATACCTATTCATTAATGTACAGATGAACAATTAATTCAAGTAGAGTGCAGATACCACACAATTTTTGCCTTAATTCAGATTGCCTCATGTAATAGAATGAACTACAAAACGAATATAAGTAAGCTTAGTTGACTGGAAGTACAATGAAGATGAGATGATTCCACCTCAGAGATTCATGCATGCCACACCTGATAACAATCAGGAAGATTGGGACATGAAAGCAGGTAAACCCGAGTGTTTGCAAGGCATGTAAAATAGAGGATATAACACTCACAGGGTTAAGTGACTCTGCTCCGTCAACGCCCACATACATTGAATAATCCCCCCAACCTGCAAATCCCAAAAGGCATTGCTATCAGACTATCACCAATTTCAAACAAATATTTATAATTTAACTACAAATTCGCATTGCGATAACTAATTCAACAGAAACAAACAACAACAGACTAAATGGTGCCTTGGTGCCTCACCTCCATAGTAATACTGGTAGGCGTCAGCGCCAACACCATACATGTTGACATTCTTGTAATCCTGCAGCCCCATGGTTGGCCAATGCCCCACCGACGCCACCAGAGGGCTTGGAGACGACACCACACCATTCAGCCTGCCATTGGGTGTTGCCGAGACCTGAACCACGATTCAGAATTCAGACTATGGAACACAACCATAACATCATCACAGCGACACAATGAGATGGTACAGACTACAGAGAGAGGCGGGCCATACCTTCTTCTGCGCCTCTTTGGTGCCCTGGCCGGATACGCCCTTGGGATCCAGGGACAGCTTGTGCAACAAATCTGCGGCGTCTGCGTCACGACAGGTCAAGGGGAACCGATGCAGACATGTCCGAAATCCAAACAGGCAAACGAATCCACAAAATCACGCGGGTGAGTGAAATTCTAAGCACCAAGAGCGATTACAACCCCCAAAACACAAGGAAACAGAACTCTGTACATGCTCCGGTCGCGGTCGGCGTCGAAGCGGATGATCGGAGAGCGGCAGGGAAGGCCAAGTCGATGCGGCGGTGGCGGAGGCCGAGTTAATACGGCGGCTGCCAGGCCGACTTGAGAGGCGCGGCGGCGATGGAGGCTGAGTAGCGGCAGCGACGGAGGCCGAGTAGCGGCCGCGGCAGAGGAGGAGCGGAGGTCGGCGGCGGCGAGGCCTTGCTGCAGCCCCTGCTCAGCCCCAGAAAAAGCGGAGGGTGTTGAGGGCGTGAAGGGCCGAGCGGCGGGGCAGCGGGGGGGTCGAGCGCCGCGGGGGAAAGGGGGCGCGTGGCGTCGAGCGCCGCAGGGGGAAGGGGCCGAGCGGCGGCGAGCAGGCGCATCGGCGGGGGGTCGAGCGGTTGGCTAGAGGGGCGTGCGGTGTACGGGCTTCTCGTTAGCGAGG
>LR738711.1:824019145-824036319 GCA_902687465.1 Secale cereale | reverse complement strand
GAGGGGGAGGTCGAGCGGTTGGCGAGTGGGGCGTGCGGGGTACGGGATTCTCGGTAGCAAGGGGGAGATTAGCGAGGGGAGATTTCGTTAACAGTAGTTTTCGTTAACGATGATTTTAGGCCTTTAAATCGTTGATTGGACGGCTAATATGCTTAGTTGGATTTGCCCTCTCGTGCTCTTATAGGGGTAGTAGATTTAGGCCTTTTCTTTCTTTCTTGCGAAGAACATCCATTCAGGTGTCGAAACCAAAAATCCACATAAGCTAGGGGTGAGATTAGAAGAAGAAGAAAAGAAAAGCAACACGAGTATAGGAGATCGAAGGAAGCTTGCAGCGGACGCCAGCGCGAGGGATCTGTGACGGCGGGTTGACGGCGCCGTGCGTGCGTGGTCGAGATACGAGGGGACGGAAGCGGCTGGGCGGCTGGCTGGCCGCCAACGTCACCAGTTACCGTTGCAGGTTCGAGGCCCTAACGGCTCCCCCGGTCAGGTGCGAGCGCGACCATGCGAGTGGGTTGACTTGCCGTCGATGCACAACGATCATCTCAGCCGTCCGTTCTGGATCCTGGCATGGTGAACACAACAACTGTTGTTCCAAAAAGAAAAGAAAAACAGCAACCGCAACGAGCCAACAATCACCGATATTTTAGGCAAATATAATATGCACGAGATTGGGCACCTACAGCACGTCTAACAACTGATGAATTCACCGTGAACCAACATGTGGTTGAGATGATTAGGTGAACAATTGTATCCCCAATCCATCAGGATTCAAATCCTGGTGCTCGCATTATTCCTGGATTTAGTTCAGGATTTCCGGCGATGCGCTTTCAGTGAGAGGAGACGTTCCCGTCGACGACGAAGCGCCTACGATGACTTCGTAAATCTCAAGGTGATATGCCGACTCAGTCTCTCGAATGTGCTCATAGGGGTAGGGTGTGCGTGTGTGCGTTCATAGGGGTGAGTGTACGCGCGTGTATATATGGTCAAAAAAACTAATGAATTCACCTAGCCGTCGTCGCCTCCCAACCCTAGTCGTCGCCGCCACAATTTCCACCATCGCCTCGGCCCCCTCCTCTTCTCCGTCTGGTGGCCTCGTAGGTTTTTACTTCTCGACGAGGTGGTTGCGACAATGGTGTGTTGGAATAAGATCTTTTCGGTCTCTCACTATCTCGACGATGTTCGATCCGGCATGGCGAATGACCCGTGGAGATTTGTGTCCCCATATCTACTGGTTCCCTCAAGATCTTGGCAGTTTGTGTGCCTTTCAAGGAGAGCTTTTGGCTAGGTATTGGTGCGGCAACTTCGACATCTTCCGTGTTGTTATGTGGCTTGGCCCGGGTTTTTCAACCTTCTGTGCTGGTGGTGATGGATTGCAAGCCTGTTCCACATGAGGTGATGCTCCTGCCAACGTTGCTTCAATGAGATATTGCGGTCTTTAAAGCCTGGCACGGCAAGTGCGTTCGCAGGTGTCACTTTTCTTTGCTGTTGGTTCAGTGCCATTTTCAATCTCTAGCAGACGGCATACAATTAGAGGAAAATCTCCAGCAGACGGCATTGTGGAGGCGAATCTACGGGCCCACTGGCGAAGTCGGGAGTGAAGAGTTTACCCTAGTCGTCAAGGGTTAGGGGAGGAATGAGAGGTTCGGTCCTTATCTAACGTCCTAATTTTACAGCGGTGCTTTACCAAACGAAGGCAGGCCCATGGTTTCTCTATAGGTTCGGCGCGTCTGTTCGCTTGAGTTTGTGTCCTGACAGAACCGATCTTTCGGATTTGTTGGTGCATCCTGATGCTTTCGTTGGTTTGATGTGTTTGGAGCTGAAAATTTTCCTCGGCGGTATGATGAAGATCTCGTGGACAAGCCATATGCACTTCTACGGGATCATTCATGCCCAAGTCCATTCATCGCTCACAGCTTTCCATCTTCTTGGATAAGCGGCTCAAGATGGATCTCTGAAGGATAATCAAGTTTGTGCAGATATAGAAGTACGAGTGATGGTGTTGCGGCTCCGGTCTAGCTGCAGTGTATTTACTGAAGCCTTTGTAGAAATTCCTCTTTCAAAAATTATGATCACAAAGAGGTATACAGGAGATTTCACTAAAATTCTTGGTTTTAAGAGTTAGGAGTACTTTGTACTAGTTTTTAAATGTTAATCCAAAGCATTGTTAGATTGTCGTGTTTGAATAAAGTTACATGCATTTCTTTAAAGAAGTGCATAGCTACCCTCGCCGTGGCTGATCCACACTCTTCATCCTAACACTAACCATTTTTTTTTCGAAACGGAGGCAAAAGATTTGCCTCATCTCATTAATTAAGAAGAGTTTTGAATTACATGACCGACCGCCCACAGACAGCCCCGAACTGATAAGCCTACTCTCGCGGCATAAGAGAACTCAAACGCTTGGCCCCTGCCAACCCCCAAAGTCTAACACTAACCATTGTCTCCTGCGAAATCGACACCAACTCCACCGGCTCACTGATTCTGTCGCTGGCTATCCATCGAGGCTGGAGCGAGGGTCATAGTTTTCTTCTCCGACTCTAGGTGCCCCGGTCGCCAAACTATCATCGCTGCTTCTTGACGCTCATCACGCCTCCCCTCGTCTTCGACGATATCACCGCCACCACCTCCAGCGGCTCGCCGATGCTGGCCGTGACTGCGGCAACACCAACTTAGAAACACAACCAGGCCTCTGTTGATGCCAAACCCCCGCAGCGACGGTCACAGGGACGCCCAAAGGGTGCCCTTTGATGAACTGGGGTTTCATCAGGAACGCTCATGTAATAATTGGCAGCCTGCAGAGTCATTATTGGCTCCATTCTTAGATTGTTCAAAGCTGATAAGTAAGCAATCCCTCGTTTTTTCAAGCATTGCCTCCAAACTCTAGCATGTTAAAAGCAACAAAAAATACCAGGGAAACCAGACATCCCACGATGTACATACCTGCAGTAACAATTGACTACATCAAGGATGTTTGGCGTCAGGTACCAGTTCTCTCCAGAGGATGAATGCCTCAGCTGTCAAATCAGCATCACAGAGATAAGGAAAACTATGTTGATGCACAGCTATTTTTCGTGTTGTCTAAAGAAGACCGCAATCAGTTGGTAAATAATTTGCCTTCAAAATAGCATGTCTATTTGCCTCAAAAACGAAAAACAGAAAGAAAACATTCATATAGCACGTTTACTGTTAACATCCGGAAAAGAAGAAACCAAATTATCCAACTTGCATATAACTTGATCGCTGCTACACAACACAAATGTATGCACATAACCAACATAAATTATACAAGTATGGATGCACTGACCTTTATCTCGCTGAGAGTGCTCTGCGGATACATCTAGTTTTTGTTGCTCTGAGTTTGCTTATCACTATCGTATCGCCCTTGGTTAAGTTTTGGCAGTGTCCAGTAAATCACTGAGCAGTCTTTCAGTTTACTAAAGAAATTTCATCAGATTTCCACCGGAGGGTGTGTTTCCTCTTCCCACTTTCACAAGACCAAAAATACATCATATGAATTGGCACAGAAACACAAAACACATGCTTGACTGCCTAGGTAAAAAAGTCACTGGTCGAGCTTCCCTGTCTTGCCTTGGCATCCAGTAGTGCTTGGGAGACCGATTCGTTTGGTTGTAGACCAGCCCGCACCATGTCCTTGATAAGAGCTTCAGCTTCCGGACATTTACCATCATTACAAAGACAACGGATCGTCAGGCCATAGCTAGCGAAATTTGGAACCAAGCCATTCTTCCTCATCTCCGTGATTAATTTCATAGCCTTGTAAGAGTTCCCTTCTCGTCCATAGCCAAAAATCATAATGTCATAGATCACACCATTCGCCTTAACACCTTTCTCCTCCATAGACAGGAACAGCTTCCTGGCGTCCTTCATGTTCCCTTCCATGCAGAGAGCATGCACCAGAACACCGTAAGTGCGCACATCCACCTCCAAGCCAGCCTTTCCCATGTCTGCAAACATCTCAAAAGCTTTGTCCATGTCACCGCCCCGGGCCAATGCATCAATCAGTATGGTGTAGGTCCCATTTGTGGGTGTCAGTCCTCGCTCCTTCATGTCAGAGAACGCCCTGTTTGCACGGGCTATATCTCTAGCACGGCAGAACCCCGCAATGAGCGCATTGAACGTCAGAGCGTTGGGCTGGTACCCGGCCGCCCTTATTTGGTTGGAGAAATGCAAGGCATTGGACATCTGCCCAGCCTTGCCGTACCCATCGACAAGGAGGTTGAACGTCACGATGCTCGGGCGGATGCCCTCCTTCCGCATCGTCTCCAGCAGCCGGGCGGCGTCCTTCACCTTGCCGTACCTGCACAGCCCCGCGATCAGGGTGTTGTAGCTGACGGCGTTCCGCGCGACGCCCTTCACGGGCATTTCGTCGAACAGGCGGCGGGCGCCCTCGAACTCCCCCGTCCTGCACCACTCCCCGATCAGGACGTTGTAGGTGTAGATGTTCGGCTCGACCCCGCCTCCCCTCATCTCCTCGAACAGGGCGAAGCCCTCCTCCCTGCGCCCGCGAGCGAAGTGGCCGTGGATCAGGGCGGTGAAGGTGACCTCGTTCGGGGCCAGCCCCAGGCGCGGCATTACGCCGAACACCCTCCGCGCCTCCGCCAGGTCGCCGGCCCTGCAGCAGGCGTGGACGAGCGCCGTGCACGCGGCCACGTCCAGCGCCCCGTCGCCCGCCTTGGCGCCGCGGGCGAGCCGCGCCAGGGCCGGCCGCAGCTCGCCTGCGGCGCAGAGCCGGCGCACGGCCGCGGCCGTGGACATCGGGTTTTTTGTTTTGCTTCACCTGATGCAAAGGGTCGGCTTGTTCCTACCCTTTGTGGAGTGGAGACAGTGGACATTCAAGTTGTTGGCGGGTCATCGATGCCGCGTTGCACACGGCCAGCAGCAGTGGGACGCAGGATTCAAGGCCGGAAATGAATTGTTCCTCCTGATCTGCTCGACGGAATTCCTGGAAGAAGCTTCGGGGATTCTTTTTGAGCTGCGTCTTCTATGCTGAGCTTTCTGGAGCTTAAAGTTCCAGTTCGTTTAGCAAAAGAAAGAAAACAAGGAATGAAGATGATTGTTGCAGCATTTCCAGTTCGTTTCAGGTAGTGTGCAGGAACGAAAGAAAAAAGAAGTCCGCAGGGAAAAAAATGATCGCCCACCGTGGGGCTCGAACCCACGACCACAAGGTTAAGAGCCTTGCGCTCTACCAACTGAGCTAGACGGGCTTGTTGAATGAAATGCACTAAAAGGTTACTCATTGCTCGCGTGTCTCGCAAGGAAAAAAAGGCTGGTCGTTGCGTGACCTTGAAATCTACTCACTCCGTCCCGAAGAAAACTGGGCGTGTACCACCATATACTACTACTACAACTTGGTCAGTGAATATAAACTTGGGGAGTATTAGTCAAATTTCTTTCGTACGTATACATAAATGCCACTATGATCGAGCTAGAAAAAAAAAACTTTTTCAAAGAATGGAAAGGAATATGGTCATCAAGCATGCACGCGACAGCTTGCAAGGAGAAGAAGGAAACGTTTGTACCTGGCCTCCCTTTTGCGGACGAGACTTGCCTGCTCCCCTCGTGTGTGCCCATCCGTGCTCCTGTGTACGTGGCTTGATTTGATTGGAACAAAATTAGATCCGGCCCCACCCCCTTAAAATCAGGGGGGTGATGATTAGATTAGAAAGGAAAAAGAAAAAATGACAGCCGTAGGATGAAGTGGGAGCACGGATGGGAGCATGGGGAGGGAGCAGGCAAGTTTTGTCCCCCTTTTGCAGCTTAGCATCTTTCCTTTCTGGAGGGGATTTGACGTTATTCAGCCAGCACACCCTTTTGGCAGCTATACGAGCCTTGGAACCAAGGGAAAGCGATCCATCCGAGAGGGCAAAATCTTATCGAAGGATCCGGAATAAAGGAATGCGTGTTATTATTGCCCTTGCCACTGGCCGATATTTATTTCCAGCATATTTCCGGATACTACTGCGAGTTAACGTCACGGGCACACGTGTTGAGCATGACGAGGGTGTAGTCCCGATCGCCAATTTTGTCCAGCGAATAATAAACCCATCGTCACAAGTCCAATACCGATACGCACATCGTCACCAAGACACCAACCACGGCACACTCAAGACGGTGGGACCATTTTCCCACCACGGGGTCGTAGGCAAGGAAGAAAAATGCAAGATCGCAACGTATAACCCGTCTGTCGACCACCCCCCGCACGCTCGCTCGCTCGCTCGCAAGCAGAGCAGTCCACCGGTCCGAAGTCCAAACCTCCCAGAGACCTTCCACTCCCACGTCATTCTATCCCGTACTGCTGCCCCACACCCACCGGCCGCCCCCGCAACCAGACGCCAGAAAATACCCAGTCAGCGACGGGCGGCCGGGCTTCCCTTCCCACGGACGGAGACGGAGGCCAAAACCTCTCTTGAATTCCAACGCGCCCGAGCAGGGGAGAGAGGCTCCGTCATCCGTGCGCACGCGCTGGGCACATGCCGTGCGCGTCCCCCGTCTTCCCCTCCCCACTTTGAACAGCCGCAGCCAGCAGCAGCACCTCCAGGCAGCGCAGTCCCGTCCAGCACCTCCTCCCCCCTCCTCCCGTTCCCTCGGCCTCGCCGTCCAGTTCAAACCCGATCGGCCGAATCCTGACTGGCACCGGTGGACGACTGGCAGCAGCCTGTCCGCGGCCAGCTGTACTGCTCGGGGGTTACGGAGGCCTCGATGCAGCACCACGCGTACAGCCGCCTGGGGAGCTTCGGCGGCGGGGGCGGGGCGGCGCCGTCCCCGCCGTCGTCGCCGCGGCGGGCGTGGGGGCGGAGGCCGTCGGCGAAGGGCGGCGCGGGCGCGGGGAAGGCGGCGGGAGGGGGAGGCGCGGCGCGGCGGGCCGCGCGGGCGGTGCTCGCGGCGCTGCTGCGGCGCCAGGCCGTCTTCCTCTTCGCCCCGCTGCTCTACGTCGCCGCGATGCTGCTCTACATGGGCTCCATCTCCCTCGACAGCGTGCCCCGCATCATCTCCCGCCCCGCGCCCGGCTCGCTCTACCGCAGCCCGCAGCTGTACGCCCGCCTGCGCCCCGAAATGGACGCCGACAACGCCACGGACGCGGTGAGTGCCGCGCTTCCCCCTCCCCCTCCCCCCCTGCTCGTCTCTGGCCCGGACCTGCTGGGCCGGAAGTCTGTGTTTGCGATCAAAGTGTTTGCTCGATTTGGGTGGTTGGCGAGTTTTGTCGATGCTCGGATTGTGTTAGGTGAGGCTTGGATCATTGGATGTGAGCTGACTTTCAGCGTGTCTTCAGAGACTGAACTATGTCGTTTTGTGCTTGTGGTCAGTGGTGTGTATGCT
Source organism: Secale cereale (assembly GCA_902687465.1). NCBI lineage: Eukaryota > Viridiplantae > Streptophyta > Magnoliopsida > Poales > Poaceae > Secale > Secale cereale. The sequence continues at coordinate 824,028,981 of LR738711.1, read as the reverse complement.
CGTTTGCTTTATTATGTGGTGCGTGCTGGTTAGGACAGTTATGGGTTAGCTTTTCCACCAGTTGCTGCAGAATTACTAAACACAGTAACAGGAATGTATGTAAGGGTGGATAACAGGGCAAACCAATGGTGTTTCACTAGTTGAAACATACTTCAGATTCGGTGGGGTGGGGGCCTAGTATTTTACTCAACTGGGAGAAGATGTGTATCTTGGTCAGAATCAGATAATTGCGGATTGAGAATTTGTCAGATTAGCTGCTTCAAGCAATAGCATGTGCAGAAATGTTGTAAATGTTGCGGTATCACATAATTGTTAATTGAACGGAATTATGGAAAACCCAATGTAAACCATCCATCCAACAGTCTGCAATTCTGCTGGTCTAAAAACATTTGCTTTTAAAACTTGAATCTTATGAATGTGTGTACACAATGTACATGGTTAGGAGCATCTGGTTGAACATGGTTTTTTATATTAGCAGCGATGATGACAGGTTAATTTATACCTGATGGCCTCTCAAGTCCTAAGGACTTGTTTTTAAGGTAGTAGCTCATGTTCATGTTGTATGCTATAAGAGAATTAGTATTTCATTCTATTGTGTCTTTGAGATATGTTTTCTTGCCGCATTATGTTACCTATTTGTGTCTCTTATTTAGTTCACATACATGTGTTACTAGTATTCTCATATTGCGACATTTTTGTAGCTAGCAACTGTATGGCGGCATGCTTACAAAGGTGGTGTTTGGCAACCTTGCATAAGCAATAATACCTATGGTATGTCAATTCAAAACTTCTGAATATTTCTCTGCATTTCTAATTTTATGTACTGAATGATATATGGCTTGATGAAGTCCAAAGAAACTTATCTTTGTTTTTCTGCACATTTACAATTGAGCGTTCTCTGACTTGTCGTAGGCACATTTTCTATGTTTGATTGCCCTGGTATGAGTCCTTTAAAAGTTATAGTTGCACAACAATATACTTAATGTATTTGACATATTTGGCCACAGTTTATTCATTGCTCTATTTTGCTATTTTAGTTTATGGCAGATGTCATTTCGCGCAAAGCATTTCATACTGAAGGAAGTTCAGATCAATAATTGGTTACTTCTGTATTTTGGTAGGTTTGCCCGAACCAAACGGCTACATATATGTGGAGGCAAATGGTGGTTTGAATCAGCAAAGGACATCGGTAGGTACCTTCCATCAGTTACTCTTTGTGACAATTACCAAAATAAATTTGTATTGTTAAGTTTCCAATGTACAAAGTGTCGCTCACTGATATTTCCTATCAATCTGCAGATATGCAATGCAGTCGCAGTTGCTGGTTTTCTGAACGCAACTCTTGTCATCCCAAATTTTCACTACCACAGCATTTGGAGGGATCCTAGGTCTCTCTCTCTTTTGATATGCATGATGTCGATTGTAATCCTTAATGGTGATGCTACTGGGTTTTCATACGCCGTGCCACTATCTGTATATAGTCTTTTCGCATCATGTCTTCTGGTTAGGGTTGACAAAAATTGAATTCATGGTTATCGATATCTTTTTCTGAACAACGACAGTTGCACTGTACTTAACTTCTACTCCTACCATTCTCTACAATATAAAAGACTTTACAAAGGATGACTTGTATATTATGTAACAATTTTATTGTGCTAGATTCACACTAGAGAGCTCAGTTTGTTAGCTATGAATTGTTATCCTTGTTTTTGCTTGCTGTAATGCCATGCTATTGTCAATAGATTCAAACATATCAATATAACTACACAAATACACACTTAGTCAGTTAGGTTTAGTTCACATACATGTGTCACTTAATATAGTTCACATACATGTGTCACTTATTTAGTTCACATACATGTGTCACTTGATACACTATTTATTGTACACGACAGCATGTTTTCATTTTTATAAATTTGTGATGACATGTGTTTCATGCATGAGCCTTTTGTTAGCTCGCCAGAACTTCAAGGTTCTGGCGATTCTGCAAAATAATGCGCTGTTCAAAAAATGTAAGTCTCAGGGGTGTGTTTGGATGAGGGAATTTCTTGGAACTTGTGGTTCTTAGGTCAACTTTAATATGAACAAATCCTATTAATGCCTAGAATGGCCAAGGTTTGGTACTAATATTTATTTTATGATGCAGCAAATTCAGTGATATCTATGACCAGGACCATTTTGTCCAACGTTTAAAAAATGATGTTCGAGTGGTTGACAAGGTGCCTGGATTCATAATGGAGCGGTTTAGTAACAATTTGAGTAATGTTTATAATTTCAAGATAAAGGCTTGGTCTCCTATTCAATACTACAAAGATGTTGTTCTTCCGAAGTTGATTGAAGAAAGGTGAGTTAAAAGCCAAGTTGGTTATTGCAGCTCCGAAGAAAATGTTCTTCTGATATTATTGCGTTTAACTGTTATATGACCATTGAACGCTATTGTCTGTGAATAAATTGTAGGCTCATAAGGATATCGCCTTTTGCAAATCGGCTTTCAGTTGATGCTCCGCCTGCTGTTCAGCGACTGAGATGCCTGGCTAACTTTGAAGCCTTAAAGTTTTCTAAACCAATCACTGCTTTATCTGAAACTTTAATTTCTCGAATGAGAGAAAAAAGTGTGGAAAACAACGGGAAATATGTAGCAGTGCATCTCCGTTTTGAAGAGGTTGGTTTTCTACTTTAAAAGACTGTTCTTCATTCTTCTGTCTGAATTTCATTTGTGAAATATGGGCATGCACAAGTGCTACCAGACGAGGATTGTCATCCATTGCTTTTGTTTTTGCAGGATATGGTTGCGTTCTCTTGCTGTGTCTTTGATGGTGGTGATGAGGAAAAAAAGGAATTGGATGAGGCCAGGGAAAGAGGCTGGCGTGGAAAATTTACTAGGCCTGGACGTGTAATAAGGCCTGGAGCAATTAGGATGAATGGGAAATGTCCACTTACACCTTTGGAGGTATGCTAGCATGTAATGTTGGTGTTACTGCTTCAAAAGATGCTTCAGAAATTTCATTATGAAATGAATACAAGTTATATTTCCAGCAAATCTTGTCTGATTTCAGCAGCAGTTGCTGCCGATTATTTTTTTTACAGTCATTTACATGTCCATGTTGTATGTTGTTTAGGTTGGATTAATGCTTCGTGGAATGGGTTTCAGCAATAAGACTTCAATCTATTTGGCTTCTGGGAGGATATATAAAGCAGAGAAGAACATGTCTCCTCTCCTTGAAATGTTCCCTCTCTTACAGACAAAAGAAACATTGGCATCAGATGAAGAACTTGCTCCGTTCAAGGTTTGTAGGAATTGGAGCTCTAAAGTCTTATTTACTGAACTTTGAAGTATGCGGATCTAACACAGCGCAATGTTTTCCAGAATTTCTCCTCGAGGATGGCAGCTATTGACTACAGTGTTTGTGTCCATAGTGAGGTTTTTGTGACTACTCAAGGTGGAAATTTTCCTCATTTCCTTCTTGGTCATAGAAGATACTTGTATGGTGGGCATTCGAAGACAATTAAGCCTGATAAAAGAAGACTGGCCATACTCTTTGACAGTCCACGCATCGGGTATGTTATTGTGGTTCATGACCAGTAAAAGATTACTTTTCACTATATTTTTCGGTTTTGGAATCATAAATATTATTTTGTTAAAAAACTGCACTCCCCTTTTATGCAGATGGAAGTCATTAAAACGCCAGCTGCTTAATATGAGATCGCACAGCGATGCCAAGGGTATTCAATTGAAAAGAGCAAATGAATCTGTATACACATTTCCATGCCCTGACTGCATGTGCCATCCAAACAAATCAGAACTCCCTAAACCCATCCAGGCTAGATAGCATCTGCCATGACTGGTTTGACTGATCCTGATTCATTTTGGCATCATTGTATAGTGTGGTCATTCTTTGCGCGCAGTCTGGTGGTGTGATTTTCCGTTGTCATGCACCCCCGTTGCAGTGTTGTTCATTCCATGGCCCTCATGTCGACCTTTGTAGAGACATGTTCTGGCTATTTTGATGTAGGCTAATTCTGGGGCTAACAATACACCGATCCTCATCTACAGTAGATGATGCATCACTTAGGTCTAAACCATCTCTAGGCCTTCTTGGTGTGCTTGTACACTTGTAGTGTTCCCTTGTACATTGCTAGGCTAGGGAGCAAACACAAATCATAATATATAATTGTTGAAGCGAAGACAGAATGTTCACTTTATTCTAACGTGTCGATGATTTTATTCTAATGTGGCCAATTTCGCCGTAATATCTTTTCTTTGGAGTAATCCAATGTGGGGTAGATATGCATTAGCCTGAGGCCTGAGGGTTGTCTTCATTGCTGTAACTTGTTTGCACTGCGCTCCTACGAATTATTAGTTGGACAGTTGAAAGGAGAGCACCAAAAGGTGAAATTCTGCCGTTGGCTTTTGTCTCATGTTGGAAACATCATCTGGAGATTGTCCGAGCACAATCATCAGTCGAGTACACAGGTAAACAAGTGAAGTACTTCATTTATTATAATTTCTTTGCGCTTGTTGAGTGAGTGCTCCTATTTTATTATTATGCAGAGGACGTAAGTGGCAGTAATGTAAAGCAGCTTTCAAAGTCGAGGCCGGTCACATGCCCGGTTTGGATGTTTGCAGTAGATGGAGCCTGTATAGTCTGCTCGCATCATTACGAGGGATACTTTCTGAAAAGAAGCTGGTGGGCTGCTCTGCTCTTCCCCTGAAATCTCTGGCGGATTTCTGCTTCAGTTGGTCTGCCAATTGCGAGTAAATCCAAGGGCTCAACGTCCCGCGCGGTCTGGAAGACGAGACCTCACAAAGAAAAGTTCAGTCCTCTTGCTGCTTTGGTAACACGAAAGTGCAGGGCATCATGCTTTCACCTAAACAAGAGTACTGCTACCTCCATTAATTCCACGCTTTCACCCAAACGAAAGGATGGCCAACTCCAACGCAAGACCCGAAATGGTCAGCTCGCGTCCGTTTGAGGGCAAACGTGCACAAAACGCAATCCAACGCGTGGTAGCAAACGGACAATTATCCGTTTTTTACCCATTCCCGGTTCTAATTTAGGCCGCGTTTTGGTGTCGAAACGGACGGGCGGGACGCGCGCTTTTGTCCTCCTCTGTCCCATTCGTTGGGGACACACTTCGCCCACTTTTCCTCCCTTTCCCAAAAATCCCCCCACGCTCCCCCTCTCCTCCCTTCTCCATGGCCGACACCCCACGAGGAAGAACGGCCCAAAGAAACCGTGGTCCGAGCTCATGTCGGCGGAGCTACCGCGGCTTGACCAGGAATCGGCCAAGAGGAGGGCCTGGGCGGACAAGGGAGGCGGAGAAGAAAGCCGCTGCCTAATTTGTCGCCGAGGCGATGACCATCCAGCAGGCCGCGCAACACAAGGCCATGCAGGCAACGAGGATGCAAGCCCTCGTCATGCTAGGGTTATGCCGACCGGGCCGACTATTCTCTCTGCCGCCGCTCCCATGGCCGCGACGAGCACATGCTCGTCGGTCGTTCGCCCTCCGCAGTACCAATTGCCGAGCTCCTCCACAACACCGGAGACGCTCGGGTTTCATCCTTCGTGGCTGCATGGTCAAACCCGGTTCTCCATGTCATCGTACGGCAGCGTGATCGCGCTGGCCAACCCCGCCACCTCGGCCGTCATTGACCTCAATGTCACGTCTGGGTTCAGTGGCACTGGCCAGTCGTCCGACGGGATGCAAAGGAAGCATCCCCAGTCGATTCCTACGGCCAACCTTCCTAGCGCCCGCAAACTATTTGACGAAATGCCAATCTCGACGCCAACGGTAGACGACCCTGACTACACCGCATTCAGGAAGAACGTCATCTATGAGGGTCGTGGCCAGGCCTTCCACGTCGACGGCCAAAGCCATGCCTAGGATTCTGATGAGATCCAAAGCCACGACGGTCGTGGCCAAGATGGTGTCGACCACTTCGGGGCCCATGAAGAAGAAGAGGCCGATGACCACGACAACTCATGGCATGAAGATGATGACATGTATTGCGAAGATGAGGAAGAAGAGGCCAACATTGCAGAGGAGTCATTGTTTATCGATGAGCTCACCCAAAGAGCTGAGGCACAAAGGAGGAAGCAAAGCATTCACACGGGATCATACAACAAAGAAGAGGACACTTTGATTTGCAGGAATTGAATGGAGATAGACCAAGTTCCCAAGACCGGCGCCGAGCAAAAAGGATTCGTCTTTTGGACGAGAGTTCATAAAATCTTTCATGAGGGGAGGAAGTTTGCAAGCATTCGAGGCCTGAACTAGGGAGGCCTCGGCCCGGGACTATGGCGGTTCTTTTTTAAGGCTGGCAAATGTGCTGGCAGTTGGTTTTGTTGCCGGTGAGAAAACTTGGTCATTTTGAAGGTTGTCTAGTGTGCCGGCTTTGTTGTCGGCGTGAAACTTGGGGCTTGACTATTTTGTAGGCTGGCATATGTTTGTCGACCATTGCTTTGTTGCCGGCATGAACTATGACCGCTGGCATTAAGAGTTACGTCCGCTGACAAAATTATATTTACAAAAATTTGCATGCAGTCGAACGAGACGTCCAAGATGTACCCGTGCGTTGGACGCATGACGCACGATCGGCGCATCTAGAAAAACAGCCGGCCGCCGCCTCATTATCCAATCCAAAGAACAATATCCAAACAAAATGAATGTTCGTTCAGGATCGTGCGTTGGAGTTGGCCTAACCATTCCTAAACATGGATTCTGGTTAGCCAAAACTTGGAACACAAATTTGTTGGTACTCGGACACTGTTTTTATTGCGTGGATCCCATCATAGAGCATGCGCAATGTGCATTGTGACTGGAACCAGAGACGAGACAGATTGCCTGGTTGCGGTACTGCGCATTGCAACTAGGAGAAATGAAAAGCGGGAAAGGAAAATGTGGTAGAAGAAAGAAGTGTTGTTTTTGTTTCTTCTCTTGAAGAGAAAGTTTTAGACACTAGATACAAAGAGAAACTTTAGTGCAAAGCGTGATGTGGGAAATTTTAGCGCTGGCAAAGGCACCCACAATGTGCGTGCTAGGCCAAGGACCTCAAGGTGGTATAGTCATGATGATAACTCTTTTCACACCTTTGGAACCAAGGAATGATTGCAAGCTCATGCGCACTACAGGCATTCTGGAAGAAGTAAGCTATGATTTTATTGTCTATTGAAGCCATTCGGATCATAGGATTGATGCTGTGAAATTTTCTATTGAGAGCATACTCATGACCTGAGAATGCATAGGGGCACTCGGCAACGCACCCCTCTGATATCTCACCATTATACAAGCATAGAGATCCGTATCACTTTATTAATTCAGGTGTATTCTTTAGTTTAGTTTGATGTATATTTTTATTTAAGAAAAGTATATGGTTGTATCCTTCTACACACTCTTAATAATCAGAGATAATAAATACGTTCATTGCGGACGGCTTGAATGGCATCTGACAGCTGACAGAGACCCCACATGTATGCAGTCTTTATTGACCCTCACGTTCCAACACATCTGATATTCCGGTTGTCTAACTAGCGACTAATTAATCAAAAAAAAAATCTTTCACAAGTTTATGTTTTACCAAGTTTGCAATATCAATTCAACTTAAAAAATATGTTTATTTGATTTAAATCATTTCCAATGTTTAGATAATGTGAAACAAATTCCATGAAGTTATGTGTTTTCTAAAAAAAGAGAAACTCATCCCGATATAATAGAAGTAAATGGTGGATTTCATGGTTGTAAAAGAATCAATTCCGTGAAAATTCATGATACAAATTTCACAAATCTATGTCTTTCTAGGAAGATCAAAATTTTACTACACTAATTCCTAGGATTAATGTTGTCTTTATATTTAGCTGATATGTCTGTAATTCTTCAATAAACAAACGACGATCATCATCTGTCCCCGTGCGCCGGACTAGTATTTCTAAATATTACTTCTGTCTTGGTTTATCGGTCCCCATTGTATTTTGTGTCTGATTTTAATTATAAATTTAACTGATAAAATTTTCATGCATGTTATAAAAAGTTATATCATTGAAAACTATTTGTTAGCTTAACATTTGATTAAAATTTGGTATAAATTACAAAGTGAACTAATAAATCAGGACTGAGGTAGTGCTATATAATATTTTCTTGTTATAAGCACTGTATATGTCGTTGCTGCGTGCTAGTGAACTTGTACCGCCTACCATTAGTGTTAATATCAATCGTGTTCAAGTGAATTTTTTGTCGTCGAATTCTTCTTTACGTACATCCATTTTTCTGCGCGGACCGCAGACATGACAGTGTTCACCGGACCTTCATGTCATGTTCTTTTTACCTGCGACAGTGAACCTTCCACATCTTTTTCACTCCCGAGTCACGACACGACTAGTTTTCCACGGTAACAAACATCCTTCCACGAATAGCTTTTACCTACATGTGCTCTTTTACGAGGTACAATCAAGGCGACGTGCACAAGTCTTTCACCCTGTCAATGTTTGCAGACTTTATCCGCCGAATTTACCATATTGTCCCACCACACTGTTTGTGTTTTGTACTCTAATATAGCGCCGCATATATTGGAAAATACACAGGAGCTCTCGGATATTCGTAAAAGTTTCCCAGAAAATCAAAAAAATCTAAAATTTCGGGATGTCAAATCTGGTTTCCCAATCTACTTCCGTGTGAAATTTCATGAAAAAATACCAAAAAACGTATCCGTAGCAAAGGAATTACTGCCCGGAAAAAAATGTACCCAAACAGTGGTTTGCTATACATAGAATATTTTTGTCTTTATTGCCGCGAATACGTTTCGTGGTATTTTTTCATCAAATGTCAGACGGGAGTATATCAGGAATCCACGTTTGATATCCCAAAATCCCAGATTTTTTTTCAATTTCTCGGTATTTTCTTTCCTGGTATTGTACGTATAGGGATGCGGAGCACCCGAGAGCTCTAAATCCTCGCCCCACATATATTTCTCTAATTTTTTTCTCTATTATTACTATTAAAAAGCAAACATACACTTCGCTAAACGCATCCCAACATATGTACACAAAACAACCAAAATGAATCACCACCCCACAATTAGACCCACTTAATTAGATCTAACCTTCAACATAAAAACTAACCATCACCGAAAAATACCTGCAGCAATTACCGCAGGCAGACGAAACTCTGCCACCGAACGAAAAGTTCCACCCGGCCTTGTCCGGAGATTTCGCCTAGAAGATTTTCTTTCTCGGGAGATTTAGTGGTAAAAAAGGAAGACTAAACATATTGTTCCTTGATTTTGGGACATGGGACGTCCCGAACGGATCTGGGTGTCGTGGAGTGCGGAACTGCGGACACGATTTCTCCGGCCGACTCCCGTCGTCACGTCCCGCCTGCCATGAACGTCCCTCTCTTCCGTCATCTCCCAACTACCCTCATCGCCGTCCTTGCACGTGCCACCCCGTCTGCGCCGCCCAGCAAGCACCCTTGGCGCCTTGCACACATGCCCGCCGATGACCAGTCGCCATGCCCCCTCGCTCACGCGGCACCGCGGGTCAGGCCTGGCCACGCACCTTCCCACCCGCCGCTGCCCACGAACAGCAGATACGTCCAAAACGTATCTATAATTTCTGCTTGCTCCATGCCACTTTTGGGTGATATTGCTATGATATTCATACACTTCCATACACTTTTGATCATATTTGGACTAACCTACTAATCCAGTGCACCCCAGTGCCAGTTTCGGTTTTCGGCTGTTTTTGTATTTCAGGTTTTCACGTTACGAGAACTGCCAGGAAAAATCCAGAAAAATTATATAAAAAATCAGCGTTCCGGAAACTTCCTTGCGCCCGAAGGAC
>LR738711.1:823960190-824018998 GCA_902687465.1 Secale cereale | reverse complement strand
ATGACTTGTGAGTAGTCTCCCTTGGACCATGAGTCCATGACCAGTAGCTATGTGATGTTCTCCTCCCGTTCTTGTGCTTCACTAATTAGTCCTCGTGAGCTGCCCTACATGATCGAGGCACATATGTAATCCTTATGCTGTTGCTATGATGAGTTTGCTGGGATCCGATGGATTATGAGATTATGTTCAGATTGATCTTGAGTAATATATTTGATCTACCTCTTTTATATTTATGTTCATAAGTAATTCTTGCATGTTCTCCGTTGTTATTTATTGCTTTGGCCAAGTAATACGTAGTGACTCCAAGAGGGAACGTTATGCTCGACTGTGGGTTCATGCCCCTCGATGACTAGCTTGAGTGACAGAAACATGAGTCTAGGGGATGTGCTGTTGCCACAAGGGGGAAAACAACGGTGCTTGTGCCCGCGGGTGCAAGGATTGTTTACTTTACGCAAAGTTCTTTTAATGCAGTTGTTTGTTGCTTTGAGTTTACACTATGGGTGGGACTCGCAACTTAATACCAGCGAGATGTTCTGGATAGATATCTCAAGGTGGATGATTAGTAGTAGATATTGATGGATTTCGGTCTACTTACTTTGGCGTACAACCCATGCTTTGAACCTCAACCTTTCTTGCAATGTAGTCAGCATTGGTTTGCGTTCGTGGTCCTATCAATTGCCCAGATGTAATTCGTTTACCTCACATAGCTGTTTTATCGTCTTTTGGGAGAGAGACATCACTAGTGAACATCATGAGACTCCGGTCCATATTACCATCATTGATCACATCCGCTATTTACTTTTCGCTATTATTTACTATTGCAAACATTATCTATCACTACTATCATTTGCGTTTAATCCTTTGTGAACTACAAGGCCGGAGGGATTGACAACCTCTCTGTACTCGTTGGGAGCAAAGTTATTTGTATCTGTGTGCAGGTCCACGTTGATTGCTAATATCTGGCGCCGTTAGCAGTTGACACCTACTTGTTGAACCTAGGAGTCTCTGGGGATTCGATCCTTGGCATCTTTGCTAAGGGAAAAACTTCCACAACACTGCATCTCACACCTTCCACTTGGGGTAACCAACGAGGGGTTAGAGGCCCATCAAGGAGTTTTTCTGGCGCCGTTGCCGGGGACTCCACTCTTCAGGATAGGGGAGTTGCACGCTATCTTTTACCTTTGCTTTTTAGTCTTGTTAGTTTACCTTTCAGTTTTTGCTTTAGTATCCTTTATCAAAAATTACAATTTTTTTTTATTTTGCCTTCCTGTTAGTAGTCCTATCTGTTTAGCTAAACATGTTAGGATATGGTGCCTTGAGGGAATCATAAGTTCTAGATTTCCATCAAAGGGATGGAGAAAATATGAAGAAGGCATGGGACAGAATTTCTGATGCACATAGGAGAATTATGCCTTGGATACCTGTAAAAATTGTGCTTAGGAATTTTTACCAGGGTCTTTTTAAATGGTGTAAACACTCTCTTGATATTATAGCCGAGGGAGATTTCCTAGAGTGTGATGAAGCTAGAGCTCTTGAAATTATACATGGTCTATCTAGTTACTTTGTTTATGATCATAACTTTGATACTGTCATAGATAGACTTGCTACTATTGAAAAGAGAATGGATGCTCTAGACTTAATGAAGGTAGAGATACCCAAACCCAATAAGAGAGATATTTTGGAAATAGATAATGACTGGGAGCCTCTTATTAGGATTAGCATCTCTAATCAAGACTTCCTTGCTTATTGTGATATTGGATCTATGGTTTCTACTATGCCAAAAATTGTTCATGATTCTTTAAAATTTAACATGGATAGATTACCATCTTATCATGAACACACTAATGGAGATATTTCTGAAATCCAGGGAAGAATAAAAGATGTGCCAGTTAAATTCCTTAAACGGATTGCAATGGTTGACTTCTTCATCATGGAGCCAAACCAAGGAAATATAGTGCTTGGAAGGGACTTCCTCCGAGCGGTAAAAGGCTTCATCGATATAGCTAAGGGACAAATCCGCTTACGCGGGAAGGCAAAAGGTGTGTACCCCTTTCCTAGGAGGAACAAGAGTGAACTTGTTGAGGAACCATATGAATCAATTTATAACTCCGATTATTATGATGGTTATTGATTCCTCTATGCATTATGCCTAGCTTAAAGGCATAAAAGAAAGCGCTCTTGGGAGGCAGCCCAATGAGTAAATTTTTATTTTGCTTTTGTTGTGTCTTGATGTTGTTTACTACTGTAGCATCATCATTGTATCTTTGCTTTTCATATTTGTGCCAAGTATAGCCTCTGATTGCTAGAAAGTTCAAAAGTTGTGAGGTGCTGTCCAGGAAACAGATTCTGTCTTTGGATAGAAAAATTCGTATAAAATCACCAGATCATCTTTTTGGTCTGAATTTTTTCGACAGCGTTCTCTACATAATTGTCTTTCGTGCGTCTGTTCTGAGTTTTCTGATTTGAGTTGCATAAGTACCCCGAACAAATCAATTACTACCTGCTGTTCTGTTTTTCACAGATTCTGTCCTGTTTTGCCTTTCCTTCATTTTGCAAACCAAGAGCTTGCTTTTTCTTTGCAAAAACCTTTTGGCAATCTTGAGAAACAGTAGAACTTCAAGAATATCTTTATTTCCAGCAAGGTGCAATTATTTTATTAAGGATACTAACCTCGCTAATCAGATTATAATGAGTTATGTATGAAGGGAGTTTTCAAGTGTGCGAGGGAAGATGATAAAAAGATTTAGGAGTGTCAAGCACTCAAGCTTGGGGATGCCCCCGTGCACCCCCAAGAAATATTCAAGGAGACTCAAGCGTCTAAGCTTGGGGATGCCCCCGTGCATCCCCTTCTCCATCAACATTATCAGTTCGTCTTTCGTTCCGCTATATTTTTATCACTTCATGTGTTATGTGCTATGCTTGGAGCGTCTTGCTTTTAGTTTTCTTTTTAGTTTTTCATAACGAGTCGGAACTCAGCTTTCTTTATGTGGGAGAGAAACACGCTCCACTTCTACCTAGAACATAACATATAATTTTCATGTCTATCTTTGATGTGTGTGTTCTTTGTCTTTTAATAGCTACTATCATGCTCTGCTCTTAGTATTCATGCTCTGCTCTTTGTTTAGTTGGTTGCTTGAACTCTCTTTAATTACCATGCTCACCTTATTAAGAGAGTTTGCTTCCGTTGCATTGGTTAATATGTCAATGATAAAGATGCTACGTGCATGATGGCGCTTAGTAGTTCAGGTTTTCTTATGGTTAATCTCAAATAGCTGGAGGGTTCCCAATGTGTTATTGGAGTACCAACGTGATTTGTTTGCCTATGATGTGGTATGGTTTAGTAATATCTTCCTTCAAGAATTTATTTTGATTGACTTGGCGTATGCTCACGCATATTTAAGACTGTAAAGAAAGTCTGTCAAGCCTTGATGATCTTTTATTTCTGAGTAGCGATATAACTTCCATGCCTGATTCAATATTGCTTGTCACTCTGCATGATTATGACCGTCATTGCTCTCTTAGTTGGTCGCTCCCAGTCTTTTGCTAACCTCCACCTGTACTAAGCGAACTAACTTTGCAATACATAGCTCATGGGAAAGTAGCCTAAAAACTATTGTGGTAAAGAATATGTTGCCTATGTATCTTATTTCTTATAAGTTGCTTGCTGAGCGGTAACCATGTTTCTGGGGACGCCATCAACTGTCACACTTTTGTTGAATATCATGTGAGTTGCTATGCATGTTCGTCTTGTGTGAAGTAAGGGTGATTTGCCATGGGTTGAATGAGTATGCATATTGTTAGAGAAGAACATCGGGCCGCCAACCAAAGCCATGTATCATGGTGGAAGTTTTAGCTTGGACATTAATCCTCAATCTCTTATGAGAATATGCTTATGCATTGACGAGGAGACCATTATCTATTTTCTATGTTGTCCCGGTATGGATGTCCTCAAGTTGAGATGTATCAAAAACGAGAAATCAAATGCGATTTATCTCCTTGGACCTTTGTACAGGTGGCATAGAGGTACCCCTTTGTGACACTTGGTTGAAACATATGTAATGCAATGATAACCCATGGAAATCCGAGCTAATTAGGACAAGGTGCGAGCACTATTGGTATTCGATGCATGAGGCTTGCAACTTATAGGATGTCTTATGCATGACACATATGAAGTACTACTACCGTTGACAAAATTGCTTCTATGTTTTCAAAATAAAAAAGCTCTAGCACATAACCATTCTTTTACTTTTATGTTAAAGCACCAACTACTAAGAGCATGATTGTCATTCTGAGTGTAATGTGCATTGTCCCAAAGTAGCATTGTCTTTTGCATGATTGTGATATCGTTTATTCTGAAATCATTGTATCTAGTCATCACTTAAACCTTGAAGGTGCCCCTGCATTTATGTTTTGCTTCACTAAAGGGGGCAAGCTAGATATCACTTTATCATATTTGCACATCATGTTCATTGCAAATCTTTTTGATGTTTCAGTTTCATATTGTAAAACTTTCAGTCATTTGTGATTTTCTCATGAGGCAACTTAATTACTATAGAATCATTATCTCAGTAAGCTTTTGTCATATGACTATGAAAAAGTCCTATATGGTCAATAGCATGTCACCACATAAATTATTCTTGTTATCATTTACCTACTCGAGGACGAGCAGGAATTAAGCTTGGGGATGTTGATACGTCCAAAACGTATCTATAATTTCTGCTTGCTCCATGCCACTTTTGGGTGATATTGCTATGATATTCATACACTTCCATACACTTTTGATCATATTTGGACTAACCTACTAATCCAGTGCACCCCGGTGCCGGTTTCTGTTTTCGGCTGTTTTTGTATTTCAGGTTTTCACGTTACGAGAACTGCCAGGAAAAATCCAGAAAAGGCTCCAGGCGCCCTGGCGGCGCGCCCCCCGGGCCCCCCGAGCCCCGTCTGGTGCCCCCCTTTGGCATATATTTAGAGCTTCCTTCGAAACCCTCGGGACGGGAACTCTTTTTCGCGATCTCATCTCTGTTCCGCCGCCGCCGCCGCTTCCAAGATCGGGAGCACCAGGAGAACTCTTCCCGGCACCCTGCCGGAGGGGAGGATCACCATCGGGAGCCTCTCCACCACCATGGACGCCTCCCGGATGACTTGTGAGTAGTCTCCCTTGGACCATGAGTCCATGACCAGTAGCTATGTGATGTTCTCCTCCCGTTCTTGTGCTTCACTAATTAGTCCCCGTGAGCTGCCCTACATGATCGAGGCACATATGTAATCCTTATGCTGTTGCTATGATGAGTTTGCTGGGATCTGATGGATTATGAGATTATGTTCAGATCGATCTTGAGTAATATATTTGATCTACCTCTTTTATATTTATGTTCATAAGTAATTCTTGCATGTTCTCCGTTGTTATTTATTGCTTTGGCCAAGTAATACGTAGTGACTCCAAGAGGGAACGTTATGCTCGATTGTGGGTTCATGCCCCTCGATGACTAGCTTGAGTGACAGAAACATGAGTCTAGGGGATGTGCTGTTGCTACAAGGGGGAAAACAACGGTACTTGTGCCCGAGGGTGCAAGGATTGTTTACTTTACGCAAAGTTCTTTTAATGCAGTTGTCTGTTGCTTTGAGTTTACACTATGGGTGGGACTCGCAACTTAATACCAGCGAGATGTTTTGGATAGATATCTCAAGGTGGATGATTAGTAGTAGGTATTGATGGATTTCGGTCTACTTACTTTGGCGTACAGCCCATGCTTTGAACCTCAACCTTTCTTGCAATGTAGTCAGCATTGGTTTGCGTTCGTGGTCCTGTCAATTGCCCAGATGTAATTCGTTTACCTCACATAGCTGTTTTATCGTCTTTTGGGAGAGAGACATCACTAGTGAACATCATGAGACTCCGGTCCATATTACCATCATTGATCACATCCGCTATTTACTTTTCGCTATTATTTACTATTGCAAACATTATCTATCACTACTATCATTTGCGTTTAATCCTTTGTGAACTACAAGGCCGGAGGGATTGACAACCTCTCTGTACTCGTTGGGAGCAAAGTTATTTGTATCTGTGTGCAGGTCCACGTTGATTGCTAATATCTGGCGCCGTTAGCAGTTGACACCTACTTGTTGAACCTAGGAGTCTCTGGGGATTCGATCCTTGGCATCTTTGCTAAGGGAAAAACTTCCACAACACTGCATCTCACACCTTCCACTTGAGGTAACCAACGAGGGGTTAGAGGCCCATCAATAGCCACGCATGTGCCCGTGGCACGGCGGCGCGGAGCTCCTGCCGTTTCACGATTTGCACTGCCGGATCCCCGTGTGAAACCCGCCCACCGCAGATCCCGCCGGCTGCTTCACCACCGCCCTCCGCCACTTCATTGATGCCGCAGGCCGACACCCCATGAGGGAAGGAGCCGACGCTGGGGGCACCAAGCAGCCACCGATTAGCAGCACAATGGCTGCAGCAGTGCCCGCTTGCCAGCAGTTGTGGCACTACGGTGGGAACGTAGATCCATGGTGGGAAGGCAGATGGATTCCGGAGGAGATGGTCCTGATGGTCGAGGTATTCCAGCCTTCTATGCCTGCGTCATTCACTCAGTTGGACCTCCTCTTCCCCATTATCTCGCTTATGCTTCTCTCTGATCAGCACCACTATTCCATTTGTGCAGTGACATGTGATGCAGCCGTGGTGCTCTAGCCTCCAGGGACACCCCTCCGTTGATCAGATGCACATATGCATGACGCAAACACAAAGGTTAAATCCTATATGCACTTTATTTCTACTTGTAGACATCAAGTTCAGTCAAATATGTCATGGTTAGCTGAATGAAAATGAAAAAAATCAGAGAAGTGGTGCCCCGATCAAGAAGCACTTTTTAAGTCAAAAATTGAGATGATTCACTTATGTTTGGTGTAAAAGTTATACTTTGGTGGCATTTTCTTACGGTTTCAGTTTGAGTGGTGTCTGAAACTGTGCCAAATTGCATTTAAATATGTTCTGTGATGTGGTATATAACATCATGCTTGAGAAATCATTAACTTCCTGTTAATAAAACAAACAAAAGCTTTGGGAGAATTGTCATATAATGTTTTGCGTTACAGATCTTTTCATGTTAGCGGCATCTCTACTACTATTAAAAAGCAAACATACACTTCGCTAAACGCATCCCAACATATGTACACAAAATAACCAAAATGAATCACCACCCCACGATTAGACCCACTTAATTAGATCTAACCTTCAACATAAAAACTAACCATCACCGAAAAATACCTGTAGCAATTACCGCAGGCAGACGAAACTCTGCCACCGAACGAAAAGTTCCACCCGGCCTTGTCCGGAGATTTCGCCAGGAGGATTTTCTTTCTCCGGAGGTTTAGTGGTAAAAAAGGAAGATTAAACGTACTGCTCCTTGATTTTGGGACGTGGGACGTCCCGAACGGATCTGGGTGTCGTGGAGTGCGGAACTGCGGACGCGATTTCACCGGCCGACTCCCGTCGTCGCGTCCCGCCGACCGAGACCATCCCTCTCTTCCGTCATCTCCCAACTACCCTCATCGTCGTCCTTGCACGCACCACCCCGTCTGCGCCGCCCAACAAGCACCCTTGGCGCCTTGCACACATGCCCGCTGATGACCAGTCGCCATGCCTCCTCGCTCACGCGGCACCGCGGGTCAGGCCTGGCCACGCACCTCCCCACCCGCCGCTGCCCACGAACAGCCACACATGTGCCCGCGGCACGGCGGCGCGGAGCCTCCTACCGTTTCGTGATCTGCACTGCCGGATCCCCGTGCAAAACCCGCCCACCGTAGATCCCGCCAGCTGCTTCACCACCGCCCGCCGCCACTTCATTGCTGCCGCCGGCCGACGCCCCATGAGGGAAGGAGCCGACGCTAGGGGCACGAAGCAGCCACCGATTAGCAGCACAACGGTTGCAACAGTGCCCGCTTGCCAGCAGTTGTGGCACTACGGTGGGAACGTAGATCCATGGTGGGAAGGCAGATGGATTCTGGAGGAGATGGTCCTGATGGTCGAGGTATTCCCGCCTTCTATGTCTGCGTCATTCACTCAGTTGGACCTCCTCTTCCACATTATCCCGCTTATGCTTCTATCTGATCAGCACCACTAGGTACTACTAGATACCACATTTTTCAAATATCAAAGTATTTTGAATTATTGAGAATACTGTGACGTGTTTGGTTGGTGCTTGTTCACAATGACGTAAATTACGTGCATAGCCGTTTCATAGCAGTTGCTACATGCATGTTCTTAGCTAGCTAGCCTTGCAAAATGAATGGCCATGCTCGGCATGCCTGGGCATCAACGGCGGCGGGAGCGCAGCAACGCGACATAGAATATTGACCGACGCTATGGCTTGGCCAACAGAGCTGCATAGTGACAAGCCAGCTAGGGCGGCAGCGGCGAGCAAGGCCGCAGCATGACAGTGTGTCACGCGGTATTGACCGCATGTAGCTAGGCTTGCACATGCACGGCCAGCACATCCTTTTGGACTCATGTTGTAGCCATCAGCACGACCATGGCTGGCCTGCGTACTGACCAGATGCACGGGGCGTAGGAGGAGAGAAGGAGGAGCGCAAGAGAAAGTATGAAGGACATCATTTTTTTCATTGCTTTCTCTTGGCTTGTCCATGGTCGACGTCTCGACGATGTCAAACAGAGGGCGGCAGCGGCAGTGGCGGCTTGCAGCGAGGAAGGTGATAAAAGATTTGTTTTCTTCGCAAACTCGGTTTTTTAAAAAGAGGTTGGGGGTTCTTTTTTAAATACAGAGAAAATACTGCGGTTTAGGCAATACTTCAGTTATAAATACCATAGTTTTTTGTGTTGTCAAACAGGTCACAGTAATTAAAATCGTAGTAATTCAAAAAACTGTAGTATTCCTATAATACTTAGAGAAAACTGAGCTACCAAACGAGGCCTAACTTCCTGTTAATAAAACAAGCAAAAGCTTTGGGAGAATTATCATCTAATGTTTTACGTTACGGATCTTTTCATGTTAGCGGCATACTTCTACCAAATGGTATTTTGGATGTGGCACTCAACCATGTTTTTGTAACGTGGAGTGCATTAACCGGTGCAAATTAGGTTTATCAATTTCATTTACAAATTTTCAGGTATACATGCCTTTGCTCTTGGTGCTAGGCCAATAGGAATTATTCCTGGTTTATTAATTTTAGATCGTAGGACTAAAAATCAAAGCTTAGACCTATGTATATGCACACTGTTAGCTAAAACATTCAGATCAAGACACCTTGTGAGGCACTTTAGCTGTAGGCAATTATTAATTTCTGAAGTTTGAGATTTGTATAACCGTTTTCTAAATTTTGGATAGTGTGTTATAATTTGCAAAGTATAATTTCTAATTTTATCTTGCTTGTAATAAATTTCACTTGATTTATAGACGCGCACTGTGCTTGCAAGCTTATCCGAAGATCCACTCCTAAGGTGTTGGGCTGTCTTATTGCACCATTTACCTAATATACCTGATGCTTGGATGATGTAACTTCTGTTTCATGTGAAATTGTTTAGTACTACCTCCATCCTGGTTTATAGGCCCTTTTTGTATTCTGTGCCAGATTTTGACCAAAGATTTAACTAACAAAACGTCAATGCATGTCTACAAAAGTTATATTGTTGGATTTGTATTTGAACATTGTTTTTAATTATATAATTTTTGGTGACATGCATGAATATTTTGTTAGTTCAATCAATGGTCAGAATTTAGCACGAAATACCATGGAGACCAATAAACCAGGACGGAGGTAGTAGTTAATACAAAAGGTGGCTGCACTTCATGGACAAAGGAGTGCTTTCTGCATGGCTACGTTTACATATTGGACACTATATGCCAATATATCTTTGTGAATGTACGACTTCCATTCTGCTCCATACAATATTCATTCTCCGGACTTAGTGGTAGTTTGTTACTTTTTGGAACAGTTGTGGTAAGTCCTGTGCTCAAAGCATGTCTCACCCTCACATATATGTTCATACAATACTTTATTGATTTTTTTGTCTATTTACAGGTTTGGAAGTATTTCAGTTGCCTTCATTCAAATGCTCAAGGCTTTGTGTGAGTTATTGCAAACCTCTTTTATAATATTGTACTGATTGAGTTAATTTCAATTGCAGTGCATGTGGCAACATCTATAATGGGTTTTCTATGTGACACTGACAAATTAGACGAGATCTTTTCTTGAAGACTCTGCGGGTTAGTGTTGGGGTTGTATTTTCATCACATGTCAAGATTTATTTTAATGTAATATGAACATCCAGCATTGTCGCGGAAGCCCTCTGGTGTGTGATACAGGTCGTCCGCAAAGAAAAGACATTTACACTGAACCCCATCCCTATTACAATAATGCATTACATAGCGCCTTGCATCATGAAGATGCTTTATGGTACTGATACTTTATCTGATATTCTAAATACTTGCTTAATATGTGTCTGACTGCTATCATTAAGATTATATTTTCCCTCTTGCAGAAACCTTGTACAAAACAAACATGAGATACTTCAATTTCTATCTAACATGATACTTGTACTTCTGATTTTGTACATATTTATTTTACCACAGTCAGCCGAGTAGCAGCATGCCAGTAAATCTCAGAGCGGTGCCGAACAAAAAGACGTCAAGTATCCTCAGCCTAAACTAAATATTGGGTATATGGCATTTTAGAGGATCCATAGTGGCGCTGATCCCCAGTTGTTGCTTTAGACTGAGCAGTGGGGAGTGGCTGTACAAGTAATGTTTTCCGCCAATAAATGAACCACAGAAGTAAGCTATGGGATTTGGATGACACTCATTTGTTAGTTAGTTGGATGGAGCGTGGCTTTCACCGAGCTGTAGGTACTAACCAAGGAAAAGCTCACGTTACCCTGCAACTAAGGCATTGTTTTTAATTGATTATTGGTTGATAGTCTTCCTTTTTATTTGTTTTGTTTTATGGAAGTTCATCACGGTACACGTGAAAAAAATATATGATGGATACATGGAGTATGTGGGTAACTTGAATTAGTATCTTTTCTCTTTTGTTGTTCAGAAGATTTTGTATATTTGAACATTACTGTTTTCTTGAATGAAGATTAGCATATTTTTACAAGCCCGTAAGTTATCATCTTGTGATGGATACATGGAGTATGTGGTAACTTGAATTAGTATCTTTTCTCTTTTATTATTCGGAATATTTTGTACATTTGAACATTACTGTTTTCTTGCAATGAAGATTAGCATATTTTTACAAGCCCTTAAGTTATCATCTTTCTTTGGATTAGTTGTTGGACTACCAAGAGCATGAACTTGACAAAGATAGTGATGATTGGTTCAGTTTACCCATGTGATTTATTTTGTTTTCCAGCCCAACAAACACTATCATCGGTTCTAAAACTTGTATAATGATTTATTAAGATGTAAATTTGGACAATTATTCTTGTACTTGTTTGGTGGTAGTTAGGACGTGTGTTGCACGTGCAAAATGATGTACTCCCCGAGAGCTTGTAAAAAATCAGCACATGTGCTAGCGAATCTTGGTAGCCGGAGTGGCTCTATGAAACCGTGTGGTGACCGCCAATTGTGTCAGTCTGTCGTAAGTTTGGAATGCATGGTGTTTCTGAAGGAAATATGCCCTAGAGGCAATAATAAAGATGTTATTTGTATTTCCTTATATCATGATAAATTTCTTTTATTCATGCTAGAATTGTATTAACCGGAAACTTAGTACATGTGTGAATACATAGACAAAACAGAGTGTCCCTAGTATGCCTCTACTAGACTAGCTCATTGATCAAAGATGGTTATGTTTCCTAGCCATAGACACGAGTTGTCATTTGATCAACGGGATCACATCATTAGGAGAATGATGTGATGGACAAGACCATCCGTTAGCTTAGCATTATGATCGTTTAGTTTTACTACTATTGCTTTCTTCATGACTTATACATGTTCCTATGACTATGAGATTATGCAACTCCCGTATACCGGAGAAACACCTTGTGTGCTATCAAACATCACAACGTAACTGGGTGATTATAAAGATGCTCTACAGGTGTCTCCGAAAGTGTTCATGGTGTTCGCATATATCAAGAATAGGATTTGTCACTCCGAGTGTCGGAGAGGTATCTCTGGGCCCTCTTGGTAATGCACATCATAATAAGCCTTGCAAGCAAATGACTAATGAGTTAGTCACGAGATGATGTATTACGAAACGAGTAAAGAGACTTGCCGGTAATGAGATTTAATGTAATGCCCAGGATGGGACTATACCTCCTATGTGTCGAGGCACGACTTAAAGGTATAAGCCCATTCTGGAATTATCTCAAGTTCGGTATCTTTGCACGACTCATGTAAAAATAGGGATGAAGTTGCAAAAGGATAGTTGGCTTACACTCGCCACGTCACACAATACATTACATAAGCAAATCATCATCCAAATAACATCACAACCCGACTATGGGTGAAGATCCAAATGAAAAATACCAAATACATAAAGCCACAGGTCCGAATCGCCCCTAGTAGAAACCACTACTGATCATCGGGATAGTGCACATAGTATCGGCTACGTTCTTCATCGTACTCCCAATACAACTCTATGCCGTCACCTCAGTAGTTCACCATAGTACCTGCATCTGGTGTGGTGTAGAATTTGTGAGCCACGGAGGACTCAACAATCCCGTTCCCGGGTAGCAAAACTATTTAAGCCTTGGGTGTGGAACAAGGCTGAAGAAAGATAAAAGGTTGCAGCTGCACTAGCACTAGCTTACGTGTTTAGAGCGAGAAGAGAAGTGCCATGAGTGTCAAAGTGATCACGAAGTGATCCTATCTAAGCACGTCAATCATTACCCCACCGTGTTCACTTCCCAAACCCCTTCCGGAAAATGACCGTCACGGTTACTCACGCTGGTAGTGTGTTCTGAACATGGTGTCAAGTTTTCTACGACCGGATATTAACAAATTCCCATCTGCCACATAACCGCGGGCACGGCTTTCGAAAGTTCAAAACCCTGTAGGGGTGTCCCAACTTAGCCCATTACAAGCTCACGATCCGCGGAGTCGCAACTCCAAGGTGGGAAGGCCCGAGTATTCTCGGAATCCCGTGCTCAAGATACTCCGACTAAGGTAAGACTAATCCATAAAATCCTCCCGGCGTGCCGACACCCTGATAGTAGCCGCGCGTATCTCGTCTCAGGCCATGACCGGATGGGTGATGCTACGGGTTTTTACCAGCCCTCGAGTTTCCTTGAGGTGGCCCCACAGGACCCCCAGTTTGGACCAACACTCATGTGGAGCACTGGCCCGGGTTGTTGATTAAGAAGAGGGTTTATAACTCCCTATGCAAGTTTTTAGTTGTTTAGGCAAATGGAGTACCAATGTTGGGACTTGCTGGAAAAGCCTTAGCGCTAAGCAGTTTATCGAGGGGGTCCCATAACCCCAACCGTGTGAGGAACACAAAATCAAGGAACATAACACCGGTATATACGGTTCCTAGGGCGGCATGAGTGGAACAAATCACCAAGCAAGAGGCTTAGCCTTCCACCCATTACCAATATATAGATGATTTAGATTAGGAGTTTATATAGTGTGATATCCCAACAAAACTTCCACATGAAGCAAGAAATCTTCAAATCTTCTCCTGCAACTAGCAATGCTATTAGAGGGGCTGAGCGAAGCCTAAGTAGCCAAACAAAGGTTTGCTAGGATGGGTGGTTAGACAGATTCATGGTTACAATAGGAGGTTGACAAACAAACATGGGCATCGAGGCAATAAGCTAAAGAGCGAGACTTATAGCAATAGGCAAAGATAATAATGATATCTGGGTCAGGTCATCTTGCCTGTTGAGTCGTCGATGGGATCGTAAGACGGCTCCTCGTACTCAACCTCGGTAGTAACCTCGTTCTCGTTCTCGGTCTCGGCTTCCGGCTCTACTCAACACAAGAACACACGAGGCATGAAATCAAACAAGGTGCAATGCACAATCAACATGATGCAAGTATGATGCACTTATGATGCATGACAAGTCTATATATGATGCAAAACATGGCAAGGTAGGAAGCACAGAGAAACACCACAAGAACATGATAATGTGCTCAAGCAAGTATGATGCAAGACAAGTCTATATATGATGCAAAACATGGCAAGGTAGGAAGCACAGAGAAACAACACAAGACAACAAGTTTAAATGAGGCCGGAATCAACTTAAAGCTAATCCGGTAAGTCCTCATATGCATATGTTGAAATTGGTCCAGATCTGAACAAACCTTAAGTTAAAGTTGTTAAACAGCAAGTTAACATGCATCATGATGATCTACATGAAATTCTAGTCAAGTTTCATATAAAGTTTGTTTAAAACGGAGCTACTGTCTAGAAGATATGAGCAAAACAAGTTAAACATGGCAACGGTGCAAGATGCACCCAAACATCAAGCAAGCATACTACAACCATGTAATCAAGATGATATTATGAATCTACATGCAAAATCACACAAGTTTCATGTAGGGCACGCTCAAAACGGAGCAACGGTTCAACACATACACTCGAAACAAGAAACAATGCAAAGCTGCAATGAACAGCCACATAACAACTTTGAAGCAAGAAATATATACTCTACATCACTCAAATATGGTGACAAGAAGCATGGACATGAAGTAGACATATCCTACAGCAGACAACTCCATTGGAGCAACTCCATAGGAGGCATGGATCAATAGCAACAAGCTACAACATTTTAATCATGACGCTAAAAACCTGACAGTAATATTTTGTAGCAACTTGGGAGCAAGAATTAAATAAGCTACAGCAAGCCATATGAGCAAGTAAGGGCATGAATGGATAGACAAAAACATATACAACAAGGAATGATCAATGGCCACCCCAAAACTAACATGGATTTGCCTAGGGCATCAAGCAAACATAGCATCAGGATATGACAGATTCCAGACTTAGCCAAAATTTCACTAAGTGTTAAAACAGTTATGTTAGCCTGGCATGTTTGCAAGCATGTTTAAGTCACCTCAAGGTATATCATGGCAAATGGTTTGCACCACAGCAAAGACCACATTATGGAGATTCTAAAACATTTTGGCATGTGACAAGGGGACAAACACATCAATAGCAACAAGCTCTTCAAATCAGCATCTCATAACATGTTACAAAACTTAACAGCCACAAGCACTCTTGCAACCAAGTTTAACATGGCAATAAGAACCCTAACATGCATGCTACAACAACCAACATGTAGAGCATCACATGATGAACATTTTGACATCTCATTTGCTTCATTTGGATAAACATGCACCAAGTTATTATATCTCAAACATGGCATGAAAATAACAAGTAGCAACAGTTTATATCATGTAGCACTCTTGTCACGAAGATTAAGACATCTAGATGGACTCAAACAAGCATGACACAAGGGAACAAAACGTAGTACACATCACCACGGTCATTTTGACATATTATACGCACAATTTGGACATACACACAAAAAGATATAGCCATCACAAAATGCCATCAGACAACAAAATCAAAAGGACTTAGAGGAAATACAGAGTCAACCTCCAGATCGGATCGGGTCAAACGGGCGAAGCGGGTCGGAGCGGGTCGCGGGCGCGGATCGGGCCCGATAGGGTTTCGACCCGGCGCGGCTGGATCAGGATCCGGCGGCTGGATAGGGATCCTCCGCGGCGGCGGCCGGCGGCGGGCTCCTAGGCGCCCGGCGGTGAGGGAGCGGCGCTCGGGGCCGGCGGCGTGGCTCGGGCCGGAGGAGGCCGGCACTGGAGGCTCGGTGGCGCTGGAAAACGGCGGCGGGGAGGAGTGCAGCCGGCGGTGACCCGGGCACCGGCGAGCTGCGGGCCGGCAGCCGGCGAGCGCGCGCGGGCGGCGGATCCCGGCGGCGGAGACGAAGGAGCGGGGCGGCGATGGAGCCTCGGCCCGGTTGGCGGCGGCGGCGGGCCCGCGTCGGGCCTCGCGGGCCGGCGTGGTGGGAACGGCAGCGGGGACACGTGGCAGGAGGCGGTTGGTCCGGCGCGTCCGAGCGGACGTGCCCGGTCCGTTCGAGCGTGTCCGGCGGCGGCGGTTGCGGTGGAACTAGGGTTTTGGGCGAAAAATGGACATGGGGGGACGTTTTTATAGGCACAAGGAGCTAGGAGACTCCAAATGGGGAGCGGTTTCTGTACACGTGATCACAATTCGACGACCGAGATGATGGGAAGGGTTGTGCTGGGTTGGTGGGCTGTTGTGGAGGGGGTCTTAGGCCTCTAAGAAGAGGTTCTTTTAGCCCACTAGGTTAACCGTTGGAGTACCAAACAAACTCCAAACGCGACGAAACTTGACAGGCGGCCTACACGTACCACAACAACAACACACGACAAGTCTCACGTCATTCCGGAAACGTTACACTGCCACACACGTAAGAAGGACTCGGGGATGCCACGGGCACGTGCGAGAGCGCCGGAACTCGAAACGGACAACAGGAAGAGACGAGTGGGACCGGATGCAAGTGACAACTCAAATGCAATGCAAAGCACATGACAACATGACATGGATGAAATGCACACACACACACGAAAAAACGAAGAACCCGAAATGAAAGAAAAGCCCGGAAAGGAATTGGTGAAGCCAAAGTTTATATATTGCCATATTGGGAAAGTGTTACATCTGGGGCATTACAAACTCTCCTCTACTACGAAAAGATCTCGTCCCGAGATCTAGGACTGGAAGAAGGAAGGATACTCGGAATGAAGGTGATCTTCTCGTTCCCACGTAGCTTCTCGGTCGGTATGGTGTGACCACTTAACTTTCAAGAACTTGATTGACTTGTTGCGGGTCTTGCGCTCGGTTTCTTCAAGAATAGCAACGGGGTGCTCACGGTAAGATAAGTCTTGTTGAAGATCAATCTCCTCAAACGGAATGGTGCGTTCAGGTGTGTTGAAGCACTTGCGGAGTTGAGACACATGAAACACATCATGACCATTTGGAAAGTTGGATGGAAGCTCGAGTTGATAGGCTAGATCGCCTCTTTTGCCAAGGATCTTGAAAGGGCCCACGTATCTCGGAGCAAGCTTTCCTTTGATACCGAATCTTTGGGTTCCTTTCATAGGAGAAACACGGAGATAGACATGATCTCCAATGTCGAAAGCCAAATCATGTTGCTTGCCGTCATAGTAGCTCTTCTGACGCGACTGAGCGGCCTTGAGATTCTCACATATGACTTTGCACATTTCTTCGGCTTCTAAGATAAAGTTATTGCCAAGAAGTTGACGTTCACCAGTCTCAGACCAGTTGAGAGGAGTACGCCACTTTCTGCCATAGAGGATTTCAAACGGAGCTTTGCCGGCACTTGCTTGGAAACTGTTGTTGTACGAGAATTCGGCAAACGGAAGGCAATCTTCCCACTTCATGCCAAAAGAGATGACACAAGCTCTGAGCATGTCTTCGAGGATCTGGTTCACTCTTTTGACTTGACCACTAGTCTGAGGGTGAAACGCAGTGCTGAAACAGATCTTAGTGCCCATGGCAGACTGAAAGGAGTCCCAGAACTTGGATGTGAACAAAATTCCACGGTCCGAGGAGATAACTTGTGGAATGCCATATAAGGACACAATTCTAAAAGTGTACAACTCTGCCAGCTTAGCTGCATTGATGGATTCTTTGACTGGAAGGAAGTGAGCTACTTTGGTTAGCTTGTCAATCACCACAAAGATAGAATCATTCCCCTTCTTGGACTTGGGAAACCCAGTGACGAAATCCATTTCAATGTGGTCGAATTTCCACTCGGGAATAGGAAGAGGTTGGAGGAGACCGGCTGGACGTTGATGCTCTGCCTTCAGTCTTCTACAGACATCACATTCATTCACGAATTGGGCAATCTCCCCTTTCATGCGAGTCCACCAGTAAGATTGCTTGAGGTCTTGGTACATCTTAGAACTTCCAGGATGAATCGAGAGGAGGGAGTCATGTGCTTCGTTCATTATGAGCTTCCTGAGATCACCCTTGGGAACCACAAGTCTGTCCTCAAAGAACAAGGTGTCCTTCTCATCAACGCGATAGCACTTGTATTTAGGAGAACCCGTTGCAATACCATGTTTCACTTTCTGCACCATAGCATCATTGAGCTAGGCCTCACGGATCTGATCTTCCAAGGTAGGAGCAACTTGAAGATTTGCAAGAAAGCCTTGCGGAACAACTTGGAGGTTGTGCTTCCTGAAAGATTCACAAAGCTCAGGCTGAAACGGCTTGATAAGGAGACTGTTGCAATATGCCTTTCTGCTCAAGGCATCTGCAATGACATTGGCCTTGCCAGGTGTGTATTCGATGCTTGGATCATACTCTTGGATCATCTCAACCCAACGAGTCTGGCGAAGGTTCAGGTTCGGCTGTGTGAAGATGTACTTCAAGCTGTTGTGATCGATGAAGATGTCGACTTTTCTGCCCAACAGAAGGCGTCTCCATGTGATCAAGGCGTGTACCACTGCTGCTAGCTCGAGATCATGTGTGGGGTAGTTCTTCTCACTTGGCTTCAATTGACGAGAAGTGTATGCCACAATTTTCTTGTCTTGCATTAGAACACCACCAAGTCCTTGAAGAGAAGCATCACAGAATACTTCGTAGGGCTTGGACTCATCCCGAGGAGTAAGAACTGGAGCAGAGATGAGCTTTTCTTTGATAGTTTTGAATGCCACATCATAATCCGGAGACCAGTTGTACTTGACATTCTTCTGCAGCAAGTTGGAGAGAGGCTTGGCAATCTTGGAGAAGTTCTCAACGAACCTTCTGCAATAGCTAGCAAGACCAAGGAAGCTTCGGAGTTGCTTGACGTTCTGAGGGGGTTCCCAGTTGACAATCGCTTCAACTTTCTCGGGGTTGATCGCAATACCGTCAGCGGAGATGATATGGCCCAGATACAAGACCTTATCGAGCCAAAATTCGCACTTGGAGAACTTGGCATAGAACATATGTTCACGGAGTCTGTCGAGAACCAGACGGAGGTGCTTTTCATGATCCTCTTCATTCTTGGAGAATACCAAGATGTCATCCAGATAAACAAGCACAAATTCGTTGGTGTAGGGGTTGAAAATGTAGTGCATCATTCTCGAGAAGGTGGGTGGAGCATTAGCGAGGCCAAAAGACATGATTGTATATTCATAGGAGCCGTAGCTTGTTCTGAATGCAGTCTTGTGAATATCTTCTTCTCGGATAAGGATCTGGTGATAACCCATCCGGAGATCGAGCTTTGAGAAAACTTTTGCTCTTTTGAGCTGCTCGAACAATTCATTGATGTTGGGGAGCGGATACTTGTTCTTTATTGTCTTCTTGTTCAATGGCCAATAATCAACGCAAAGGCGCTCCGTGCCATCTTCTTCTTGACAAATAAGACACCACAGCCCCAAGGAGAAGTGCTAGGCCTGATCAGACCCATACGCCCTTGCTCATCGAGTTATTTCTTCAACTCCTTCAACTCTTCAGGGGAAAGCTTGTACGGACGCCGGCATGCTGGCTCAGTACCAGGCTCGAGTTCAATGACGAATTCAACTTGACGATGCGGAGGCATGCCTGGAAGCTCTTCAGGGAAAACATCTTCGTATTCATTGACCACCGGAATTTGAGAGATAGCATTAATCTCGCCCTTGTCATTGAGAGAGAATATCCTGATTGTGTTATCTCGAGAGGCGAAGATAATCACGTCTTCGTCGGAATGAGTAATCTTGACTTCCTTATTTGCACAATCAATGTGAGCATCATGTTGGGAAAGCCAATCCATCCCGAGAATAAGATCAATGTCGGAGTTGCCGAGAACAACTGGAGAAGCCAGAAAGCGGTAATCACCCATGCGAATAGATACATCCGGAGCAAATATTTTAGAATGCATTCGTCTCCTCGGAGAAATAACTGATAACTCCCTTGGCAAACTTTTGATGTCAACATTATGCTTGGATGCAAACGGTTGGGACAAGAAAGAACATGATGCACCCGAATCTAACAACACTTTTGCAGGAATAGAGTTAACTGGAAGATTACCAATTATCACATCTGAAGTATTCTCTGCTTGAGCAGCATTCATCAGATTCACTCTTGCATGCTTGGGATTGTGCTTGACAATAGAAGTGCCGACAGGTGGAGGAGGCGGAAGGCGCCTTGGGTTGGGGCACTTGTTAGCATAATGACCCTTCTGAGTGCACTTGTTGCAAACCACTTCTGAGAGAGTACGGTGATAAGGAGCATTTGACTTTGAAGCTTGAAAGTGATTCTTTGACTGATTGCTTAGGTTGGGTGGGTGGGAGAAACCAAGGCCACCAGAATTCTTGTTGTTGTTGTTGGGAGGTCGGATCACTGGAGGAGGTGTAAGCCAAAACTTCTATTGCTTTGCGACCACTTGGGAAGAAGAGGAGGAGTGAACAACGTCTTTGATCCTCTTTTTGGAAGCTTCCATCTTGAGCTGGGCCGCCTCTTGCTTAAGTGCCATGTTATAGAATTGATCAAACTCATCAGGCTCGAACAAGGTGAGAGCTAGTTGGAGTTCATCCTTCAGACCACCACGGAACTGATAAATCTTGCTCTTGGCATCTGGGATGTCTTTCTTGGCATAGCGGAAAAGGTTCTGGAACTTGACATTGTATTGGTAGACAGTCATTGAGCCTTGCTTCAAGTCACGGAATTGCTCACGCATACCTTCGATGACACTTGTTGGAATGTGGTGAGAGCGAAAGTCCTTGCAGAAGTCATCCCAGGAGATTACACATCCCTCTCTAGAATCTTTGTACTGCTGCCACCAATCAGCGGCTTGGTCCTTGAGTTGGAAGGCTGCAAACTTCACATAGTCCTTGGGCCTAACGTTACTGCACTCGAAATGCTTCTTGATATCTGTTATCCAGTCTTCAGCATCTAGAGGGTCCACACAGTAACTGAATGCCTTTGGTTGGTTTGCCAGGAACTGGTTGAGCGTAGCAAAGTGAGGTTGGTTGAACAAATTGCCTTGGCCTTGGTTCCCATGAGCACCCTGATTTGCTTGATTTGCTTGAATGTTCTACATCATTTGCATAAGCATCTGGGTGTTCTGGTTCGTCGCTTGCATAATTGCTCTCCAGGCCTCAGACAGAGGAGGAGGGGAAGGAGGACGATCAGGAACCTCTTCACCCTGTGGGTTAGCGTTGGGAACCCTTTTAGGAGCCATCCTGAATGAGATGGCAACTATTAGCCATTGATTGAGAGAATATATAAGCTGAATCAACGGCTAGAAATTGCAACATAAGTCTTCACAAGAACATTCATACAAGATGAACAAATGTAATCCACAGTTTAATAGTAACAAAAATCTTCACGAGAAGCCACTTGGGAGAACAAAAGGTAATAAAAACAACAAGGAACAGATAGAACAAATACAAGATAGAAGCTTCGTTCGACATATTCGTGCTGAAAGCTTATGGAACGTGTTACAAAAGGGTTTTGCAATACCCGGATCGGCATAGCCAAGGACCCTTTAAGATGAAACTCCCGATCGGAACAACGCCCATAAAACTACTTCACTCAATGTAGAACCCCGAACTCCATATCATGCATTCATTGGAAGAATGCCTACGAACTACTAGATGAACCCACCTATTAATTTCCGAAAGTTTCCAGTTATGCAATCAGGTGTTGGGGATACAGGGGAAGCATCGCGCACTCAACTCTAATCCTACATCCAGCTGTATCCATCCTTCAACACATAACCAGTTATTTCCGGAAACCGTCTACCTCAGACCTTCGAAACACATCTACTATACAAGCTATGGCAATACTCCCGAACTACCTCCCCAATACTGGGTGATGTTGGGGTTATCTCGCCACTAAGTGCATAGGAGAGTTTTCGATGTCGGCCGTCTTAAGTATTCCAGAACTGCTGCGATATATTTGTGACGACAACACCTCGGAGCGCAACTCCCCGGGACACTGCTACAACCCCTAAATGACAGAGGCATCGAGAACAATGTTCTCGTCACAAAGACATCGAAACAATCCAAACAAGACCCGCGTGATCCTTAACTTTTTTTGGTGAATTTTGAGAGTAGAAGAGATAAGAGTAATCGTCAGGAGTCCTCACCAGAGTGAAAAGAGATGAGGAGCAAAAGAAATCCTACTCTCCGATATATATAGGACTCAAAACATTTTAATTGTGTGCCTAGACTCAACCGTCAACGATTCGATCAATCAGTGGGGGCTTCTAGGTCGGAGAAGGCTCTGATACCAACTTGTAATGCCCAGGATGGGACTATACCTCCTACATGTCGAGGCACGACTTAAAGGTATAAGCCCATTCTAGAATGATCTCAAGTTTGGTATCTTTGCACGACTCATGTAAAAATAGGGATGAAATTGCAAAAGGATAGTTGGCTTACACTCGCCACGTCAACAATACATTACATAAGAAAATCATCATCCAAATAACATCACAACCCGACTACGGGTGAAGATCCAAATGAAAGATACCAAATACATAAAGCCACAGGTCCGAATCGCCCCTAGTAGAAACCACTACTGATCATCAAGATAGTGCACATAATATCAGCTAAGTTCTTCATCGTACTCCTAGTACAGCTCTACGCCGTCACCTGAGTAGTTCACCATAGTACCTGCATCTGGTGTGGTGTAGAATCTGTGAGCCACGGAGGACTCAGCAATCCCGTTCCCGGGTAGCAAAACTATCTAAGCCTTGGGTGTGGAACAAGGCTGAAGAAAGAGAAAAGGTTGCAGCTGCACTAGCACTAGCTTACGTGTTTAGAGCGAGAAGAGAAGTGCCATGAGCGTCAAAGTGATCACGAAGTGATCCTATCTAAGCACGCCAATCATAACCCCACCGTGTTCACTTCCCGAACCCCTTTCGGAAAATGACCGTCACGGTTACTCACGCTGGTAGTGTGTTCTGAACATGGTGTCATGTTTTCTACAACCGGATATTAACAAATTCCCATCTGCCACATAACCGCGGGCACGGCTTTCGAAAGTTCAAAACCCTGCAGGGGTGTCCCAACTTAGCCCATTACAAGCTCACGATCCGCGGAGTTGCAACTCCAAGGTGGGAAGGCCCGAGTATTCTCGGAATCTCGTGCTCAAGATACTCCGACTAAGGTAAGACTAATCCAACAAATCCTCCCACCGTGCCGACACCCGGATAGTAGCCGCGCGTATCTCGTCTCAGGCCATGACCGGATGGGTGATGCTACAGGTTTTTACCAGCCCTCGAGTTTCCTTGAGGTGGCCCCGCAGGATCCCCAGTTTGGACCAACACTCATGTGGAGCACTGGCCCGGGTTGTTGATTAAGAAGAGGGTTTATAACTCCCTATGCAAGTTTTTAGTTGTTTAGGCAAATGGAGTACCAATGTTGGGACTTGCTGGAAAAGCCTTAGCGCTAAGCGGTTTATCGAGGGGGTCCCATAACCCCAACCATGTGAGTAACGCAAAATCAAGGAACATAACACCGGTTTATACTGTTCCTAGGGCGGCATGAGTGGAACAAATCACCAAGCAAGAGGCTTAGCCTTCCACCCATTACCAATATATAGATGATTTAGATTAAGAGTTTATATAGTGTGATATCCCAACAAAACTTCCACATGAAGCAAGAAATCTTCAAATCTTCTCCTGCAACTAGCAATGCTATAAGAGGGGCTGAGCGAAGCCTAAGTAGCCAAACAAAGGTTTGCTAGGATGGGTGGTTAGACAGATTCATGGTTACAATAGGAGGCTGACAAACAAACATGGGCATCGAGGCAATAAGCTAAAGAGCGAGACTTATAGCAATAGGCAAAGATAGTAATGATATATGGGTCAGGTCATCTTGCCTGTCGAGTCGTCGATGCGATCGTAAGACGGCTCCTCGTACTCAACCTCGGTAGTAACCTCGTTCTCGTTCTCGGTCTCGGCTTCCGGCTCTACTCAACACAAGAACACACGAGGCATGAAATCAAACAAGGTGCAATGCACAATCAACATGATGCAAGTATGATGCACTTATGATGCATGACAAGTCTATATATGATGCAAAACATGGCAAGGTAGGAAGCACAGAGAAACACCACAAGAACATGACAATGTGCTCAAGCAAGTATGATGCAAGACAAGTCTATATATGATGCAAAACATGGTAAGGTAGGAAGCACAGAGAAACAACACAAGACAACAAGTTTAAATGAGGTCGGAATAAACTTAAAGCTAATCAGGTAAGTCCTCATATGCATATGTTGAAATTGGTCCAGATCTGAGAAAACCTTAAGTTAAAGTTGTTAAACAGAAAGTTAAAATGCATCATGATGATCTACACGAAATTCTAGTCAAGTTTCATATAAAGTTTGTTTAAAACGGAGCTATGGTCTAGAAGATATGAGCAAAACAAGTTAAACATGGCAACGGTGCAAGATGCACCCAAACATCAAGCAAGCATACTCCAACCATGTAATCAAGATGATATTATGAATCTACATGCAAAATCACATAAGTTTCATGTAGGGCACGCTCAAAACGGAGCAACGGTTCAACACATACACTTGAAACAAGAAACAATGCAAAGCTGCAATGAACAACCACATAGCAACTTTGGAGCAAGAAATATATACTCTACAACACTCAAACATGGTGACAAGAAGCATGGACATGAAGTAGACATATCCTACAGCAGACAACTCCATTGGAGCAACTCCATAGGAGGCATGGATCAATAGCAACAAGCTACAACATTTTGATCATGACGCTAAGAACCTAACAGTAATATTTTATAGCAACTTGGGAGCAAGAATTAAATAAGCTACAACAAGCCATATGAGCAAGTAAGGGCATGAATGGATAGAAAACAACATATACAACAAGGAATGATCAATGGCCACCCCAAAACTAACATGGATTTGCCTAGGGCATCAAGGAAACATAGCCTCAGGATATGACAGATTCCAGACTTAGCCAAAATTTCACTAAGTGTTAAAACAGTTATGTTAGCCTGGCATGTTTGCAAGCATGTTTAAGTCACCTCAAGGTATATCATGGCAAATGGTTTGCACCACTGCAAAGACCACATTATGGAGATTCTAAAACATTTTGGAATGTGACAAGGGGACAAACACATCAATAGCAACAAGCTCTTCAAATCAACATCTCATAACATGTTACAAAACTTAACATCCACAAGCACTCTTGCAACCAAGTTTAACATGGCAATAAGAACCCTAACATGCATGCTACAACAACCAACATGTAGAGCATCTCATGATGAACATTTTCACATCTCATTTGCTTCATTTGGATAAACATGCACCAAGTTATTATATCTCAAACATGGCATGCAAATAACTAGTAGCAGCAGTTTATATCATGTAGCACTCTTGTCACAAAGATTAAGACATCTAGATGGACTCAAACAAGCATGACACAAGGGAACAAAACGTAGTACACATCACCACAGTCGTTTTGACATATTATATGCACAATTTGGACATACACACAAAAAGATATAGCCATCACAAAGTGCCATCAGACAACAAAATCAAAAGGACATGGAGGAAAAACAGGGTCAACCTCCAGATCGGATCGGGTCAAATGGGCGAAGCGGGTCGGAGCGGGTCGCAGGCGTGGATCGGGCCCGATAGGGTTTCGGCCCGGCGCGTCTGGATCGGGATCCGGCAGCTGGATAGGGATCCTCCGCGGCGGCGGCCGATGGCGGGCTCCTGGGCGCCCGGCGGTGAGGGAGCGGCGCTCGGGGCCGACGGCGTGGCTCGGGCCGGAGGAGGCCGGCGCCGGAGGCTCGGTGGCGCTGGAACGCGGCGGCGGGGAGGAGTGCAGCCGGCGGTGACCCGAGCGCCGGCGAGCGCGCGCGGGCGGCGGATCCCGACGGCGGAGACGAAGGAGCGGGGCGGCGATGGAGCCTCGGCCCGGTTGGCGGCGGCGGCGGCCCCGCATCGGGCCTCGCGGGCCGGCGCGGTGGGAACGGCGGTGGGGACACGTGGCAGGAGGCGGTTGGTCCGACGCGTCC
Source organism: Secale cereale (assembly GCA_902687465.1). Lineage (NCBI taxonomy): Eukaryota > Viridiplantae > Streptophyta > Magnoliopsida > Poales > Poaceae > Secale > Secale cereale. The sequence goes on along the minus strand of LR738711.1, from coordinate 823,992,983 downwards.
GGGCGGACGTGTCCGACGGCGGCGGTTGCGGTGGAACTAGGGTTTTGGGCGAAAAATGGACATGGGGGGACGTTTTTATAGGCACAAGGAGCAAGGAGACTCCAAATGGGGAGCGGTTTTCGGTCACGCGATCACAATTCGACGACCGAGATGATGGGAAGGGTTGTGCTGGGTTGGTTGGCTGTTGTGGAGGGGGTCTTGGGCCTCTAATAAGAGGTTCTTTTAGCCAACTAGGTTAACCGTTGGAGTACCAAACAAACTCCAAACGCGACGAAACTTGACATGCGGCCTACACGTACCAAAACAACAACACACGACAAGTCTCACGTCATTGCGGAAACGTTACACGGCCACACACGTAAGAAGGACTAGGGGATGCCACGGGAATGTGCGAGAGCGCCGGAACTCGAAACGGACAATGGGAAGAGACGAGTGGGATCGGATGCAAGTGACAACTCAAATGCAATGCAATGCACATGACAACATGAGATGGATGAAATGCACACACGCACACGACAAAACGAAGAACCCGAAATGAAAGAAAAGCCCGGAAAGGAATTGGTGAAGCCAAAGTTTATATATTGCCTTATTGGGAAAGTGTTACATCTGGGGCATTACAAACTCTCCTCTACTACGAAAAGATCTCGTCCCGAGATCTAGGACTGGAAGAAGGAAGGATACTCGGAACGAAGGTGATCTTCTCGTTCCCACGTAGCTTCTCGGTCGGTATGGTGTGACCACTTAACTTTCAAGAACTTGATTGAGTTGTTGCGGGTCTTGCGCTCGCTTTCTTCAAGAATAGCAACGGGGTGCTCACGGTAAGACAAGTCTTGTTGAAGATCAATCCCCTCAAACGGAATGGTGCGTTCAGGTGTGTTGAAGCACTTGCGGAGTTGAGACACGTGAAACACATCATGAACATTTGGAAAGTTGGATGGAAGCTCGAGTTGATAGGCTAGATCGCCTCTTTTGCCTAGGATCTTGAAAGGGCCCACGTATCTTGGAGCAAGCTTTCCTTTGATACCGAATCTTTGGGTTCCTTTCATAGGAGAAACACGGAGATAGACATGATCTCCAATGTCGAAAGCCAAATCACGTTGCTTGCCGTCATAGTAGCTCTTCTGACACGACTGCGCGGCCTTGAGATTCTCACCTATGACTTTGCACATTTCTTCGTCTTCTAAGATCAAGTCATTGCCAAGAAGTTGACGTTCACCAGTCTCAGACCAGTTGAGAGGAGTACGACACTTTATGCCATAGAGGATTTCAAATGGAGCTTTGCCGACACTTGCTTGGAAACTGTTGTTGTACAAGAACTCGGCAAACGGAAGGCAATCTTCCCACTTCATGCCAAAAGAGATGACACAAGCTCTGAGCATGTCTTCAAGGATCTGGTTCACTCTTTCAACTTGACCACTAGTCTGAGGGTGAAACGCAGTGCTGAAACGGATCTTAGTGCCCATGGCAGACTGAAAGGAGTCCCAGAACTTGGATGTGAACAAAATTCCGAGGTCCGAGGAGATAACTTGAGGAATGCCATGTAAGGACACAATTCTGGAAGTGTATAACTCTGCCAGCTGAGCTGCATTGATGGATTCTTTGACTGGAAGGTAGTGAGCTACTTTGGTTAGCTTGTCAATCACCACAAAGATAGAATCATTCCCCTTCTTGGACTTGGGAAACCCAGTGACAAAATCCATTTCAATGTGGTCGAATTTCCACTCGGGAATAGGAAGAGGTTGGAGGAGACCGGCTGGACGTTGATGCACTGCCTTCACTCTTCTGCAGACATCACATTCATTCACGAATTGGGCAATCTCCCTTTTCATGCGAGTCCACCAGTAAGATTGCTTGAGGTCTTGGTACATCTTAGAACTTCCAGGATGAATCGAGAGGAGGGAGTCATGTGCTTCGTTCATTATGAGCTTCCTGAGATCACCCTTGGGAACCACAAGTCTGTCCTCAAAGAACAAGGTGTCCTTCTCATCAACGCGATAGCACTTGTATTTGGGAGTACCCTTTGCAATACCATGTTTCACTTTCTGCACCATAGCATCAGTGAGCTGGGCCTCACGGATCTGATCTTCCAAGGTAGGAGCAACTTGAAGATTTGCAAGAAAGCCTTGCGGAACAACTTGGAGGTTGAGCTTCCTGAAAGACTAACAAAGCTCAGGCTGAAACGGCTTGATAAGGAGACTGTTGCAATATGCCTTTCTGCTCAAGGCATCTGCAATGACATTGGCCTTGCCAGGTGTGTATTCGATGCTTGGATCATACTCTTGGATCATCTCAACCCAACGAGTCTGGCGAAGGTTCAGGTTCGACTGTGTGAAGATGTACTTCAAGCTCTTGTGATCGGTGAAGATGTCGACTTTTCTGCCCAATAGAAGGTGTCTCCACGTGATCAAGGCGTGTACCACTGCTGCTAGCGCGAGATCATGTGTGGGGTAGTTCTTCTCACTTGGCTTCAATTGACGAGAAGTGTATGCCACAATTTTCTTGTCTTGCATTAGAACACCACCAAGTCCTTGAAGAGAAGCATCACAGAATACTTCGTAGGGCTTGGACTCATCCGGAGGAGTAAGAACTGGAGCAGAGATGAGCTTTTCTTTGAGAGTTTTGAATGCCACATCACAATCCGGAGACCAGTTGTACTTGACATTCTTCTGCAGCAAGTTGGAGAGAGGCTTGGCAATCTTGGAGAAGTTCTCAACGAACCTTCTGCAATAGCTAGCAAGACCAAGGAAGCTTCTGAGTTACTTGACGTTCTGAGGGGTTCCCAGTCGACAATCGCTTCAACTTTCTCGGGGTTGACCGCAATACCGTTAGCGGAGATGATATGGCCCAGATACAAGACCTTATCGAGCAAGAATTCGCACTTGGAGAACTTGGCATAGAACTTATGTTCACGGAGTCTGTCGAGAACCAGACGGAGGTGCTTTTCATGATCCTCTTCATTCTTGGAGAATACCAAGATGTCATCCAGATAAACAATCACAAATTCGTTGGTGTAGGGGTTGAAATTGTAGTGCATCATTCTCGAGAAGGTGGGTGGAGCATTAGCGAGGCCAAAAGACATGACTGTATATTCATAGGAGCCGTAGCTTGTTCTGAATGCAGTCTTGTGAATATATTCTTCTCGGATACGGATCTGGTGATAACCCATCCGGAGATCGAGCTTTGAGAAAACTTTTGCTCCTTTGAGCTGCTCGAACAATTCATTGATGTTGGGGAGCGGATACTTGTTCTTTATTGTCTTCTTGTTCAATGACCGATAATACCCGCAAAGGCGCTCCGTGCCATCCTTCTTCTTGACAAATAAGACACCACAGCCCCAAGGAGAAGTGCTAGGCCTGATCAGACCCATACGCTCTTGCTCATCGAGATGTTTCTTCAACTCCTTCAACTCTTCAGGGGAAAGCTTGTACGGACGCCGGCATGCTGGCTCAGTACCAGGCTCGAGTTCAATGACGAATTCAACTTGACGATGCGGAGGCATGCCTGGAAGCTCTTCAGGGAAAACATCTTCGTATTCATTGACCACCGGAATTTGAGAGATGGCATTAATCTCGCCCTTGTCATTGAGAGAGAATAGCCTGATTGTGTTATCTCGAGAGGCGAAGATAATCACGTCTTCGTCAGAATGAGTAATCTTGACTTCCTTATTTGCACAATCAATGTGAGCATCATGTTGGGAAAGCCAATCCATCCCAAGAATAAGATCAATGTCGGAGTTGCCGAGAACAACCGGTGAAGCCAGAAAGCGGTAATCACCCATGCGAATAGATACATCCGGAGCAAATATTTTAGAATGCATTTGTCTCCCCTGAGAAATAACAGATAACTCCCTTGGCAAACTTTTGATGTCAACATTATGCTTGGATGCAAACGGTTGGGACAAGAAAGAACATGATGCACCCGAATCAAACAACACTTTTGCAGGAATAGAGTTAACCGAAAGATTACCAATTATCACATCTGAAGAATTATCTGCTTGAGATGCATTCATCAGATTCACTCTTGCATGCTTGGGATTGTGCTTGACAATAGCAGTGCCGACAGGTGGAGGAGGCGGAAGGCGCCTTGGGTTGGGACACTTGTTAGCATAATGACCCTTCTGAGTGCAATTGTTGCAAACCACTTCTGAGAGAGGACAGTGATAAGGAGCATTTGACTTCGAAGCTTGAAAGTGATTCTTTGACTGATTGCTTGGGTTGGGTGGGTGGGAGAAACCACGGCCACCAGAATTCTTGTTGTTGTTGTTGGGACGTCGGATCACTGGAGGAGGTGGAAGCCAAAACTTCTGTTGCTTTGCGACCACTTGGGAAGAAGAGGAGGAGTGAACAGCGTCTCTGATCCTCTTTTTGGAAGCTTCTATCTTGATCTGGGCTGCCTCTTGATTAAGTGCCATGTTATAGAATTGATAAAACTCATCAGGCTCGAACAAGGTGAGAGCTAGTTGGAGTTCATCCTTCAGACCACCACGGAACTGATAAATCTTGCTCTTGGCATCTGGGATGTCTTTCTTGGCCTAGCGGGCAAGGTTCTGGAACTTGACATTGTATTGGTAGATAGTCATTGAGCCTTGCTTCAAGTTGCGGAATTGCTCATGCATACCTTCGATGACACTTGATGGAATGTGGTGAGAGCGAAAGTCTTGCAGAGTCATCCCAGGAGATTACACGTCCCTCTCTGGAATCTTTGTACTGCTGCCACCAATCAGCAGCTTGGTCCTTGAGTTGGAAGTCTGCAAACTTCACATAGTCCTCGGGCCTGACGTTACTGCACTCGAAATGCTTCTTGATATCTGTTATCCAGTCTTCAGCATCTAGAGGGTCCACACAGTAATTGAATGCCTTTGGTTGGTTTGCCAGGAACTGGTTGAGCGTAGCAAAGTGAGGTTGGTTGAACAAATTGCCTTGGCTTTGGTTCCCATGAGCACCCTGATTTGCTTGATTTGCTTGAATGTTATGCATCATTTGCATAAGCATCTGGGTGTTCTGGTTCGTCGCTTGCATAATTGCTCTCCAGGCCTCAAACGGAGGAGGAGGGGAAGGAGGACGATCAGGAACCTCTTCACCCTCTGGGTTAGCGTTGGGAACCCTTTTAGGAGCCATCCTGAATGAGATGACAACTATTAGCCATTGATAGAGAGAATATATAAGCTGAATCAACGGCTAGAAATTGCAAGATAAGTCTTCACAAGAACATTCGAACAAGATGAACGAATGTAATCCATAGTTTAATAGTAACAACAATCTTCACGAGAAGTCACTTGGGAGAACAAAAGGTAATAAAAGCAACAAGGAGCAGATAGAACAAATACAAGATCGAAGCTTCGTTCGACATATTCGTGCTGAAAGCTTATGGAACGTGTTACGAAAGGGTTTTGCAATCCCCAGATCAGCATAGCCAAGGACCCTTTAAGATGCAACTCCCGATCGGAACAACGCCCATAAAACTACTTCACTCAATGTAGAACCCCGAACTCCATATCATGCATTCGTTGGAAGAATGCCTACGAACTACTAGATGAACCCACCTATTAATTTTCGAAAGTTTCCAGTCATGCAATCAGGTGTTGGGGATACAGGGGAAGCATCGCGCACTCAACTCTAATCCTACATCCAGCTGTATCCATCCTTCAACACATAACCAGTTATTTCCGGAAACAATCTACCTCGGACCTTCGAAACGCATCTACTATACAAGCTATGGCAATTCTCCCGAACTACCTCCCCGGTTCTGGGTGATGTCGGGGTTATCTTGCCACTAACCGCATAGGAGAGTTTTCAATGTCGGTCGTCTTAAGTATTCCAGAACTGCTGCGATATATTTGTGACGACAACACCTCGGAGCGCAACTCCCTGGGACACTGCTACAACCCCTAAATGACAGGAGGCATCGAGAACAATGTTCTCGTCACAAAGACATCGAAACAATCCAAACAAGACCCGCGTGATCCTAAACTTTTTTTGGTGAATTTTGAGAGTAGAAGAGACAAGAGTAATCGTCAGGAGTCCTCACCAGAGTGAAAAGAGATGAGGAGCAAAAGAAATCCTACTCTCCGATATATATAGGACTCAAAACATTTTAAGTGTGTGCCTAGACTCAACCGTCAACGATTCGATCAATCAGTGGGGGCTTCTAGGTCGAAGAAGGCTCTGATACCAACTTGTAATGCCCAGGATGGGACTATAACTCCTACGTGTCGAGGCACGACTTAAAAGTATAAGCCCATTCTAGAATGATCTCAAGTTCGGTATCTTTGCACGATTCATGTAAAAATAGGGATGAAATTGCAAAAGGATAGTTGGCTTACACTCGCCACGTCAGACAATACATTACATAAGAAAATCATCAACCAAATAACATCACAACCCGACTACGGGTGAAGATCCAAATGAAAGATACCAAATACATAAAGCCACAGGTCCGAATCGCCCCTAGTAGAAACTACTACTGATCATCAAGATAGTGCACATAGTATCGACTACGTTCTTCATCGTACTCCTAGTACAGCTCTGCGCCGTCACCTGAGTAGTTCACCATAGTACCTGCATCTGGTGTGGTGTAGAATCTGTGAGCCACGGAGGACTCAGCAATCCCGTTCCCCGGTAGCAAAACTATCTAAGCCTTGGGTGTGGAACAAGGCTGAAGAAAGATAAAAGGTTGCAGCTGCACTAGCACTAGCTTACGTGTTTAGAGCGAGAAGAGAAGTGCCATGAGCGTCAAAGTGATCACAAAGTGATCCTATCTAATTACGTCAATCATAATCCCACCGTGTTCACTTCCCGAACCCCTTTCAGAAAATGACTGTCACGGTTACTCACGCTGGTAGTGTGTTCTGAACATGGTGTCAAGTTTTCTACAACCGGATATTAACAAATTCCCATCTGCCACATAACTGCGGGCACGGCTTTCGAAAGTTCAAAACCCTGCAGGGGTGTCCCAACTTAGCCCATTACAAGCTCACGATCCGTGGAGTCGCAACTCCAAGGTGGGAAGGCCCGAGTATTCTCGGAATCCCGTGCTCAAGATACTTCGACTAAGGTAAGACTAATCTATCAAATCCTCCCGGTGTGCCGACACCCTGATAGTAGCCGCGCGTATCTCGTCTCAGGCCACGACCGGATGGGTGATGCTACGGGTTTTTACCAGCCCTCGAGTTTCCTTGAGGTGGCCCCGCAGGATCCCCAGTTTGGACCAACACTCATGTGGAGCACTGGCCCGGGTTGTTGATTAAGAAGAGGGTTTATAACTCCCTATGCAAGTTTTTAGTTGTTTAGGCAAATGGAGTACCAATGTTGGGACTTGCTAGAAAAGCCTTAGCACTAAGCGGTTTATCGAGGGGGTCCCATAACCCCAACCGTGCGAGGAACACAAAATCAAGGAACATAACACCGGTTTATACGGTTCCTAGGGCGGCATGAGTGGAACAAATCACCAAGCAAGAGGCTTAGCCTTCCACCCATAACCAATATATAGATGATTTAGATTAAGAGTTTATATAGTGTGATATCCCAACAAAACTTCCACATGAAGCAAGAAATCTTCAAATCTTCTCATGTAACTAGCAATGCTATAAGAGGGGCTGAGCGAAGCCTAAGTAGCCAAACAAAGGTTTGATAGGATGGGTGTTTAGACAGATTCATGGTTACAATAGGAGGCTGACAAACAAACATGGGCATCGAGGCAATAAGCTAAAGAGCGAGACTTCTAGCAATAGGCAAAGATAGTAATGATATCTGGGTCAGGTCATCTTGCCTGTCGAGTCGTCGATGGGATCGTAAGACGGCTCCTCGTACTCAACCTCGGTAGTAACCTCATTCTCGTTCTCGGTCTCGGCTTCTGGCTCTACTCAACACAAGAACACACGAGGCACGGAATCAAACTAGGTGCAATGCACAATAAACATGATGCAAGTATGATGCACTTATGATGCATGACAAGTCTATATATGATGCAAAACATGGCAAGGTAGGAAGAACAGAGAAACAACACAAGAACATGACAATGTGCTCAAGCAAGTATGATGCAAGACAAGTCTATATATGATGCAAAACATGGCAAGGTAGGAAGCACAGAGAAACAACACAAGACAACAAGTTTAAATGAGGCTGGAATCAACTTAAAGCTAATCCAGTAAGTCCTCATATGCATATGTTGAAATTGGTCCAGATCTGAACAAACCTTAAGTTAAAGTTGTTAAACAGCAAGTTAACATGCATCATGATGATCTACATGAAATTCTAGTCAAGTTTCATATAAAGTTTGTTTAAAACGGAGGTACGGTCTAGAAGATATGAGCAAAACAAGTTAAACATGGCAACTGTGCAAGATGCACCCAAACATCAAGCAAGCATACTCCAACCATGTAATCAAGATGATATTATGAATCTACATGCAAAATCACACAAGTTTCATGTAGGGCCCGCTTAAAACGGAGCATCGGTTCAACACATACACTCGAAACAAGAAACAATGCAAAGCTGCAATGAACAACCACATAGCAACTTTGGAGCAAGAAATATATACTCTACATCACTCAAACATGGTGACAAGAAGCATGGACATGAAGTAGACATATCCTACAGCAAACAACTCCATTGGAGCAACTCCATCGGAGGCATGGATCAATAGCAATAAGCTACAACATTTTGATCATGACGCTAAAAACCTGACAGTAATATTTTATAGCAACTTGGGAGCAAGAATTAAATAAGCTACAACAAGCCATATGAGCAAGTAAGGGCATGAATGGATAGAAAACAACATATACAACAAGGAATCATCAATGGCCACCCCAAAACTAACATGGATTTGCCTAGGGCATCAAGCAAACATAGCATCAGGATATGACAGATTCCAGACTTAGCCAAAATTTCACTAAGTGTTAAAACAGTTATGTTGGCCTGGCATGTTTGCAAGCATATTTAAGTCATCTCAAGGCATATCATGGAAATGGTTTGCACCACTGCAAAGACCACATTATGGAGATTCTAAAACATATTGGCATGTGACAAGGGGACAAACACATCAATAGCAACAAGCTCTTCAAATCAGCATCTCATAACATGTTACAAAACTTAACAGCCATAAGCACTCTTGCAACCAAGTTTAACATGGCAATAAGAACCCTAACATGCATGCTACATCAACCAACATGTAGAGCATCTCATGATGAACATTTTGACATCTCATTTGCTTCATTTGGATAAACATGCACCAAGTTATTATATCTCAAACATGGCATGAAAATAACAAGTAGCAGCAGTTTATATCATGTAGCACTCTTGTCACGAAGATTAAGACATCTAGATGGACTCAAACAAGCATGACACAAGGGAACAAAACGTAGTACACATCACCACAGTCATTTTGACATATTATATGCACAATTTGGACATACACACAAAAAGATATAGTCATCACAAAATGCCATCAGACAACAAAATCAAAAGGACTTAGAGGAAAAACAGGGTCAACCTCCAGATCGGATCGGGTCAAACGGGCGAAGCGGGTCGGAGCGGGTCGCGGGCGCGGATCGGGCCCGATAGGCTTTCGGCCCGGCGCGGCTGGTTCGGGATCCGGCGGCTGGATAGGGATCCTCCGCGGCGGCGACTGGAGGTTCGTCGGGCGGCGGCGGCGGCGGGCTCCTGGGCGCCCGGCGGTGAGGGAGCGGCGCTCGGGGCCGGCGGCATGGCTCGGGCCGGAGGAGGCCGGCGGCGGAGGCTCGGTGGCGCTGGAACGCGGCGGCGGGGAGGAGTGTAGCCGGCGGTGACCCGGGCACCGGCGAGCTGCGTGCCGGCGCGCCGGCGAGCGTGCTCGGGCGGTGGATCCCGGCGGCGAAGACGAAGGAGCGGGGCGGCGATGGAGCCTCGGCCCGGTTGGCGGGGCGGCGGGCCCGCGTCAGGCCTCGCAGGCCGGCGCGGTGGGAACGGCGGCGGGGACATGTGGCAGGAGGCGGTTGGTCCGGCGCGTCCGGACGGACGTGTCCGGTCCGTCCGGACGTGTCCGGCGGCGGCGGTTGCGGTGGAACTAGGGTTTTGGGCGAAAAATGGACATGTGGGGACGTTTTTATAGGCACAAGGAGCTAGGAGACTCCAAATGGGGAGCGTTTTTCGGCCACGCAATCACAATTCGACGACCGAGCTGATGGGAAGGGTTGTGCTGGGTTGGTGGGCTGTTGTGGAGGGGGTCTTGGGCCTCTAAGAAGAGGTTCTTTTAGCCCACTAGGTTAACCGTTGGAGTACCAAACGAACTCCCAACGCGACGAAACTTGACAGGCGGCCTACACGTACCAAAACAACAACACACGACAAGTCTCACGTCATTCCGGAAACGTTACACGGCCACACACGTAAGAAGGACTCGGGGATGCCACGGGCACGTGCGAGAGCGCCGGAACTCGAAACGGACAACGAGAAGAGACGAGTGGGACAGGATGCAAGTGACAACTCAAATGCAATGCAATGCACATGACAACATGACATGGATGAAATGCACACACGCACACGACAAAACGAAGAATTCGAAATGAAAGAAAAGCCCGGAAAGGAATTGGTGAAGCCAAAGTTTATATATTGCCATATTGGGAAAGTGTTACATCTGGGGCATTACATTGAACTATGTATTGAGATACCGACGATCGAATCTCGGGCAAGTAACATCCCGATGACAAAGTGAACAACGTATGTTGTTATGCGGTTTGATCGATAAGGATCTTCGTAGAATATGTAGGAGGCAATATGAGCATCCAGGTTCCGCTATTGGTTATTGACCGGACATGAGTCTCGGTCATGTCTACATAGTTCTCGAACCCGCAGGGTCCGCACGCTTATCGTTTGATGACGATTGGTATTATGAGTTTATAAGTTTTGATGTACCGAAGGTAGTTCAGAGTCCCGGATAAGATCACGGACATGATGAGGAGTCTCGGAATGTCCGAGACGTAAAGATTGATATATTGGACGACTATATTCGAACATCGGAAGTGTTCCGAAAAAGTTTCGGATTTAACCGGATTACCGGATGGGTTTACCGGAACCCCCCCGAGGGAGTACGGGCCATAGTGGGCCATTGAGGGAAAGAGAGAGGCAGCCCATAGGGCTGGCCGCACCCTCCCCCTAGTGTCAGGGCCCCGATCCTAAGTCACACCGATCTAGCTGTAACACGTCATATCACTTTGCGGCCTCACGCACGGTAACCCCACGGGTGCCACCTTACCTGGCCCGGGACCGTTTGCGCATTTTGGCACACGTATATGAAAGTGTCGCTAGCATCCATATGACAGAGAACCCGGGCCGACATGGCTAGTTATAAACCAAAAGTGGCACTAAATTACAGAGACAGACATCCATGACCCAGCAACGAACGTGTCGGTCATCAACGTATGAACCCAAGTCGTAGCAAGCTACATGGACTTAAAGGAACAACGCGTGACATTTCCCCTAAGGGACAGACACAGGAACGAAGAAGGACACATGCCGGCCAGCCTACGTGTTCCGAGCAGTAGCAAGCTACCAAGGCTCATTGGAATCACTAGGAGGCATTTCCCTGTAAGGTAGGCTACCATAGGAAAACAACTAGGTGTAGGATCCCACACATACCAAGCATTTCAATCATACACACAATATGCTCAATATGTGCAAATACAACATTGCATCACAACAGAACTCTATGTCTCAAAGTACTTTATTTAAAAGGCTCCAAGAGCCATACATAACATATCCATACAGGTAGGGGTAACATGACCCAACACACAAGTCATACAGTCATACAAGCACAAGCGGAAGGTACATGTCTGAGTATAGACAACTTAGAAAATAAAACAGGCTTGGTGTAGCCTGACTATCTACAAGGCCCTTCACAAGCTCCAGATCTTCGTCTGGGTGTCAAGCTACTCGTCGACGTCAACGTCTATGTAGAACCCATCAGCAGGGGCAGGGTTCTCCTCTGCGACAGTTATTAAGCAAACATGAGTACAAAAGTACTCAGCAAGTCTTACCACAGAACCTATCATACATGCAACATTATCAAGGGGGTAGTGGAGTTCATTGCAGAGAGCCAGCTTTGACTCTTGGCTAACCTATACTACAACTCTCAACAGATTGCAAGATGTTATTACGAACACGAGTCCTCTACTCACCACATCAATACACTACCGAGGATTCTCTTCCGTCATCCTACGGAAGGGCCATCCACGGCACTCACACTTATCTTGAGGCTTTTAGTAGTATCCATCAACTTGTCTATGAACTGTAAGAGTAACCAAGTAGTCTGTACCGCGAACAACGGCTATTCGAATAGATTGATAACCCTGCAGTGGTGTACTTCTTCACACATGTTTTCACCACTTAGCGTCTGCACACGACATGTGCTCGGCAGACTTCAAGTGAAAGCCGACGTGGGTGTAGACCACGACCTAACCAACCACTCAAGTCTCTCGTCCAGGTTTATCGCCTATTCGGGTTCCATCCGTGGGGAGATCCGGCCGGGGTGTCGCTCACGGCCACAAACGATGTGTACAGCGTTCCCGAGTCACCAAACGGGCAACCGGTACACTGTGCCACGTACCTATCGCATCACAGCCCACACCGAGGGTCAGCGTTGTGCACGACCTCCAGTAAACTATAAACACCAGAAAGTAGTTGCAACTCCTGGACATAGTACAAGGACAGTCAATAAGTCGAGCGGGGTCATATTTCAAGGCCCAATGTGTGGTAGTAACAGTAACTTGGGTCACACACACAGATCTCGAGTCCTATGGACGATTCCAATGAAACAACCCACCATGTACTCCTACATGGCCTTTCATCGATACCTTTACCAAGCGTATTCCACACTTCCTTCTCTTTATCGGTATGACCATTTCACCCTGATCCATCGCCCAGATGAACCAGACCTGACACAACTCTAAGCATAGCAGGCAACATAAACAAATAGCATGGTGGATCACACATCACATGGCTCAATCAACTCCTACACATGCTAGTGGGTTTCAACTATTTACTGTGGCAATGACAGGTCATGCAAGGGATAGGGTTCAACTATCGCAACAAGTAGCAGTTCACACGCTGTTGCCTTAATGCAGTAAAAGAGAGCAGGAGCGAGAAGATTGGGTTTGTATCGGAATGATCAATGATTGCTTGCCTGACAAAGTGGTTGTCGGGTACTGCTCTTCAATTGGATACGCAGCAGTATCCTCGGGAGCAGGACCTAACACAGAGAATACCGGCGATACAATCATTAACAAACAAATGCAACAATATGATGCATGCTCATGACATGGCAAGATGCATGTGTGTTGGCTAATGCAACTAAAACCAGAAGGGTTTGAGCCTATTTGAATCAAAGATTCAAATTGGAGTTCAAACTATTATCTAAATAAGTGCATTATCATGTTTTTGATGTATAAAGCAAGTTAACTTGTTCAAAAATGCCTGAAACCAGTGCCATTGGAAAGATTGGATTTTTCTGATCATTTTTCATATATAAATCTTTTCCATCTGAGCTATGGTTGATTTTATATGATTTTTAGAAGTTTTGGGTATTTTCTGGAATTTCCTGAATTATTTTTAAAACTAAAAATCCCAGAAAATCCTTTACTGCGTCAGCATGACATCATGCTGACGTCAGGCAGTCAACAGGGCCAGTCCAAGTCAAACCTGACCAGTGGGACCCACTGGTCAGTGTCACAGTTAACTAATTAACTAATTAGGAATAAATTAACACCTAATCTAGGTTTGACTTGCGGGCAGGGCCCACATGTCAGTGACCCAGGGGGTCAAACCCGTGGTCAAAACAGGTCCAACTCGCCGGCGTTTAGCTGCCGGCGAGGCCAAACACGGCGGTGGGGTGCGGGTTTCGTGCTCCGGCTGCCAAATCGACGGCGGAGCACATCTACGGGTAGCTGGAAGCAAACCGCATCGAGTGGAGGTGGCGGCTGGCCTCGGGGTCGCCGGAGATGACGCCGGCGATGAGTCCAGCGGCCGCCGGAGTTCGGCGAAGTCGAAAACGACGGTGCGGTGCTCGTAGAGGAGCGTGAAGTGGTCCTACAGCATCTACGTGCGATGGTGAAGCTGATAGGCAAGGTGGCCGGACCAATGGATGGCCGGAGCCTCGTCGGCGACGAGCTCCGCGGCGGTGCGTGCAGGTGAGCTTCATGCGGTGCGTTCCAGGGGAGTAGAGAGCCAACGGAGAGGGGGAGGTCGAAGCTGGGCTCACATAGGTTGCAGCAGGCGCCGGAGCGAGCTCGGGGGTGGTCGGAGCTGAGCGGAACGGCGAGGAGGATCTCCGCGGCCGGAGTTGGGGAAGAAGAGGTTGGGGGCGTCTCCAGGGCGGGCGAGCGCTCGGGGCTCGGCCTGTTCGAAGTAGTCGAGGACGACGGAGACGACGGACACCAAGGCGGGGCTCAGGGACGACGGTGGGCGCGACTTCTACGACGGTGCGAGCACGACGGCGTCGGCCAAGGCGCAGGGAGAGCGATGGAGAGGAGGTGGGGAAAGGGGGAGGTGTCTGTGAGGTCGGGGGCGTCGTGTACGACCGATCCAGCCCTCCAGGACGGCGAGGGGAGGAAGCAGGGCGGCGGGCAGCTGCGTGGCGCGCGGTGCGGTCGCCGTCGAGCACCTGCCTGCCTGCCTGGCCGAGCCAAGCAGCTCGCTGGAGCGGCAGCTGGGCTGGGCCGGCAGGTGGGCCGGGTGGGGCGCCAGGTAAACTTCTTCTCTCTCTTTTTTTTCTATTTCTTTTCTATTTCATTTGTTTTGCAACTTTTTTAATTAAATAAAATGCCAGAGCATTTTTATAATTTATAACACTTGTCATACCTACTGTATATAATATGAACAGTAGGAAACATTATAGTTTATGATTATTTGAGACTTTAAAATATTTTATAGCATTTAAATGCCCAAATTCAAATACCATATGATTTAATCCAGTGACCTTGGATGTCCTAGAAAATTGTGCACCATTTTTAGCAAAGGTTTGAGACCAAGGCATAAATGATGAACATTTTTGAAGGGCATTTTGGGTACATTGGAAAATATTTTATCAAACCCTAGTTGTTAGGAGAGGGGTGCTGGGGTTTCTGTCATTCCCATTTCAAATTTCTTTGAAAAGTAAACATGATGCACACACCAACTAACCCTAATGCAAGTGCTAACTAGGGATGTGACACCTAGGGATCCTAGTTGGACTAGGAAAGGTGGGGGGAGGCGCCCCTCTTCTTCCTTCTTCTCTTCCCCTTCCTTTCCTACTCCTAGTAGGAATAGGAAAGGGGATTCCTATTCCTAATAGGAGTAGGAATCCTACTCCCTTGGCGCGCCCTAACCTGGCCGCACCTCCCCCCTTGCTCCTTTATATACGGGGGAAGGGGGGCACCCAAAGACACACAAGAAACATTGTTCTAGCCGTGTGCGGTGCCCCCCTCCATAGAAACACACCTCGGTCATACTGTTGCAGTGCTTAGGCAAAGCCCTGCGTCGGTAGCTTCATCATCTCCGTCACCATGCCGTCGTGCTGATGAAACTCTCCCATGAAGCTCAACTCGATCAAGATCTCGTGGGACGTCATCAAGCTGAACGTGTGCTGAACACGGAGGTGCCGTACTCTCGGTGCTTGATTAGTTGGATCGCGAAGAAGTTCGACTACATCAACCGCGTCACTAGACGCTTCCGCTTTTGGTCTACGAGGGTACGTAGACACACTCTCCCCTCTCATTGCTATGCATCTGGTAGATAGATCTTGCGTGCTCGTAGGAAATTTTTGAAATACTACGTTCCCCAACAGTGGCATCCTGAGCAAGGTCTATGCGTAGATGATATGCACGAGTAGAACACAAGTGAGTTGTGGACAATACTAGTCATACTGCTTACCAGCATGTCATACTTTGGTTCGGCGGTATTTAGAGATGAAGCGGCCCAGACCGACATTACGCGTACGCTTATGCGAGACTGGTTTCACCGTTATGAGCACTCGTTGCTTAAAGGTGACTGGCGGGTGTCTGTCTCTCTCACTTTAGCTGAATCGGGTGTGACTACGCCCGGTCCTTGTGAAGGTTAAAACATCACATACTTGACAAAAAATCGTTGTGGTTTTGTATGATTAGGTAAGAACGGTTCTTGCTAAGCCCGTAGCAGCCACGTAAAACTTGCAACAACAAAGTAGAGGATGTCTAACTTGTTTTTGCAGGGCATGTTGTGATGTGATATGGTCAAGACATGATGAGTTATACATTATTGTATGAGATGATCATGTTTTGTAAAGTTATCGGCAACTGGCAGGAGCCATATGGTTGTCGCTTTATTGTATGAAATACAGTCGCCATGTAATTTCTTTACTTTATTACTAAGCGGTAGCGATAGTCGTGGAAGCAATAGTTGGCGAGACGACAACGATGCTACGAGGGAGATCAAGGTGTCGCGCCGGTGACGAAGGTGATCATGACGGTGCTTTGGAGATGGAGATCAAAATCACAAGATGATGATGGCCATATCATGTCACATATTTTGATTACATGTGATGTTTATCTTATTATGCTTCTTATTTTGCTTAGTAGGGCGGTGCATTATAAGATGATCCCTTACAAAATTTCAAGGTATAAGTGTTCTCCCTAAGTATGAACCGTTGCGAAAGTTCGTCCTGCCGAGACACCACGTGATGATTGGGTGTGATAAGCTCTACGTTCACATACAACGGGTGTAAGCCAGTTTTACACATGCAGAATACTCGGGTTAAACTTAACGAGCCTAGCATATGCAGATATGGCCTCGGAACACTAGAGACCGAAAGGTCGAGCGTGAATCATATACTCACTCCGTCCGGAAATAATTGTCATCAAAATGAATAAAAGTGGATGTATCTAGATGTATTTTAGTTATAGATACATCACTTTCTGTCCATTTTGATGACAAGTATTTTTGGACGGAGGGAGTAGTAGATATGATCAACATAAGATGTTCACCATTGAAAACTACTCCATCTCACGTGATGATCGGACATGGTTTAGTTGATTTGGATCACGTGATCATTTAGATGACCAGAGGGATGTCTATCTAAGTGGGAGTTCTTTAAGTAATATGATTAATTGTACTTTAATTTATCATGAACTTAGTCCTGATAGTTTTTTGCATATCTATGTTGTTGTAGATCAATGGCCTGTGCTACCGTTCCTTTGAATTTTAATGCATTCCTAGAGAAAGCTAAGTTGAAAGATGATGGTAGCAATTACACGGACTGGGTCCGTAACTTTAGGATTATCCTCATTGCTGCATAGAAGAATTATGTTCTTGAAGCACCGCTAGGTGACAAGCCCCCTCCTGCTAATGTAGATTCTTTGAACGTCTGGCAGACGCGGTCTGATGACTACACGATAGTTCAGTGTGCCATGCTTTACGGCTTAGAACAGGGACTTCAACGACGTTTTGAATGTCATGGAGCATATGAGATGTTCCAGGAGTTGAAGTTAATATTTCAAGCAAATGCCCGGATTGAGAAATATGAAATTTCCAATAAGTTCTATAGCTGCAAGATGGAGGAGAATAGTTCTATCAGTGAACACTTGCTCGGAATGTCTGGGTACTACAATCATATGACTCAACTTGGTTTCAATGTTGACGAGGATAGTGTTATTGATAGAGTTCTTCAATCACTGCCACCAAGCTATAAAGGCTTCGTGATGAACTATAATACGCAAGGAATGAAAAAGACAATTCCCGAGCTCTTCGCTATGCTCAAGGCTGTGGAGGTAGAAATAAAAAAGGAGCATCAAGTGTTGATGGTTAACAATACCACTAGTTTCAAGAAAAAGGGCAAGGGAAAGAAGGAGGACTTCAAGAAGAATAGCAAGACAGTTGCTAATCCCGCGAAGAAACCCAAGTCTAGAGCCAAGCCAGAAACTGAGTGCTTCTATTGCAAAGGTACTGGACACTGGAAGCGGAACTGCCCCAAGTATTTGGCGGATAAGACGGATGGCAAGGTGAACAAAGGTATATGTGATATACATGTTATTGATGTGTACCTTACTAATGCTCGTATTAGTACCTGGGTATTTGATACCGGTTTGGTTGCTAATATTTGTAACTCAAAACAGGGACTACAGATTAAACGAAGATTGGCTAAGGACGTGGTGACGATGCGCGTGGGAAATGGTTCCAAAGTCGATGTGATCGCCATCGGCACACTACCTCTACATCTATCTTCGGGATTAGTTTTAGACCTGAATAATTGTTATTTGGTGCCAGCATTAAGCATGAACATTATATCTGGATCTTGTTTGTTGCGAGACGGTTATTCATTTAAATTTGAGAATAATGGTTGTTCTATTTTTATGAATAATATCTTTTACGGTCATGCACCCTTGAAGAGTGGTCTATTCTTGTTGGATCTCGATTGTAGTGATACACATATTCATAATATTGAAGCCAAAATATGCAAGGTTAATAATGATAGTGCAAATTATTTGTGGCACTGCCGTTTAGGTCATATTGGTGTAAAGCGCATGAAGAAACTCCATAGTGATGGACTTTTGGAATCACTTCATTATGAATCACTTGGTGCTTGCGAACCATGCCTCATGGGCAAGATGACTAAAACTCCGTTCTCCGGAACAATGGAGCGAGCAACAGATTTGTTGGAAATCATACATACTGATGTATGTGGACCGATGAGTGTTGACGCTCGCGGCGGGTATCGTTATTTTCTGACCTTCACTGATGATTTGAGCAGATATGGGTATATCTACTTGATGAAACACAAGTCTGAAACATTTGAAAAGTTCAAAGAATTTCAGAGTGAAGTAGAGAACCATCGTAACAAGAAAATAAAGTTTCTACGATCTAATCGTGGAGGTGAATATTTGAGTTACGAGTTTGGTCTTCATTTGAAACAATGTGGAATAGTTTCACAACTCACGCCACCCGGAAACACCACAGCGTAATGGTGTGTTCGAACATCCTAACCATACTTCATTAGATATGGTGCGGTCTATGATGTCTCTTACCAATTTACCACTATTGTTTTGGGGTTATGCTTTAGAGACAGCTGCATTCACATTAAATAGGGCGCCATCTAAATCCGTTGAGACGACGCCTTATGAACTGTGGTTTGGCAAGAAATCAGAGTTGTCATTTTTTAAAGTTTGGGGCTGCGATGCTTATGTGAAAAAGCTTCAACCTGATAAGCTCGAACCCAAGTCGGAGAAATGTGTCTTCATAGGATACCCAAAAGAGACTGTTGGGTACACCTTCTATCACAGATCCGAAGGCAATATATTCGTTGCTAAGAATGGATCCTTTCTAGAGAAGGAGTTTCTCTCGAAAGAAGTGAGTGAGAGGAAAGTAGAACTTGATGAGGTAATTGTACCTTCTCCCGAATTGGAAAGTAGTACATCACAGAAATTGGTTCTAGTGATTCCTACACCAATTAGTGAGGAAGCTAATGATGATGATCATAAAACTTCGGATCAAGTTATTGCTGAACTTCGTAGATCAACCAGAGTACGTTCCGCACCAGAGTGGTACGGCAACCCAGTTCTGGAAGTCATGTTACTAGACCATGATGAACTTACGAACTATGAGGAAGCGATGATGAGCCCAGGTTCCGCAAAATGGCTCGAGGCCATGAAATATGAGATGGTATCCATGTATGAGAACAAAGTATGGACTTTGGTTGACTTGCCCGATGATCGGCAAGCCATCGAAAATAAATGGATCTTCAAGAAGAAGACCGACGCTGACAGTAATGTTACTATTTTCAAACCTCGACTTGTTGCGAAAGGTTTTCGACAAGTTCAAGGAGTTGACTACGATGAGACATTCTCACCCGTAGCAATGCTTAAGTTTGTCCGAATCATGTTAGCAATTGCCGCTTTTTATGATTATGCAATCTGGCAAATGGATGTCAAAACTGCATTCCTGAATGGATATCTCAAAGAAGAGTTGTATATGATGCAACCAGAAGGTTTTTTCGACCCGAAAGGTGCTAACAAAGTGTGCAAGCTCCAGCGATCCATCTATGGACTGGTGCAAGCATCTCAGAGTTGGAATATATGCTTTGACGAGGTGATCAAAGCATATGGTTTTATACAGACTTTTGGAGAAGCCTGTATTTACAAGAAAGTGAGTGGGAGCTCTATAGCATTTCTGATATTATATGTGGATGGCATATTGTTGATTGGAAATGATATAGAATTTCTGGATAGCATAAAAGGATACTTGAATAAGAATTTTTAATGAAAGACCTCGGTGAAGCTCCTTACATATTAGGCATCAAGATCTATAGAGATAGATCAAGATGCTTAATTGGACTTTCACAAAGCACATACCTTGATAAAGTTTTGAAGAAGTTCAAAATGGATCAGTCAAAGAAAGGGTTCTTGCCTGTGTTACAAGGTGTGAAGTTGAGTAAAACTCAATGCCCGACCACTGCAGAAGATAGAGAGAAAATGAAAGTCATTCCCTATGCCTCAGCCATAGGATCTATCATGTATGCAATGCTGTGTACCAGACCTGATGTGTGCCTTGCTATAAGTCTAGCAGGGAGGTACCAAAGTAATCCAGGAGTGGATCACTGGGCAGCGGTCAAGAACATCCTGAAGTACCTGAAAAGGACAAAGGATATGTTTCTCGTGTATGGAGGTGACAAAGAGCTGATCGTAAACGGTTACGCCGATTCAAGCTTTGACACAGATCCGGATGACTCTAAGTCACAAACCGGATATGTATTTTTATTAAACGGTGGAGCTATCAGTTGGTGCAGTTCCAAGCAGAGCATCGTGGAGGGATCTACGTGTGAAGCAGAATACATAGCTGCTTCGGAAGCAGCAAATGAAGGAGTCTGGATGAAGGAGTTCATATCCGATCTAGGTGTGATACCTAGTGCATCGGGTCCAATGAAAATCTTTTGTGACAACACTGGAGCAATAGCCTTGGCGAAGGAATCCAGGTTTCACAAGAGAACAAAGCACATCAAAAGACGCTTCAATTTCATCCGCCATCTAGTCAAGGAGGGAGACATAGAAATTTGCAAGATACATACGGATCTGAATGTTGCAGACCCGTTGACTAAGCCTCTTCCACGGGCAAAACATGATCAGCACCAAGACTCCATGGGTGTTAGGATCATTACTTTGTAATCTAGATTATTGACTCTAGTTCAAGTGGGAGACTGAAGGAAATATGCCCTAGAGGCAATAATAAAGATGTTATTTGTATTTCCTTATATCATGATAAATGTCTTTTATTCATGCTAGAATTGTATTAACCGGAAACTTAGTACATGTGTGAATACATAGACAAAACAGAGTGTCCCTAGTATGCCTCTACTAGACTAGCTCAATGATCAAAGATGGCTATGTTTCCTAGCCATAGACATGAGTTGTCATTTGATCAAATGGATCACATCATTAGGAGAATTATGTGAAGGACAAGACCCATCCGTTAGCTTACCACTATGATCGTTCAGTTTTACTCCTATTGCTTTCTTCATGACTTATACATGTTTCTATGACTATGAGATTATGCAACTCCCGTATACCGGAGGAACACCTTGTGTGCTATCAAACGTCACAACGTAACTGGGTGATTATAAAGATGCTCTATAGGTGTCTCCGAAAGTGTTCGTGGTGTTGGCATAGATCAAGAATAGAATTTGTCACTCCGAGTGTCGGAGAGGTATCTTTGGGCCCTCTCGGTAATGCACATCATAATAAGCCTTGCAAGCAAATGACTAATGAGTTAGTCACGAGATGATGTATTACGGAACGATTAAAGAGACTTGTCAGTAACGAGATTGAACTAGGTATTGAGATACCGACGATCGAATCTCGGGCAAGTAACATACCGAGGACAAAGGGAACAACGTGTGTTGTTATGCGGTTTGATCGATAAGGATCTTCGTAGAATATGTAGGAGCCAATATGAGCATCCAGGTTCTGCTATTGGTTATTGACCGGAGATTAGTCTCGGTCATGTCTACATAGTTCTCGAACCCGTAGGGTCCGCACGCTTAACGTTTGATGACGATCGGTATTATGAGTTTATGAGTTTTGATGTACCGAAGATATTTCGGAGTCCCGGATGAGATCACGGACACGACGAGGAGTCTTGGAATGTCCGAGACGTAAAGATTGATATTTGGACGACTATATTCGAACACCGGAACTGTTCCGGAAAAGTTTTGGATTTAACCGGAGTGCCGGAGGGGGTTACCCCCCCGAGGGAGTATGGGTCATAGTGGGCCATTGAGGGAAAGAGAGAGGTAGCCCATAGGGCTGGCCGCACCCTCCCCCTAGGGATCCTAGTTGGACTAGGATGGGGGGAGGCGCCCCTCTTCTTCCTTCTTCTCTTCCCCTTCCTTTCCTACTCCTAGTAGGAATAGGAAAGGGGATTCCTATTCCTACTAGGAGTAGGAATCCTACTCCCTTGGCACGCCCTAAGCCTGGCCGCACCGCCCCCCTTGCTCCTTTATATACGGGGGCAGGGGGAACCCAAAGACACACAAGAAACATTGTTCTAGCCATGTGCGGTGCCCCCCTCCATAGAAACACACCTTGGTCATACTGTTGCAATGCTTAGGCGAAGCCCTGCGTCGGTAGCTTCATCATCTCCGTCACCATGCCGTCGTGCTGACGAAACTCTCCCGTGAAGCTCAACTCGATCAAGAGCTCGTGGGACGTCATCAAGCTAAATGTGTGCTGAACATGGAGGTGCCGTACGTTCGGTGCTTGATCGGTTGGATCGCGAAGAAGTTCGACTACATCAACCGCGTCACTAGACGCTTCCGCTTTCGGTCTACGAGGGTACGTAGACACACTCTCCCCTCTCGTTGCTATGCATCTGGTAGATAGATCTTGCGTGCTCGTAGGAAATTTTTGAAACACTACGTTCCCCAATAGTTTCAGTTCAACAAAAAAAGATACTACCATAATCGTAGAGAGAAGAAATTGATCAACTATTTAATAGTCATTGGTAGGATTGAGCATGTGTTGCATAATTCAATGTTTTGCTTGCATTTGCTCACGACTAACCTGCTGACCATGTGTAAATTCATCTTGAAAATCAGTTTATTCAAAAAGCTTGGTTATAGTGACCAGGCAGATTCTTTACTTGGTTGTTGGATCTCAATGGTGACTCATTTGTTAAAATACAACTTGTGTGACATGCTATTTTGTATCGAGTTCATCTATATTTTTTATGCAAGTATTATTTTAAATTTGTAACATGTGAAATAACTCCATCAACATTTTAGACGTGCGTTGCTTCTGTCCGCTCACCGTTGTGATGCTTTTATAAAAAAGTCCTTCTATATTTTCGCTGGGCTAGGCGAGTTAGCGAGACGCCGCCTCGTCGTCCTCATCGCCTCGGTTCCCTAGAGAATCAATGCCAAGGCTGCCGCGCCGGTCAGCCTCCATTATTGCCTCACGGGCGGCGAGTTGAAGGCGCCACCGACGCGCGTCCCGCCACGCGTTGCCCGGCATGCAGGCTCTCCCCACCCCGCCCCGGCTATAAAAGCCGATCTCCCCGCTGGTGAACGCCATAGTCGCCACACCTCGCCTTGCAGCGCCACACAAATCAAACACTCCCTCCTCTTCCACGCCGATGAGCAATGGCCGAGAGGTACCCCGGCGACACAGTAGCAGTGAACGGCTTCGGCCGCCGCCACCTCTATAAGGAGGAGGCACACCTCCTATACGAGGCCAACTATCCGACGCCCCCGGACATGCAGGTGCCGGGGGCGTGGGAGCTGAGCGTCGACGGCGTCCCGGTGCCCAAAGGGGTGGCACGGCGGGACGAGAACGTCCGCATCCACTCGTCGCTCTTGGAGACGCAGCGGAACGAGCCGAGGTACGCCGTCGACAGCCACGCGCTGTGGACGATGTACTTCGAGCGGCGCCGTGAAGGCCAGATCATCTCCTGCAACGGCATCATCCCCCGCGATCGCGTCAACGCTGACAGGCGGCGCGAGTGGTGGGGCGTGCCTGGCCGCACCCTCGAGGCTGTCCTCGACCACATTGAGATCGGCAACACGCCGCGCCTTGATTTGGCGACACGCTCGTCGTTCTCTCGCCGTCGTGGCAGCTCCTGAACTCCGCAGCGAATGGAGCCAGGGAAGCCCTCCTCGTCGGGCTATGGCTCGCTTCGGCGCCGTGCCCGCCCCTCCCCGCGCTCCCTCTGCCTTGTCCGGCCGAAGCCCGAGCCGGGGCTGCTCCCCGTGAAGCCGAAGCACACGGGCATGGGGGCGCCTGACGATGAGTCCACCCTCAAGTGGGCGAGGGAGGACTACGCCCGCGAGAAGGTGGTCCGCCAGCACCGGGCATACGAGGAGCTCCAGGCCCGACGCCGCGGACGCGAGGAGGACGGCGTCATCGTCCTCGATAGCGACGAGGAGGGCGAGGCTGGGCCGTCTAACCCCCCATTGTGCGTCGGTGACCCTGGCCAGGGGTGAAGTAGGGACGACGGTGGCCCTGACAGGGCATGCGACGCCGACGACGGCAGCGGAGACTACACCCGTTTCTACAGGCTCCTCGGCATGTAGATGGCGGGCAGCGTCCGCGGCGTAGCAAGACAAGGCGTAATCTGGGCGTAGTTTGCATGTTTATCTGTTTTTCACTTTTTGTACAAATTTCTATGAGTTATCGTCGAGTTTGTGGCAGATCGCCAAGCCTGTTTCAAATTTCTATGGAATAACGCCGAGTTCGCGTGATTTTGGCGGTGACTGGGAACGCAATCGCCCCCAGGCGCGAGGCAAGCGCCGGTTGATACGTCTCCAACGTATCTACTTTTCCAAACCCTTTTGCCCTTGTTTTGGACTCTAACTTGCATGATTTGAATGGAACTAACCCGGAGTGACGCTGTTTTTTAGCAGAACTACCATGGTGTTGTTTTTGTGCAGAATAAAAAGTTCTCGGAATCGCCTAAAAATCAACGGAGAATTATTTCAGAAAATGTAAAAAATATGTGCAAGAAGATACTCACCGGGGGGCCCACACCCTGTCCTCGAGGGTGGGGGGCGCGCCCCCTGCCTCGAGGCCCCCCCGATGCTCCACCGATGTACCACCAGGTCCTATATCTTCCGTTTTGGGGAGAAAAAAATAACAGAGAAGGAATTATCGTGTTTCACGAGACGGAGCCACTGCCAAGCCCTAATCTCTCTCGGGAGGGCTGATCTGGAGTCCGTTCGGAGCTCCGAAGAGTGGAGATCATCGCCATCGTCATCATCAACCTTCCTCCATCACCAATTCCATGATGCTCACCGCCGTGTGTGAGTAATTCCATCGTAGGCTTGCTGGACGGTGATGGGTTGGATGGGATTTATCATGTAATCGAGTTAGTTTTGTTAGGGTTTGATCCCTGGTATCCACTATGGTCTGAGATTGATGTTGCTATGCCTTTGCTATGCTTAATGCTTGTCACTAGGGCCCGAGTGCCATGATTTCAGATATGAACCTATTATGTTTTCATGAATATATGTGTGTTGTTGATCCTATCTTGCAAGTCTATAGTCACCTACTATGTGTTATGATCCGGCAACCCCGAAGTGACAATAATCGGGACCACTTCCGGTGATGACCATAGTTTGAGGAGTTCATGTATTCACTATGTGTTAATGCTTTGGTCCGGTACTCTATTAAAAGGCGGCCTTAATATCCCTTAGTTTCCAATAGGACCCCGTTGCCATGGGAGGGTAGGACAAAAGATGTCATGCAAGTTCTTTTCCATAAGCACGTATGACTATATTCGGAATACATGCCTACATTGCATTGATGAACTGGAGCTAGTTCTGTGTCACCCTAGGTTATAACTTCTACATGGTGAATTGCATCCGACGTAATTTCCCGTCACCGATCCAATGCCTACGAGCTTCACCTATATTGCTAGCTGCTTATTTACTTTTCCATTGCTACTATCACAAAAGCTACAAAAACACTATCGTTACTTTTATTGCTGCTACCGCCACTATCATATTACTTTGCTACTAAACTATCTTGCTGCAGATACTAAGTTTCCACGTGTGGTTGAATTGACAACTCAGCTGCAAATACTTAAGAGTTTTCTTTGGCTCCCCTTGTGTCGAATCAACAAATTTGGGTTGAATACTTTACCCTCAAAAACTATTGCGACCCCCTACACTTGTGGGTTATCAAGACTATTTTCTGGCGCCGTTGCCAGGGAGCATAGCTCTATTCTTTAAGTCACTTGGGATTTATATCTGTTATCACTATGAAGAATTTGAAGGAAGCAAAAACCAAGATCTTACGCTCAACTACGAGGGGAGGTAAGGAACTGCCATCTAGCTCTGCGCTTGATTCTCCTTCTGTTATGAGTAAACTTGCGACACCTACTCCTGCTATTGAATCTGATATGTCGTATGTTCTTGATGATGTTAATTCTGCTATGTATGATGAAACTACATCTATGCCTGATACTGTGCCACTAGGTGAATTTCTAAATGAACAAATTGCTAAGGTTAGGGAGAGTGCAAATGTTGATGATATTTATGAAAGTGATGATGAAACTACTCCCAATAGATATGAATTGCCTGTTGTGCCTGAGGGTTATGTTATGGATGAAGAAACTGCTAGAGACTTTGTTGCTTGCAATGATAGATATGATCTTAAGAAGTTATTAGCTAAGTTGAAAGAAAAGTCCTTGAATGCTAGAATGAAACATGACCCTGCTTTTGCTACTTCACCTATCTGTGTCACTAATAAGGATTATGAATTCTCTGTTGATCCTGAGTTAATTACTTTGGTTGAATCTGATCCTTTCCATGGCTATGAGTCTAAAACTGTTGTGGCACATCTTACTAAGTTGAATAATATGGCCACCCTGTTTACCAATGATGAAAAGATCCACTACTATTATATCCTTAAGGTGTTTCCATTCTCGTTAAAGGGTGATGCTAAGACTTGGTTTAATTCTCTTGATCCTGGTTGTGTGCGTAGTCCCCAGGATATGATGTATTACTTCTCTGCTAAATATTTTCCCGCTCATAAGAAACAAGCTGCCTTACGGGAAATATATAACTTTGCTCAAACTGAAGAAGAGAGTCTCCCACAAGCTTGGGGGAGGCTTCTCCAATTACTTAATGCTTTGCCTGATCATCCTCTTGAGATGCATGGTATACTTGATGTATTTTATAATGGACTAACCGAGGCTTCCAGAGACCACCTGGATAGTTGTGTTGGTTGTGTTTTCAGGGAAAGAACAGTTGAACAAGCTAAATTACTATTGAATAATATGCTGGCCAATGAAAATAATTGGACACTTCCTGAACCAGCCCCTAAGCCAACTCCGAAGAAAAGAGGTGTTCTATTTCTCAGTCCTGAAGATATGCAAGAGGCAAAGAAATCTATGAAAGAAAAAGGTATTAAAGCTGAAGATGTTAAGAATTTACCACCTATTGAAGAAATACATGGTCTTGATAACCCGACACAGGTAGTAAAGGTAAATTCTCTTTATAGATTTGATGAAGGTGATATTCCTCGTTATAAGTCTGCTAGCCAATGCTTAGATGAGTTTGACAATTTCATTGTGAAACAAAAAAAACTTCAATGCTTATGTTGGTAGACAACTACAACATAATGCTTATATAATTGAACGCTTGAGTGATTATCTGTCTAGAGCTAAAGGTGAACTAAAACTTATTAGTAAACATGCTTCCATGGTCACCACTCAAGTAGAAGAAGTACTTAAGGCTCAGAATGATTTGCTCAATGAATTAAATAGTAAGAATAATGACATTGTTGTTAGAGTTGCAACTAGAGGTGGTAAAGTGACTCAGGAACCTCTGTATCCTGAAGGCCACCCTAAGAGAATTGAGAAAGATTCTCAGAGAGCTAATTTAGATGCACCTAGTTCTTCTAAGAAGAAGAAAAAGAAAAATGATAGGACTTTGCATGCTTCTAGTGAACCTGTAGCTGACAAACCTGAGAATCCCAATGATATATCTGTTTTTGATGTTGAGACACAATCTGGTAATGAACATGAACCTAGTGATAATATTAATGATGATGTTCATGATGATACTCAACCTAGCAATGATAATGATGTAGAGATTGAACCTACTGTTGATCTTGATAACCCACAATCAAAGAATCAACGTTATGATAAGAGAGACTTTGTTGCTAGGAAGCACGATAAGGAAAGAGAACCATGGGTTCAAAAACCCAAGCCTTTTCCTCCGAAACCATCCAAGAAAAAGGATGATGAGGATTTTGAGCGCGTCACTGAAATGATTAGACCTATCTTTTTGAGTATGCGTTTGACTGATGTGCTTAAAACAAATCCTTATGCCAAGTATATGAAAGATTTACCAACAAAAGAAAGATACGTGAAGTAGAAATCTCCACCATGCTTGCCAATTACACTTTTGAGGGTGGAATGCCTAAGAAATTAGGAGATCCAAGAGTACCTACTATACCTTGCTCCGTTAAGAGAAACTATGTTAAACTTGCTTTGTGTGATCTTGGAGCTGGTGTTAGTGTTATGCCTCTCTCTTTATATCGTAGACTTGACTTTAGTAAGTTGACACCTACTGCAATATCTTTGCAAATGGCTGATAAATCAACTGCTATACATGTCGGTATTTGTGTGGATGTGCCTGCTGTTGTTGCAAATGTTACTATTCTAACGGACTTTGTTATCCTTGATATTCCCGAGGACGATAGTATGTCTATTATTCTTGGAAGACCTTTTTTGAATACTACAGGGGCTGTTATTGATTACAACAAAGGCAATGTCACTTTTCATGTCAATGGTAATGAGCATACAGTACACTTTTCGAGGAAACAACCTCAGGTCCACAATATTAATTATATTGGAAAAACTTCAACTATTACTATTGGAGGTTTTGAGTTTCCTCTTCCTACTATCAAGAAGGCATATGACATACTTATTGTTGGGGACATACATATCCCCATTGAGGTAACCTAGTGTTATTCGAAAATTCTCCGGTTTCATGTTACTCGGAAAGAGTTTATTAACAAGACCTAATCAACCTTGTTAATGGATTCCTTTTGATGAACATGGGATAGGTGAATTGAGATAGCACAAACTTGCTGTACCCTCCTTCTACTTTCTGTTAATTAGGTTAAATAAAACAAAAATAGCATTGTCTGCCTGTTTCCAGACTTATCCGTGCAATAAAAAATATCCTGAAAATAAAAGTTCTCCAAATGCCATGAAAATGAAATATGTTTTTTTCTAGAATAATTAAGAAAATATGGCACTCAACACAAGCGAGGGGAGCCAGCACGTGGCCTCGAGGGCACAGGGCATACCCCCTGCCTCGAGGGCCCCACGTGGCCCCCCTCCACTTATCCTTTCACCCATGCTCTCCTTCTTCCTCCCAAAAAAATCCTCAACCAGCTCAAACCCGAGTTCTAGCTCATTTTGCTGCCATTTTCAATCTCCTTGCTCAAAGCACCATTCACCAAACTGTTTGGGGAGATTGTTCCTTGTTATGTGACTCCTCCATTGGTCCAATTAGTTTTTGTTCTAGTGCTTTATTTGTTGCAAATTTATGCTGCTGTGGTGACCTTGTTCTTGAGCTTGCATGTCAAATTTTCTTGGTCCCAAGTAGTTCTAATGCATGATATAGCCTCTAGGCACTTATAGGAGTTGTTGCTATCAATCTTGTTGAGTTTGGTTAACTTTTATTGTGAGTTACTAAAAATTTCAGAAAAATGTCTAGGAGGAACTTCCAAGGTGGTCCTTCAAGGAAGCAAGAACCGAGGCTCGCGTTCAGTGAGCCGGATGATGAATTACTGAGGGATGCTAAAGTGTGGCCTTGTGAATGGCCGTCAGATGAATTTATGGGTCAAGCAGGCATCAAAGATGAATTTTACGCATATGTGCGCAACGCTGACCTCGAGGACTTCATGCAAGATAAGTGTCCTCAATACCGTGGCTTAACTGATAGCTTTCTGAGAAGATTTAAATTTTCATCTTCACATAATTCTCACACTGTCCTGTTTGACCTTTATGATAAATCTTATACCATGGACTTAGAGGATTTTAATGATGCCTGCAAGCTCCCACAGTGGGGCAGTATGAGTGATCCTCGCAAATCTGAATTTAGAGAATTCCTAGCTAGTATTACAATGGGGGAATCCAGGTGTAAGGGCATCTCTTGCCCAGGGTTTTGGTGATGATGACAATACATGTGTGGACTAATCGTGCGTCATATATTACTCAGGTACAGATTGTGTGGCGCAAGACGGTTAGGCCTTCCCTCTAGAAGGAAAAGATCGAAGACGGAGTTTTCGATGCTTTTTGTTTCCCTTGGTCGTAGGAAATCGTACTATCAAGAGGGAACCCACATCGCAAGGTATTGGGTGAATCAAGTCACGTACACAGTTACTATGCACCCACCATACTGCCTTTGTTCGAGGAGAGAGAGGTCCCTTGGTTCTATGTGTGTGTGCAGTCTTCTCTACTGCGGTAGTACCGCTGTTAACAGCGGTAGTACCGGTGGCCGGTAGTTCCGCTCGAACCACCGCACCTAGTACCGCATAGGGATGATACCCCTCTGTACTGGGTGCGGTGGTGGACCGGTGGTGGCCCGGAAGTACCGGAGTCCTCTCGACAAACCAGTACTACCGGTATTCAGTGCGGTAGTACCGCTTGAACTGCCACCACTCAGGAGCTACTGCCCCAGCGGATGTTCCGGCTCTACCACCGCCCCAACTACCGCTGTTGGTTAAAAACCTTCTGGACTCGAAGCGGTAGTTAACCGGTGGTGGAGCGGTAGTTCCGGTTTTCTCCAGAAGACCGGTACTACCGTGTGCTACACCGAAAGTACCGCCCTCGTGCCATGGCTGCGATTTTCTTTACACACCGATTGTACCGGTGGCTTGTGCGGAAGTACCGGCCCAGTGTATTTCTACACATAACGGTTGGAATCTTGGGGACCCTATTTAAGGAGGTCCTTCTCCCACCTCCCTCCTACCTCTTGCCTCTCTCTCTCTCTCCTCCATTAATCCCCTTGAAGCTTTCTTGCCCGATCTCTCTCCCTAGCCACTCAAACTTGTTGATTTGCTAGGGATTGAAGGAGGAGACCTAGATCTACACTCTCACCAAAGGAAACTTGATTCCCCCATACTTTCTTGTGTGGATTTTGTTACTCTTGGGTGTTTGAGCACCCTAGATGGAAGAGGTCACTTCGGAGCCACATTCCATTGTGGTGAAGCTCCGGGGTTTCGCTGGGAGCCTCCAATCAAGTTGTGGAGAGAGCCCCAACCTTGTTTGTAAAGGTTCGGTCGCCACCTTCAAGGGCACCATTAGTGGAATCACGGCATCTCGCATTGTGTGAGGGCGTGAGGAGATACGGTTCCCTAGTGGCTTCTTGGGGAGCATTGTGCCTCCACACCGCTCCAACGGAGACGTACTTCCTCTCAAATGGAAGGAACTTTGGTAACACATCCTCGTCTTCACCGGCTCCACTTGTGGTTATTTCTTTCCTTTACTTGTCCAAGATTTCCTTGTTTATCTTAGATAGCTTGCTTGTGAGGTTGTTATCTTTGCTTCCTATAAGTTGTCATCATAGTTGCATATCTAGACAACTTACTTTGTTGCTTAATTTAAATTGGTTAAGAAAAGCTAAAAATTGTTAGTTGCCTATTCACCCCCCTCTAGTCAACCATATCGATCCTTTCAATTGGTATCAGAGCCTCGTCTCTTTTTAAGGACTTTACCGTCCAAAGAGTATGGGTGAGAACGTAGTCGAGACGGAGGAACATTCCGATGGAACTCCATCCTTGCCTACGTCCGATGAGGGAGCCTCGGTCTCTCGTGAGGAGTTCAATGTGGCAATGGCCACATTGAAAGAATCACTAGCGACCGAGGTGAAAGGCATGTTTAAGGAATTGATTGAGGGGATTAAATTATCCACCACACCGTTTGAAGTGGTTCGTCCCGCTACCATCGTGTCGGAGGCTTCTCCCGACAAGGGAGAAGCTAGTAGTGAGCAAGCCCCGGTTACTAAGAATGGGAGCGGGATCTTTGCCCACTCCGCTCCTCCTACCCACTATGGATGACCCGTTCCTACACCGCATTTAAATTCCATTGGGCCTCCTCCTAAGTTTATAAAAAAAAAATCTGATTTTCCACTTGGATGTTTTGCTTTAAACGTCATTTAAATCATTGTTCTACTAATCTTTGGAGAATCATTGATTAAGGTTTTTACCCACGTGCTCCCAACCACTTAACTCCGAGAGAAGCTGTTGATCATCAATTCAACAAGTCCGTTCTTTGCATACTTCAAGATGCTATCCCTCCCGAAGACATTGCACATCTTCGACCCTTCACCATGGCTAAGGAAGCTTGGGAGCATGTTGGCTCCATGTACAAGGGGAGCGCAAGCATTCAACGCTCTAACTATGAAGTTGTGCAAGATGAAGCCGATGAGTTTGCTATGATCGAAGATGAAGATCCACGTGAACTTTATCGGAGATTAATGATACGTCCAAAACGTATCTATAATTTCTGCTTGCTCCTTGCCTCTTTTGTGTGATATTGCTATGATATTTATGCACTTCCATACACTTTTGATCATATTTGGACTAACCTATTAACTCAGTGCACCCCAGTGCCAGTTTCTGTTTTCTGCTGTTTTTGTATTTCAGGTTTTCCAATTACGTAAACTGCCAGAAAAATTCCGGGAAAAATATATAAAAAATCAGCGTTCCGGAAGCTTCCATGCGGCCAAAGTAGGGCCGGAGGGGGGCCACCAGGGCTCCAGGCGCCCTGGCCACGCGGCCCCCCTCCAGGCCGCGCCGGGGGGGGGGGG
>LR738711.1:823768893-823960077 GCA_902687465.1 Secale cereale | reverse complement strand
GGGGGGGGGCGCCTGGGCCCGCCTTAGCTCCCTTGGTGACCCCCTTTGGCATATATTTAACACCCGTCGAGGAAACCCTGATTCCAGACCCCTTTTCTCCAGACGCAATTCCGATCTCCGCCGCCATCGCCATTAAGCTTCGGGGGACTAGAATTCCTGTGCCGGCACCCTGCCGGGACGGGGAAGTGCCCCCGGATTCATCTCCATCGATGTTGCTTCCTCCCTCCATGATGCGGGAGTAGTTCCTCCTCGGGGCTGAGGTTTCTACCAGTAGCTATGTGGTCAATTCTCTCTCCCATGATGTGATCTTCGTTGTGATCATAGGCTATGTTAATCTAGGGTGATCCCATGATATTTCCCCTTCCTCTATGTATTGGATTGATGTACTCACTTGTCTTTATCTAGTATAATCCCCGAGACCAAGGTGACAGCGGTCTATTGGACATGGATTAGAAAAATATTTTCATGAGTGATTTCCTCTCTTGTGTGTTGACTGAAGATTGAGAGTCTCTTGGTGCTTGTCTTTGACTATCCTTTAGATATGTTGTGGTGATTGTGGGACTCTCTTTGGATGGCCGCGGTGACATTGGGAAATCCTTAGATTGAGAACTACGAACTTTGAGGTGTGCTTTTGTAGCCCTACATAATTCTCGTCCTCTCTTGACCACGAAGGAATGACCTCCGAGTGCGTCTCCATTGCATGTTTTATGGGAAATATCATGTGATTCGATTATGTTAATGTTGTTGGGAGTTGCCGCTAGTGAAAGTATGAAGCCTAGGCCTTGTTTCCACCATTGCAATACCATTTGTGCTCACGTTTACCACTTGTTTGCTTGCTGCACTTTTTATTACAGATTTATATTACTTTGTTTTGCCATCCATATCACTTGCCATTTAACATCTCTTCGCCGAACTAGTGCACCTATACATCTAACAAGTGTATTAGGTGTGTTGGGGACACAACAGACTTCTTGTATCTTAGTTGCAGGATTGCTTGAGAGAGACCGTCTTCAACCTCTACTTCCCTGAGTTCGATAAACCTTAGGTCATCCACTTGAGGGAAATTGCTGCTGTCCTACAAACCTTTGCGCTTGGAGGCCCAACATAGTCTACAAGAGTAGAAGCGTGTGTAGACATCAAGCTATTTCTGGCGCCGTTGCCGGGGAAGTGAGTGCTTGAAGGTATATCTTTAGATCTTGCAATTAAATCTTTTTGTTTCTTGTTTTTATTTCACTAGTTATGCTTATGGACAACCTTGCTATTGGATCGTTGCTTGTGGGAAGACGCCCCACACCTATGGTGGTTGCTCCTCCCCTACTGAAATTGTGCCCTATAAAATACCAGCTGGTATTATCGATTATGTTTTGGCTAATCGTTTGTCAGGACCCCGATCCTAAGTCACACCGATCTAGCTGTAACACGTCATATCACTTTGCGGCCTCACGCACGGTAACCCCACGGGTGCCACCTTACCTGGCCCGGGACCGTTTGCGCATTTTGGCACACGTATATGACAGTGTCGCTAGCATCCATATGACAGAGAACCCGGACCGACATGGCTAGTTATAAACCAAAAGTGGCACTAGATTACAGAGACAGGCATCCATGACCCAGCAACGAACGTGTCGGTCATCAACGTATGAACCCAAGTCGTAGCAAGCTACATGGACTTAAAGGAACAACGTGTGACATTTCCCCTAAGGGACAGACACATGAACGAAGAAGGACACATGCCGGCCAACCTACGTGTTCCGAGCAGTAGCAAGCTACCAAGGCTCATTGGAATCACTAGGAGGCATTTCCCTGTAAGGTAGGCTACCAAAGGAAAACAACTAGGTGTCGGATCCCACACATACCAAGCATTTCAAACATACACGCAATATGCTCAATATGTGCAAATACAACATTGCATCACAATAGAACTCTATGACTCAAAGTACTTTATTTAAAAGGCTCCAAGAGCCATACATAACATATCCATACAGGTAGGGGTCACATGACCCATCACTCAAGTCATACAGTCATACAAGCACAAGCGGAAGCTACATGTCTGAGTACAGACAACTTAGAAAATAAAACAGGCTTGGTGTAGCCTGACTATCTACAAGGCCCTTCACAAGCTCCAGATCTCCGTCTGGGTGTCAAGCTACTCGTCGACGTCAACGTCTATGTAGAACCCATCAGCAGGGGCAGGGTTCTCCTCTGCAACAGTTATTAAGCAAACATGAGTACAAAGGTACTCAGCAAGTCTTACCACAGAACCTATCATACATGCAACATTATCAAAGGGGGGTAGTGGAGTTCATAGCAGAATGCCAGCTTTGACCTTGGCTAACATATACTACAACTGTCAACAGATTGCAAGATGTTATTACGAACACGAGTCCTCTAGTCACCACATCAATACACTACCGAGGATCCTCTTCCGTCATCCTACGGAAGGGCCATCCACGGCACTCACACTTATCTTGAGGCTTTTAGTAGTATCCATCAACTTGTCTATGAACTGTAAGAGCAACCAAGTAGTCCGTACCGCGAACAACGGCTATTCGAATAGTTTGATAACCCTGCAGGGGTGTACTTCTTCACACACGCTTTCACCACTTATCGCCGTTTACTCGGCGTGTACTCGGCAACCTTCAAGCGGAAGCCCAGCGGGGGTGTCGGCCACGACCTGACTAACTACTCAAGTCTCTCGTCCAGGTTTATCGCCTATTTGTGTTCCATTCGTGGGGAGATCCGGCCGGGGTGTCGCTCACGGCCCCAAACGATGTGTACAGGGTTCCCGAGTCACCAAACGGGCAACCGGTACACCGTGCCACGTACCTGTCGCATCACAACCCACCCCGAGGGTCAGCGTTGTGCATGACCTCCAGTAAGCTATAAACACCAGAAACTAGTTGCAACTCCTGGACAGAGATCAAGGGTAATTAATAAGCCGAGAGGGTCAATTAAGGATCCCAATGTGTGGTAGTAGCTGTAACTTGAACCACACATACAGATCTTGGGTCCTATGGACGATTCCAATGTAACAACCCACCATGTACTCCTACATGGCCTTTCATCGATACCTTTACCAAGCGTATTCCACACTTCCTTCTCTTTATCGGTATGATCATTTCACTCTGATCCATCACCAGATGAACCAGACCAGACACAACTCTAAGCATAGCAGGCAACATAAACAAATAGCATGGTGGATCACACATCACATGGCTCAATCAACTCCTACACATGCTAGTGGGTTTCAACTATTTACTGTGGCAATGACAGGTCATGCAAGGGATAGGGTTCAACTACCGCAGCAAGTAGCAGTTCACACGCTGTTGCCTTAATGCAGTAAAAGAGAGCAGGAGCGAGAAGATTGGGTTTGTATCGGAATGATCAATGATTGCTTGCCTGACAAAGTAGTTGTCGGGTACTGCTCTTCAACTGGATACGCAGCAGTATCCTCGGGAGCAGGACCTAACACAGAGAATACCGACGATACAATCATTAACAAACAAATGCAGCAATATGATGCATGCTCATGACATGGCAAGATGCATGTGTGTTGGCTAATGCAACTAAAACCAGAAGGGTTTGAGCTTATTTGAATCAAAGATTCAAATCGAAGTTCAAACTATTATTTAAATAAGTGCATTATCATTTTTTTGATGTATACAGCAAGTTAACTTGTTCAAACATGCATGAAACCAGTGCCATTGGAAAGATTGGATTTGTCTGATCATTTTTCATATATAAATCTTTTCCATCTGAGCTATGGTTGATTTTATATGATTTTTAGAAGTTTTGGGTATTTTCTGGAATTTCCTGAATTATTTTTAATCTAAAAATCCCAGAAAAACCTTTACTGCGTCAGCATGACATCATGCTGACGTCAGTCAGTCAACAGGAGCTAGTCCAAGTCAAACATGACATGTGGGCCCTGCATGTCAGTGTCATAGCTAATTAACTAAGTTAATTAGAGTTAAACTAAAACTAATTAGCTGTCAGTGGGGCTTGGGCCCACGGGTCAGTGACTAAATTAATTAACTAATTAAATTAACAGAAACTTAATTAAACTAACTAATTAGCAAAAGGTGGCCCACACGTCAGTGACCCAGGGGTAGTCAACCCCCTGGTCAAACAGGTCAAACCCGCCGGCGACGTGACGTCGGCGAGGCCAAGTACGGCGGCGTGCTTCGGAAATCATCTACGGGGCACGGCTCGAGCTGCGGCTAGGCGCGTTGGAAAGCTCTTGCCCTTGCGCGTCGGATGGCGGTGGTCGCCGGACCTGGGGTGGCCGGAGACGACGGCAACAAGCTCGACGGCGGCGACCGGCGTCGGGCGTGTGTGGAGACGCGGCTGCAGGGGCCTAGGCGATGTGTGCGTAGCACCTATCGCATCTACGCGCTGCGGTGAGTGTGATGGATGGGTGCCAGTGACCAAATGGTCACCGGAGCGTCACCGGCGGCAAGCACGGCGGCGGTGCGTTTCGGTGATCAACAGAGCGACGGCTACACGGCGCAAAAGGGACGGAGGAAGGAGGGGTTCGACGTAGAAGCTCACTGCGGTGCTAACGAGCTCGACGGAGGGGTCGGGGACGCGCTGTAGCTTCGTAACGGCGGCGAGGTGCTCCGGCGATCCGAGGAAGGGGACGACGGCGTGGAGGCGTTGCAGGGCTTCCGGCGGCTCGTGGCTCAGCGAGGAGGAAGAGGACGACGCGGCAGATCTTCTGGACACACTCACAGGGCGAGGGGGTGGCTCTAAGTGCGGCTACGGCGAGCGGCGGCGACGGCGGCTCGGTGATGGAGGAGGAGAGAGCCAGGGGAGGGCGATGGAGACGAGGGAGAGAAGTGAGAGCGGTCGGGGCAGCTGCGTGTCGATTCAAGGAATCATCCAGGCCATCGGGGAGGCAGGCTAGCAGGGAGGAGGTGGCCGGACGCGTGCCGGCGCGCGGCGGCCACGCGCGCGTCCTTCTGGCGCGAGGAGGAAGACGACAGAGGAGGACTGGTGGGCTGGGCCTGGCCTGCAACAGTGCTGGGCCCGAGGTAAGTGCTTCTTCCTATTTTCCTTTTCCTATTTTCTTTTCTGTTTCATTTCTTTTGCAGCTTTGTTCAATTATTAAAAATGCCAAAACATTTTTATAACTCATGAAACTTGTCATGCCCACTGTATATAATATGAACAGTAGGAAACATTATAGTTCATGATTATTTGAGCATTTAAAATATTTTAAAGTATTTAAATGCCCAAATACAAATACCATATGATTTAATCCAAAGCCCTTGAGTGTCCTAGAAAAAGGTGCACCATTTTTGGCAGAGGTTTAAGACCAAGGCAGAAATGATGAACACTTTTGAAGGGCATTTCGGGTACATTGGAAAATATTTTAACAAACCCTAGTTGTTAGGAGAGGGGTGCTGGGGTTTCTGTTAATCCCATTTCCAGTTTCTTTGAAAGTAGACATGATGCACACTCTAGCTAGGTACTAAAGCAAATGCTAACTAGGGATGTGACAACTCACCCCCACTTAAAAGAATCGCGTCCCGAGATTCGGGTTCCTCCGGAAAGAGGGTGGGGTACTCAAGTCGAAGACGATCCTCCCTTTCCCAAGTAGCTTCACTCTCGGAATGATGTGACCATTGAACCTTGAGAAACTTGATGTTGTGGCGTCGAGTGGTGCGCTCGGTTTGATCAAGAATACGAACGGGGTATTCTCGATATGTGAGATTGTCCTGGAGATCAAGCGTTTCGTGGTCCACTCCGCGGATAGGATCCGAGAAGCAACGCCTGAGTTGAGAAACGTGGAACACATCATGAACTCTGGATAGATGCGGAGGTAGTTCCAATTGGTAGGCAACTTCTCCTCGTTTGGCAAGAATGCGAAAAGGACCGATGTAACGAGGGGCCAATTTGCCTTTGATATCGAAGCGATGGGTTCCCTTAAGAGGAGTAACCCGAAGATAAGCCTTATCGCCGACTTCAAAAGTCACAGCCTTATGATGACTATCATATTGGCTCTTCTGGCGAGACTGGGCTGTTTTCAACCTCTCACGAACGATGCGAACTTGTTCTTCTGCTTCCTGGATCATATCCGGACCAAAGAATTGTCTTTCCCCGGTCTCTGACCAGTTAAGAGGTGTTCGACACCTTCGTCCATATAGAACTTCGAAGGGAGCTTTGCCCAAGCTGGCTTGATAACTATTGTTATAAGCGAATTCGGCAAATGGAAGACATTTTTCCCATTCCATACCGAAAGAGATGATCGAGGCTCGAAGCATGTCTTCCAGAATTTGATTGACTCGTTCCACTTGACCACTTGATTGGGGATGGAAGGCGGTACTGAAGGAGAGATGGGTTCCCATAGCATTCTGGAAACTTTCCCAAAATCGTGAAGTGAAAAGACTTCCACAGTCCGAGTTAATCTCCAACGGCACACCATGAAGTGATACTATTCGAGAGACATATAAGTCTGCTAGCTGGCTAGCGGTAATACTCTCGCGAACAGGCAGGAAATGAGCTACTTTAGAGAGACGGTCGATAACGACGAAGATAGCATTATTCCCTTTCCTGGACCTGGGAAACCCGGTAATGAAGTCCATACCGACTTTATCCCATTTCCATTCAGGAATAGCTAAAGGTTGAAGGGTGCCAGCAGGCCGTTGATGCTCTGCTATGACTCGACGACAAACGTCGCAGTTAGCAATGAATTGAGCGATTTCTCTCTTCATCCTAGTCCACCAGAATCTCTGACGTAGGTCCTGATACATTTTGGTACTACCGGGATGAATCGTGAGAGGAGATTCATGAGCCTCCTTAAGAATCATTTGTCGTAGTTGTGGTTTCTTGGGTACCACCAAGCGGTTCTCGAAGTACACTACACCTCGATCATCCATAGAGAAACTTCTAGCAACTCCGCTAGCAATGTTCTCCTTGATCCGAGATATGCCTTTATCATACCGCTGGGCAACTATGATTTGATCCATAAGGGTAGGTTTTGCCACCAAGGTGGAAAGGAATCCTCGAGGAACAATGTGAAGGTTAAGCTTACGAAATTCCTCGTGGAGAAGTGGTTGACCTTGTTGTAACATTAAGTTGTTACAATATGACTTACGACTTAGTGCATCAGCCATGACATTGGCCTTTCCAGGAGTGTAAGTGATTCCTAAGTCGTAGTCTGTGAGCAACTCAACCCAACGTCTTTGCCTGAGATTTAGATCCGGTTGGGTGAAGATATACTTCAAACTTTGGTGATCAGTGAAGATTTCACAGCGATTACCAAGGAGGTAATGTCGCCATGTTTTGAGTGCATGGACTACAGCTGCAAGCTCTAGATCATGAGTAGGATAGTTATCCTCGTGTGGACGCAACTGTCGAGATGCGTATGCAATCACTTGACGATCTTGCATGAGAATGCAACCTAGTCCTTGTCGCGAGGCGTCGCAGTAGATTATAAAATCCTTGGAAAAGTCTGGTGGTACCAGTATAGGTGCAGATGTCAGGCGTCTTTTCAGTTCCTGAAAACTGGACTCGCACTGTGGGGTCCACTCAAACTTTTTATCTTTCTTGAGGAGTTCGGTTAGAGGTTTGGCAACCTTGGAGAAATTCTCGACGAAGCGTCGGCAATAGCTCGCTAAGCCAAGAAAACTCCTAACTTGCTTGACCGATTCAGGGGGAGTCCAATCAAGGACGGCTTGAACTCGCTCGGGATTGACAGCAATACCCTTGCCAGAGATCACATGACCTAGATAGGTTACTTCTGGCAACCAAAATTCACATTTAGAGAATTTGGCATAAAGGTGGTGCTCTCGAAGTTTCGTCAATACCAGCCTTAAATGCTCGGCATGATCTTCCTTGTTCTTGGAATAGATGAGTATATCATCGAGGTATACCACGACGAATTTATCCAAATACTCCATGAATATAGAATTCATTAACCGAGAAAAGGTAGCTGGGGCATTGGTTAATCCGAAGGACATAACGGTGTACTCATATTGGCCATAACGAGTAACAAAAGCCGTTTTAGGAATGTCACCGTTCTTGATTTTGATTTGATGGTAGCCCAACCTCAAATCCATCTTAGAGAAGACTGAGGATCCAGCGAGCTGATCATACAGGTCGTTGATCCTGGGGAGCGGATACTTATTCTTTATGGTGACCAGATTGACAGATCGGTAATCTACAACCATCCGCTCCGTTCCATCCTTCTTCTTGACGAAGAGGACGGGGCAAGCCCAAGGGGAAGAACTAGGACGGATGAAACCTTTTTGTAAGGACTCATCGAGTTTTTTCTTTAGCTCAGCTAATTCTAGTGGTGCCATCTTATAAGGTCTCCTAGAGATTGGGACAGTTCCAGGGATAAGATCTATCACGAACTCGACATCTCTGTCAGGTGGAATTCCTGGCAGTTCTTCTGGAAAAACATCCGGGAAGTCATGGACTACCGGGATATCTTCGAGTTCTGGTAGAGGGCTGGCATTAAGAGAGTAGAGCTGACGCTCAGCCATTCGGGTCAAGACATTGACTAGCCGGATGGGTGTGTAAGTTGAACGGTCCTAGTATAGCAATCAATCTTGGCGTAATGAGTTGTCATCCAATCCATACCCAAGATGATGTTTATGTCCGAGGACTTGAGAGCGATTAGAGAGGCAAGGAAAACAAGTCTATCGACAAGGATTTTATTTCCATGGCTTACCCTAGAGGTTTGCCACTTTGAACCAGGAGTTTGAATAACCATAGAAGTAGGC
This sequence comes from Secale cereale, assembly GCA_902687465.1. Taxonomy (NCBI): domain Eukaryota; kingdom Viridiplantae; phylum Streptophyta; class Magnoliopsida; order Poales; family Poaceae; genus Secale; species Secale cereale. The sequence continues at coordinate 823,951,345 of LR738711.1, read as the reverse complement.
ATGTCACAAAAAGTCATGTTGTGCAATCGAGCATAGCTCTCAGATATGAACGAATGGGATGCTCCAGTATCGAAAAGAACAGATGCCGGATGGCAGTTGACGAGAAGCGTACCAAGGACGACGTTAGGATCCTCATAAGCTTCCTCAGCAGAGACATAGTTGACATGACCACGTGCAGTGGGGATTGGCTTGACATAATTCACCTTGCCGGTTGGCTTGCCACGGCCAACGGTTTTTCCTGGCTGGTTCTGGGGACAATCACGCATGTAGTGTCCCGGTTCTCCACACTTGAAGCATGCCACAGTGTTAGTGCGTGGAGCAAAGTTGGAAGGTGGTCCTCCATAGGTCTTGGCAGGTGCATGCTGTTGAGTTTGGCGAGGCGCCTCATAGGATGGCCTCGGTATGTACTTGGGTGGCAGAGCAGTGTTAGGAACCCACACACGGCGCTTGTGAGAGCCAGAGCCGGATGAGGAACCAAAGTCTCGAGCATGCTTGCGTGTGGCCTCGAAGTCGGTCTGGCCCGTTTCAGCACTGATAGCCTTGTTTACCAACTTCTGGAAGGAAGTGCACTCGTGCAGACGTAGATCTCGGCGGAGTTCAGGGCTGAGTCCCTTGTGGAACCTCGCCTGCTTCTTGGCATCGGTGGATACTTCTTCAGGTGCATAGCGTGCCAGGTTACCAAACTCGCGGCTATAGCCATCCACAGTTAAACGGCCCTGGGTGAAGTTGCAGAATTCCTCCCGCTTGCGATCCATGAGACCTTCCGGAATGTGATGTTCACGGAATGCCTCACTGAACTCAACCCAGGTAGTGACTTGGCCAGCAGGACGCATAGCTTCAAAGTTTTCCCACCAAAGACTGGCAGGGCCCTCAAGATGGTAGGCGGCGTAGATAACCTTGTCAGCTTCGGCCACACGGGCAGAGTGTAGCTTGTGGGTGATACTACGTAGCCAGTCATCAGCATCCAGAGGTTCAGTGGAGTGATGGAACTTTGGTGGACACATCTTGATAAAGTCATTGATTGACACCACGTAATTCCTCTGGCGGAACCCAGTGTTCTGCTCTATGCGTTCCAGCAGACGGTTGGTCTCCCTCTTGTTCCGTTCTGCTTCGAGCATAACTTCCGCCAAGGAGGGTGGCTGGGGCAGATTCCCATCTCTAGCCCCACTAGCCTCACCCTGCTCCTGAGCAACAGGAGTGTTGCGAGTGTTGACCATCCTAGGAAAACAAAACAACGGTTTAGACAAGGATGGCAAAAATTTGACATAGAAGTGCAGAATGTAATGGATGACACGGAATGCAAAGATGTTCATCTGTATGACATGGTAATATAGGAACTGCTATATATACACCAGTGGTCATACACACCATACAAAGTTTAGTACAAGCCAAGGCTAAAGTACAACTGCGGTGAAAGACGATACATCCCATCAGAGGCATTCCAAGCTCCTATACATTATTTAACTACACCTCCGGAACTCAGTACACACTAAGTCATATTCCACAAGACGCGCAGGACTGTGGAAATACAACTACTACAATACTACTACAACCACGGCCTAGCTCAGACATTCGCGTAGTAATCCTCGTAAAGATTACCACCGTAGCCTGGAAGTGGAACAGATGGATCTTGGAACTCGCGAGCACTCAAAGGCTGTGGACCATAGGGGCATGGGTGTGGCCTCGGTCCCGATGCTGGTGGTAACCGACGCCCACGTGGAGGTGTAATACCCCCAACGTTACGCCAATCCATGCGATCAGGCAGACGAGTCCGCACGGGGTACAAATCCCGCATGTCCAGATATCCGGCGTGCACAGCAGGTGCAAGCCGTGTCAAAGTAGTCCAATGAGCGGCTCGAGTGTTATACAGCTCCATTCGGAGGGCACGGACCTCACGGTCCCTATCCTCCAACATCTGAACGGTAGTCTGAAGCAGTGGCTCTTCATGAGCAGCATCAGTATACAGACCAGTGTAGTAACCTTCCTCTCCGGGAAGTGAGGCTGGCATGTAACAGAACTCAGTGTTCAGCAACAGGGCATGCCTAGCACGGAGAATGGTCATCATCGAATAAGCGGCATCCTGCACTGCCATCTCGATGGTAATCCCGAGTCCATAAGACCAATAGATGGGGTCGTTAGCTCCAGGATATGAGGGGTATATCCGGACAGTGCAGAAATACTGACTCTGATTGAAATCCTGGTACTGTTCCTCCATGGTGTATTCAGGATACCAGCGAAAACCGGTCTCAGTCAGCATACGGACTAGCATGGTCGTGTGACCGGGCACATTAATGCACCGAGTCAAACGAACCACTTGGTGAGGGATGCGGCCAGACATCTGAAACACGAAGTAATGCAAAGGCATTAGTGTTTCTGGAAGAAATCGGGCAGCATAACAACTGTAAATGCTCAAACAAAATTTGAGACATCATACAAATGATAGCATAGCCAATCAACAATTCCATATCAAGGTTCCGGGTCCAACAATCATCATACTAAAAGTATAGAAACTGAACTGAGGCTTGACCAACAATCCTAAGAGTCTACGGATTAGTAACACGTGAACCTAATAAGGATAAGAGGCCTAGTCCTAAATCCCCGTAGAAAGAATAGACTGACTCAGATCAGAAGGGCATAAGGTAAAGGAGTAAAAAGAGCCTTACGTTCCCTTCCACAATCAATTCCCCTACATATAACTAAGAATTTTTCTAGACTCAACATCGACCAGTTTGGCTTGAGAAACCTACAGGCAGTCCAGCTCTGATGCCAACACTGTCAGGACCCCGATCCTAAGTCACACCGATCTAGCTGTAACACGTCATATCACTTTGCGGCCTCACGCACGGTAACCCCACGGGTGCCACCTTACCTGGCCCAGGACCGTTTGCGCATTTTGGCACACGTATATGACAGTGTCGCTAGCATCCATATGACAGAGAACCCGGGCCGACATGGCTAGTTATAAACCAAAAGTGGCACTAGATTACAGAGACATGCATCCATGACCCAGCAACGAACGTGTCGGTCATCAACGTATGAACCCAAGTCGTAGCAAGCTACATGGACTTAAAGGAACAACGCGTGACATTTCCCCTAAGGGACAGACACAGGAACGAAGAAGGACACATGCCGGCCAGCCTACGTGTTCCGAGCAGTAGCAAGCTACCAAGGCTCATTGGAATCACTAGGAGGCATTTCCCTGTAAGGTAGGCTACCAAAGGAAAACAACTAGGTGTCGGATCCCACACATACCAAGCATTTCAAACATACACGCAATATGCTCAATATGTGCAAATACAACATTGCATCACAACAGAACTCTATGACTCAAAGTACTTTATTTAAAAGGCTCCAAGAGCCATACATAACATATCCATACAGGTAGGGGTCACATGACCCATCACTCAAGTCATACAGTCATACAAGCACAAGCGGAAGCTACATGTCTGAGTACAGACAACTTAGAAAATAAAACAAGCTTGGTGTAGCCTGACTATCTACAAGGCCCTTCACAAGCTCCAGATCTCCGTCTGGGTGTCAAGCTACTCGTCGACGTCAACGTCTATGTAGAACCCATCAGCAGGGGCAGGGTTCTCCTCTGCAACAGTTATTAAGCAAACATGAGTACAAAGGTACTCAGCAAGTCTTACCACAGAACCTATCATACATGCAACATTATCAAAGGGGGGTAGTGGAGTTCATAGCAGAATGCCAGCTTTGACCTTGGCTAACCTATACTACAACTCTCAACAGATTGCAAGATGTTATTACGAACACGAGTCCTCTACTCACCACATCAATACACTACCGAGGATCCTCTTCCGTCATCCTACGGAAGGGCCATCCACGACACTCACACTTATCTTGAGGCTTTTAGTAGTATCCATCAACTTGTCTATGAACTGTAAGAGCAACCAAGTAGTCCGTACCGCGAACAACGGCTATTCGAATAGTTTGATAACCCTGCAGGGGTGTACTTCTTCACACACGCTTTCACCACTTATCGCCGTTTACTCGGCGTGTACTCGGCAACCTTCAAGCGGAAGCCCAGCGGGGGTGTCGGCCACGACCTGACTAACTACTCAAGTCTCTCGTCCAGGTTTATCGCCTATTTGGGTTCCATCCGTGGGGAGATCCGGCCGGGGTGTCGCTCACGGCCCCAAACGATGTGTACAGGGTTCCCGAGTCACCAAACGGGCAACCGGTACACCGTGCCACGTACCTGTCGCATCACAACCCACCCCGAGGGTCAGCGTTGTGCACGACCTCCAGTAAGCTATAAACACCAGAAACTAGTTGCAACTCCTGGACAGAGATCAAGGGTAATTAATAAGCCGAGAGGGTCAATTAAGGATCCCAATGTGTGTTAGTAGCTGTAACTTGAACCACACATACAGATCTCGGGTCCTATGGACGATTCCAATGAAACAACCCACCATGTACTCCTACATGGCGTTTCATCGATACCTTTACCAAGCGTATTCCACACTTCCTTCTCTTTATCGGTATGATCATTTCACTCTGATCCATCACCAGATGAACCAGACCAGACACAACTCTAAGCATAGCAGGCAACATAAACAAATAGCATGGTGTATCACACATCACATGGCTCAATCAACTCCTACACATGCTAGTGGGTTTCAACTATTTACTGTGGCAATGACAGGTCATGCAAGGGATAGGGTTCAACTACCGCAGCAAGTAGCAGTTCACACGCTGTTGCCTTAATGCAGTAAAAGAGAGCAGGAGCGAGAAGATTGGGTTTGTATCGGAATGATCAATGATTGCTTGCCTGAAAAAGTAGTTGTCGGGTACTGCTCTTCAACTGGATACACAACAGTATCCTCGGGAGCAGGACCTAACACAGAGAATACCGACGATACAATCATTAACAAACAAATGCAGCAATATGATGCATGCCCATGACATGGCAAGATGCATGTGTGTGGGCTAATGCAACTAAAACCAGAAGGGTTTGAGCTTATTTGAATCAAAGATTCAAATTGAAGTTCAAACTATTATTTAAATAAGTGCATTATCATGTTTTTGATGTATACAGCAAGTTAACTTGTTCAAACATGCATGAAACCAGTGCCATTGGAAAGATTGGATTTTTCTGATCATTTTTCATATATAAATCTTTTCCATCTGAGCTATGGTTGATTTTATATGATTTTTAGAAGTTTTGGGTATTTTTTGGAATTTCCTGAATTATTTTTAATCTAAAAATCCCAGAAAAACCTTTACTGCGTCAGCATGACATCATGCTGACGTCAGTCAGTCAACAGGAGCTAGTCCAAGTCAAACATGACATGTGGGCCCTGCATGTCAGTGTCACAGCTAATTAACTAAGTTAATTAGAGTTAAACTAAAACTAATTAGCTGTCAGTGGGGCCTCGGCCCACGGGTCAGTGACTAAATTAATTAACTAATTAAATTAACAGAAACTTAATTAAACTAACTAATTAGCAAAAGGTGGCCCACACGTCAGTGACCCAGGGGTAGTCAACCCCCTGGTCAAACAGGTCAAACCCGCCGGCGACGTGATGCCGGCGAGGCCAAGTACGGCGGCGTGCTTCGGAAATCGTCTACGGGGCACGGCTCGAGCTGCGGCTAGGCGCGTTGGAAAGCTCTTGCCCTTGCGCGTCGGATGGCGGTGGTCGCCGGACCTGGGGTGGCCGGAGATGACGGCAACAAGCTCGACGGCGGCGACCGGCGTCGGGCGTGTGTGGAGACGCGGCTGCAGGGGCCTCGGCGATGTGTGCGTAGCACCTATCGCATCTACGCGCTGCGGTGAGTGTGATGGACGGGTGCCAGTGACCAAATGGTCACTGGAGCGTCACCGGCGGCGAGCACGGCGGCGGTGCGTTTCGGTGATCAACAGAGCGACGGCTACACGGCGCAAAAGGGACGGAGGAAGGAGGGGTTCGACGTAGAAGCTCACTGCGGTGCTAACGAGCTCGACGGAGGGGTCGGGGACGCGCTGTAGCTTCGTAACGGCGGCGAGGTGCTCCGGCGATCCGAGGAAGGGGACGGCGGCGTGAAGGCGTTGCAGGGCTTCTGGTGGCTCGTGGCTCAGCGAGGAGGAAGAGGACGACGCGGCGGATCTTCTGGACACACTCACGGGGCGAGGGGGTGGCTCTAAGTGCGGCTACGGCGAGCGGCGGCGACGGCGGCTCGGTGATGGAGGAGGAGAGAGCCAGGGGAGGGCGATGGAGACGAGGGGGAGAAGTGAGAGCGGTCGGGGCAGCTGCGTGTCGATTCAAGGAATCATCCAGGCCATCGGGGAGGCAGGCTAGCAGGGAGGAGGTGGCCGGACGCGTGCCGGCGCGCGGCGGCCACGCGCGCGTCCTTCTGGCGCGAGGAGGAAGACGACAGAGGAGGACTGGTGGGCTGGGCCTGGCCTGCAACAGTGCTGGGCCCGAGGTAAGTACTTCTTCCTATTTTCCTTTTCCTATTTTCTTTTCTGTTTCATTTCTTTTGCAGCTTTGTTCAATTATTAAAAATGCCAAAACATTTTTATAACTCATGAAACTTGTCATGCCCAGTGTATATAATATGAACAGTAGGAAACATTATAGTTCATGATTATTTGAGCATTTAAAATATTTTAAAGTATTTAAATGCCCAAATACAAATACCATATGATTTAATCCAAAGCCCTTGAGTGTCCTAGAAAAAGGTGCACCATTTTTGGCAGAGGTTTAAGACCAAGGCAGAAATGATGAACATTTTTGAAGGGCATTTTGGGTACATTGGAAAATATTTTAACAAACCCTAGTTGTTAGGAGAGGGGTGATGGGGTTTCTGTTAATCCCATTTCCAGTTTCTTTGAAAGTAGACATGACGCACACTCTAGCTAGGTACTAAAGCAAGTGCTAACTAGGGATGTGACATCGTTATGCAGGAGACAGACATCCCGGCGAACACTTGCTATATCTGTCACAATTATGTTCATTATTTAAGCTTGCAGGTGTATCAAGGGAGTTTGTCATGAGGAAATTGTTCGTCGTATCACTTATAGATAAAGCTTCAGATTGGTATAAGCTTCTCGATAATGCGCACTTGCTTGATTGGCAAGAGCTTATGTCTCTCTTTTATACTAAGTTTTATCCTCTTTATGAAATTCATCGAGACAGGAACTATATCTATAACTTTAGGTCTCGTGACGGAGAGAGCGTAGCTCAAGCTTGGGGGAGACTGAAAAATTTAATGCTAAAAAGTCCTAACCATGGGCTCCCCAAAGATGCTTATGTGGAGAGTAAGAGTACCTTTTTGCATGTGGATCATGGTAACAATGCTTTATGTGATGCTTATATTGTTGAGTTTATTCATGATTCCACTGAAAATTATTATGAGAAGGGAACATATGCTTATAGATATTTCAATAATATCAAGTTCCCTCTCTTTATGTTGAAGGTTTTGAAGCTGCACTTGTTTTGTCTGCCTATGCTTATTGCTTTGTGCTTCAATGAATTATTCTATTGCAATATTCCTATGCATAGGAAGCATGTTAGGCTTAAATGTGTTTGGTACTTGCTTCTTGATGCTCTCTTTTGTTCTTCAACTCTTATTCCTACGAGAGCATCATTAAAGTCTTATGCCTAGCTTAAAGGCATAAAAGAAAGCGCTTTTGGGAGGCAGCCCACAATGAATAAAATTTTATTTTGCTTTTGTTGTGTCTTGATATTGTTACTACAGTAGCATCATCATTGTATCTTTACTTTTCAGCTTTGTGCCAAGTGTAGCCTCTGATTGCAAGAAAGTTCAAAAGTTGTGACGTGCTGTCCAGGAAACAGATTCTGTCCTTGGACAGAAAAATTCGTATAAAATCAACAGATCATCTTTTTGGTCTGAATTTTTTCGACAGCGTGCTCTATACAATTGGCTTTCGGGCGTCTGTTCTGAGTTTTTTTATTTGAGTTGCAGAAGTGCCCCGAAAAAAATCATTTACTACCTGCTGGTCTGTTTTTCACAGATTCTGTCCTGTTTTGCCTTTCCTTCATTTTGCAAACCTTGAGCTTGCTTTTTCTTTGCAAAAACCTTTTGGCAATCTTGAGAAACAGTAGACCTTCAAGAATATCCTTATTTACAGCAAGGAAAAATTATTTTATTAAGGGTACTAACCTCGCTAATCAGATTATGATGAGTTATGTATGAAGGGAGTTTTCAAGTGTGCGAGGGAAGATGATAAAAAGATTCAGGAGTGTCAAACGCTCAAGCTTGGGGATGCCCCCGTGCACCCCCAAGAAATATTCAAGAAGACTCAAGCGTCTAAGCTTGGGGATGCCCACGTGCATCCCCTTCTCCATCAACAATTATCAGTTCGTCTTTCGTTCCACTATATTTTTATCACTTCATGTGTTATGTGCTATGCTTGGAGCGTCTTGCTTTTAGTTTCCTTTTTAGTTTTCTTTAGCTTTGCTTGCTGTTCATAATGAGTTGGAACCCATCTTTCTTTGTGTGGGAGAGAAACACGCTCCACTTCAACCTAGAACATAACATAGAATTTTCATGTCTATCCTTGCTGTGTGTGTTCTTTGTCTTTCAATAGCTACTATCATGTTCAGCTCTTAGTTTTCATGTTTATCTCTTTAAAGAGCTTTTGTTTAGTTGGTCGCTGGAACTCTCTTTAGTTATCATGCTTATCTTGTTAAGAGAGTTGGCTTCTGTTGCACTGGTCGATATGTCTATGATAAAAATGCTATGTGCATAATGGTGCTTAGTAGTTCATGTTTTCTTGTGGTTAGTCTCAAATAGCTGGAGGGTTCTCAATGTGTTATTGAAGTACCAGCATGATTTGTTTGCCTATGATGTGGTATGGTCTAGTGATATCTTCCTTCAAGAATTTATTTTGATTGACTTGGCATATGCTCACGCATATTTAAGACTGTAAAGAAAGTCTATCAAGCCTTGATGATCTTTAATTTCTGAGTAGCCATATAACATCCATGCCTGATTCAATGTTGCTTTGTCGCTCTGCATGATTATGACCGTCATTGATCTTTTAGTTGGTCGCTCCCAGTCTTTTGCTAACCTTCGCCTGTACTAAGCGGACTGACTGCTTGTGCATCCAAAATCCTTTAAACCAGTTATGCCATATGAGTCCACCATACCTTCATATACATGGTATTTACCTGCCATTCCTAACGAAGACTTTCATGTACCATCTCAAAATTATTCAAAAAAGCATTTCTCTTTTGTGCCTCTGTTTTAGCTCATGAGGAAGTAGTAGTTAATTCATGATTTTTTTAAGTTGGACAAGCTTCACCCCGGGATTGCATGTCTAATGTGCAAACCCATAATACGAGAAGGAACTGGCATAGAGTGCGCCCGGCTCATTAAAAAATTATACAACAAACAAACCCTCCTTCACGCTTTGTTCATGAGAAATCAGAAAACTTTGGCAGAGATAAACAAAAGGAGATTAAGAGGATGTGATCGTCCTCATGCAGGAGCCGTTCCTCGAAACTTGTCCAGCTCAAGAAGTGATTGAGTTATCTCCTAGCATTCGTTGACGAAATATGCATATTCTAAAAAATAATTATTACCTCTGTTTTAAAACCAAGAGCTCTGGTACATGTTTAGTTTTTGTTTCCGACCACGGGTTTTCAACCTAGCCAACAAAAGCCACCGTTCGAGAGTCTCCACCTTCTTTAAAGCATCAACTATTAAGAGCATGATTGTCATTCTGAGTGTAATGTGCATTGTCCCAAAGTAGCATTGTCTTTTGCATGATTGATATCGTTTATTCTGAAATCATTGTATCTAGTCGTCACTTAAACCTTGGAGGTGCCCCTGCATTTATGTTTTGCTTCACTAAAGGGGGCAAGCGAGGTATCACTTTGTCATGTTTTCACACCATGCTCACTACAAATCTATTGAGTGTTTCAGTATCATATTGTAAAACTTTCAGTTCTTTGTGATATTCTCATGAGGCAACTTAATTACTACAGACCCATTGTCTCAGTAAGCACTTGTCATGTGACTGTGAAAAGTTCTTATATGGTTAATAGCATGTCACCACAGAAATTATGCTTGTTATCATTTACCTACTCGAGGACGAGCAGGAATTAAGCTTGGGGATGTTGATACGTCCAAAACGTATCTATAATTTCTGCTTGCTCCATGCCTCTTTTGTGTGATATTTCTATGATATTTATGCACTTCCATACACTTTTGATCATATTTGGACTAACCTATTAACTCAGTGCACCCCAGTGCCAGTTTCTGTTTTCTGCTATTTTTGTATTTCAGGTTTTCCCATTTCGTAAACTGCCAGAAAAGTTCCGGGAAAAATATATAAAAAATCAGCGTTCCGGAAGCTTCCATGCGACCAAAGTAGGGCCGGAGGGGGGCCACCAGGGCTCCAGGCGCCCTGGCCACGCGGCCCCCCTCCAGGCCGCGCCGGGGGGCGCCTGGGGCCCCCTTAGCTCCCCTGGCGACCCCCTTTGGCATATATTTAACACCCGTCGAGGAAACCCTGATTCCAGACCCCTTTTCTCCAGACGCAATTCCGATCTCCGCCGCCATCGCCATCAAGCTTCGGGGGACCAGAATTCCTGTGCCGGCACCCTGCCGGGACGGGGAAGTGCCCCCGGATTCATCTCCATCGACGTTGCTTCCTCCCTCCATGATGCGGGAGTTGTTCCTCCTCGGGGCTGAGGTTTCTACCAGTAGCTATGTGGTCAATTCTCTCTCCCATGATGTGATCTTCGTTGTGATCATAGGCTATGTTAATCTAGGGTGATCCCATGATATTTCCCCTTCCTCTATGTATTGGATTGATGTACTCACTTGTCTTTATCTAGTATAATCCCCGAGACTAAGGTGACAGCGGTCTATTGGACATGGATTAGAAAAATATTTTCATGAGTGATTTCCTCTCTTGTGTGTTGATTGAAGATTGAGAGTCTCTTGGTGCTTGTCTTTGACTATCCTTTAGATATGTTGTGGTGATTGTGGGACTCTCTTTGGATGGCCGCGGTGACATTGGGAAATCCTTAGATTGAGAACTACGAACTTTGAGGTGTGCTTTTGTAGCCCTACATAATTCTCGTCCTCTCTTGACCATGAAGGAATGACCTCCGGGTGCGTCTCCATTGCATGTTTTATGGGAAATATCATGTGATTCGATTATGTTAATGTTGTTGGGAGTTGCCGCTAGTGAAAGTATGAAGCCTAGGCCTTGTTTCCACCATTGCAATACCATTTGTGCTCACGTTTACCACTTGTTTGCTTGCTGCACTTTTTATTACAGACTTATATTACTTTGTTTTGCCATCCATATCACTTGCCATTTAACATCTCTTCGCCGAACTAGTGCACCTATACATCTAACAAGTGTATTAGGTGTGTTGGGGACACAAGAGACTTCTTGTATCTTAGTTGCAGGGTTGCTTGAGAGAGACCATCTTTAACCTCTACTTCCCTGAGTTCGATAAATCTTAGGTCATCCACTTGAGGGAAATTGCTGCTGTCCTACAAACCTCTGCGCTTGGAGGCCCAACATAGTCTACAAGAGTAGAAGCGTGTGTAGACATCAATTAACCACTCTCGCGTTTTCACTTCGAGATCATGGGAGCAAGGACACGGATGACAATTGGATCAAGCGCAAGTTTCTCAAGGCCATGATGCCTTACCATAAGGCCATGTCCTTCGTCATTCGCCAAAGACCGGACTTCCACACTTTGTCATCAAATGAAGTGTTGGATGAGTTCGTTGCCATGAGGATCTTGGACAAGGCCGCCGACAATGCGGTTTTAAGAGCTCAATGATGAAAGAAGCTTAACCTTGCCTTGAAGGCCAAGGCTTGTGTGGAAGAAGAGGAGGAGGAGGATGACGATGAGTGTTGTCCCGAGGACACCAAATATGCCTATCATGAGCACATGGCTCTTGCTTCACGGAAATTTTGGAGCAACAGGAAGAACTCAAGGCCCAACTTAAACAAGAACAACTCAAGTGGCAACAAGGGCAAGCAACGAGTGAGGACGTGCTTCAACTGTGGGAATATGAGCCACTTTGTTGTAGACTGCCCATATGAGAAAAGAGAGGACTTTGGAGGCAAGCTTATCCGGAAGGACAAGGCCAAGTCTTATCCCAACAAGAACAACTTCAACAAGAAGACCCCTCCTAAAGGGTTGGTGGCCCAAGAAGAATATGTTGAGGATGATGATAATGATGAAGATGATGAGATGGTCACCATGGCCACAATTGCTATTGCTACTACTCCGCGCACATCTCTCTTCGACTCACCAAATGAGAACATCACCGCCAAGTGTCTCATGGCTAAGGCCACCAACAAGGTAACTCCTAACATCAACACTACCATCATCTCTAATCCTTCATTGAAGGATTGTATTGATGAGAGTGAGGAAGCTAAGGAGAAAGAGAATGAATTTGAGTTGTTTATGAGCAAACTCAAGGGCAAACCCAAGAAGCATTTTGTTGCTCTCATGGAACAACTCGGTGAGGCCAATGACATGATCGAGGCTCACGAGGAGACCATTGCTAAAATCGAAGGACATAGTCAAGACTATGTCGATGAGATATCGGATCTCTCTAATGCTCTAGACGAAGAGCGTGGTCTTCGTTTGGCTCTTGAGGAGTCACACAACGATGATCATGCTAAATTAAAGAAAAATCTCGATCATGCTTTAGTTGTCTCTCGTATGATCAATTCCGAGAATGCAAAACTTGGGGTTGACCATGCTAGACTCAAGGAGGAGTTTGTTACACTTGACAAGGCTCACAAGGCCTTGAAAGGTATACATGCTTCTCTTAAGGAGTCTCATGATCAACTCCAGGTTTCGCTAACCAAGGAGAAAGCTATCTTTCCTCGCATGGTGTTGATTGATAATGCAAATGCTACTAACCCATGTTGCGAGCATGTGCATCTTGTTGAAGAGAATGCCAAGTTGAAGAAGCAACTTGAGAAAGGCCTTGTGACATGTATACAAGGTGAGAAGAACCTCAATGGTCTTTTGAGTAATCAAAAGGAGGTGGTGGCAAAGGAAGGAATTGGGTTTGCTCCCAAGCTCAAGAAGAAGAAGAACGACAAGACCAAGCTACCTCCTCCTCTTAAACAAACCTTTGTGAAAGAGGTAGAGGGTTCTTTTAAGAAGAAGAACAACATGAAGGGTGATGGAGTCAAGAAGAACCCCACCATACCATCAAACAGAGCCGACGAATTTAATCCTTCATATGTTTTATGTCGTGCTAGTGATGGTCATGTCTTCGCTAAATTTGTTGGTTCTTCTTATGAGTACATTGAATGGTCTATTTGGGTTCCTAAGACCCTTGTTACTAACCTCAAAGGACCCATTACCAAATGGGTACCTAAATCCAAGAATTGATCTCGTGTAGGAGTTTGCTTCTGGTGGGGGATCATGGTTGCTCGATAGTGGAGCCACAAATCATATGACCGGAAGCAAAGACTTGGTGGTGGACGTGCATCAAGGTTCATCCATGTCCACCAACGTCGAATGGGGTGATGCTTCATCTTCTAAGGTATTGGGGCTTGGCAAGGTTGTTGTTTCTCATGATCTCACGATCAAGAAAGTCATGCTTGTTGAGTCCCTTGCATATAACTTACTTTCTGTTCGTCAATTTGCACTCATGGGCTTTGCTACATTCTTTGATATTGATACCGTGGCCCTCTTGTGGAGCAAGACTCTTAAAGTAGCCTATGTTGGACATGTCGAGAACGGTCTCTATGTGGTTAACTTCTCGGAGCAACCCACTAAGACCGCGACATGCCTAATGGCTAAAGTTGATGTGGGATGGCTTTGGCTTCGCCGGTTAGCCCATGTCAATATGAGATCTTTGCAAAGTCTTCTCAAGGGGGACCATGTCCGTGGACTAACAAATGTTAGCTTTGCCAAAGATCGTGCTTGCAGTGCTTGTATTGAAGGAAAGCTACATGAGAAGGCTCATCCTCCCACGACTATCATCTACTCAAAAAGACCATTAGAGCTCCTTCACATGGACCTCTTTGGGCCTCCATCATTTGATAGTCTTGGGGGCATAAAGTATTGCTTGGTGATTGTGGATGATTATTCAAGATACACATGGGTATACTTTTTCAAGAAGAAGAGTGAGACCCAACAAACTGTCATCAACTTTGCAAATGAAGCTCAACGACAACATGAAGCAAAGATTTTGATGATACGAAGTGACAACGGCACCGAGTTCAAGAATTACACCTTGGATGAGTTTCTTAGTGATGAGGGGATCAAACATCAATATGCCGCACCTTATACCCCTCAACAAAATGGTGTAGCTGAGAGAAAGAACCGGACATTGATGGACGCGGCAAGGACCATGATGGCAGAATTCAAATCTCCATACAACTTTTGGGTCGAAGCCATTAACACCGCGTGTCATGCATCCAATCGGCTCTATCTCCGCAAAGGTTTGAACAAGACTCCATATGAGATCCTTACCGGTAACAAGCCCAATCTCAAGTACTTCCGGGTGTTCGCGTGTAAGTGTTTCATTCTCAAGAAAGGTGCTTGTTTGTCTAAATTTGAGTCTAGAGCTCATGAGGGCATATTTGTTGGTTATGCTACAAACTCTCATGCTTACCGTGTCCTCAACAAGTCCAATGGACTCATTGAGGAGACGTGTAACGTAGAGTTTGATGAGAATAACGGCTCCCAAGTGGAGCAAAGTGGTACTTGTGATGTAGGTGATGAAATTCCTCCTCAATCCATAAGAAGAATGGGCGTGGGATATATCCTACCCATTGAGGAACCCCTTGTGGCTGAAGGAGAACGACAATGTTCCACCCAAGTGGAACCACCATCAACCCAAGACCCACACTCTTCTGAAGAACAAAGTGAAGGCCCTCAACCGGACGAACAAGGCCAAGTGCAAGATCAATCACAAGATGGTGGTGAGCCACCAAATGATGCACAAGGCCAAGTTCTCTCCTCTAAGCAAGATCAAGATCAAGAGGAAGCTCAAGATCAAGATCAAGAGGAAGCTCAAGATCAAGATCAAGCTCTTGACGTCGCTCAAGATGATCAACTCAGTGCTCCTCAATTGTCACTTGATAAGCAATTGGAGCGTCGTGCTGCAAAAGTTGCCTCCAGGCTTGCTTCTAGAGAACATCACATGGAGAATATTCTTGGAAGTATCACAAAGGGGGTAAGCACTCGTAGACAATTAGCAAACTATTGTGCTCATCAAGCTTTTGTCTCTTGTGTTGAACCTCAGAAGGTCTATGAGGCGCTCGAAGATCCTGATTGGCTTAATGCCATGCATGAAGAACTCCACAACTTCGAGCGCAACAAAGTGTGGCATCTCATGCCGAGGCCAAAAGAGAACCATAATTTCATTGGAACCAAGTGGATCTTTAAGAACAAGAAGGATGCCCATGGCATTGTCATTCGCAACAAGGCGTGGTTGGTGGCTCAAGGCTACTCCCAAGTCGAGGGTATCGACTACGGTGAAACCTTTGCCCCCGTTGCTCGCCTTGAATCTACCCGTTTGTTGCTTGCCTATGCCTCTCATCATAATTTTAAGTTGCAACAAATGGGTGTGAAAAGTGCATTTCTTAATGGTCCTATTAATGAGTTGGTATATGTCAAACAACCCCCGGGGTTTGAGGATCCTAAGTTCCCCAATCACGTGTATCAACTCGATAAGGCACTCTATGGCCTTAAACAAGCCCCACGTGCGTGGTATGAGCATCTTACCGAGTTGTTACAAGATTGTGGGTTTGAAATTGGGAAGATCGACCCCACTCTTTTTACTAAGAAGGTCAAAGGGGAGTTGTTTGTATGCCAACTTTATGTTGATGACATTATCTTTGGTTCACCTAACAAAGCTTTCAATGATGAGTTCGCCGCACTCATGACCACACATTTTGAGATGTCCATGATGGGAGAGTTGAAGTACTTCCTTGGGTTTGAGATTAAGCAAAGAAGAGAAGGAATCTTTATTAAACAAGCCAAGTACACTCAAGACATGCTCAAGAGGTTTAATCTAAGTGATGTCAAGCCGGCTACTACCCCAATGCCAACCAAGTGCCAACTTGACATTGATCCCAATGGTAAAGCGGTGGATCAAAAGGTATATCGCTCTATGATCGGTTTCTTGCTTTACCTTTGTGCATCTAGACCGGATATTATGTTGAATGTGGGAATCTGTGCACGGTTTCAAGCCTCGCCTAAGGAAAGTCACTTTGTGGCAGTCAAGCGAATCTTTCGATATTTGGCTCATACCCCAAACTTTGGCTTATTGTACCCAAGAGGAGCAAACTTCAACCTTGTAGGTTTCTGAAAGCACATTTGCTCCCTGGGTGGTTTTGGTAATTAATGACAACATACTTTGTGGTTGGACTAATACTTTTATCAAGTATGTTTCAGGAAACCCAATCACATTGGAATGGCAAGATGACTGAAGAAGTGGACCCCTCAAATGCTAAGGCAAGCATTGGCAAAAGCTCAAGACTCCATTTCTGGTTTAGTGATCAAAGATCACATTGAGTCCATAGGAAAGCCAATACTATTAAAAGGGGATGAGGTTGTGTTAATGTCCTTGTTGCTCAAGTGCTTAGTGATTTAGCTCCTTCAACTATCAGCACCTTTCACTATTATACACACTCATAAGTAATCTCGGACAAACCGATTCTTCCAACTCAGTCCCACCGAGATGAACCACTTCTGCCATATTCCAAACCCTAGAAAAATCGGTCACACCGAGTTTGAGATCGGTCTCACCGAAACTGAACTGCCAACCTTCTGTAACCACTTCACATCATTTCGGAATAACCGAGTTTGTATTATCGGTCTCACCGAAATGGACAAGCTTCTGTCTTGGCTCAAATCGGTCTCACCGATAATTCATTTTCGGTCAAACCGATTCTGGCATGTTCCTACTCTTTCTCAAATCGGTCCAACCGAGTTTTCTTTCTCGGTCTCACCGAAATCTCCAACATTCATATCAGATACACTTTCGGTCTCACCGAGATGGTATTTTCGGTCCCACCGAAAATCCCAACGTTCACTATATTTGAACTTTCGGTCTAACCGAGTTTTCACTTCGGTCTGACCGAGATTGGTCAAATGTGTGTGTAACGGTTGGATTTTGTGTGGAGGCTATATATACCCCTCCACCCCCTCCTCATTCGTGAGGAGAGCCATCAGAAAGTACCACCACTTCTACCATACACTTTCTGAGAAGTGAACCACCTACCCTTGTGTTGAGATCAAGCCATTCCATTCCTACCATATGAAACTTGATCTCTAGCCTTCCCAAGTTGCTTTCCACTCAAATCTTTCTTCCACCACAGCCATATCAGTGAGGAGAGTTGAGTGTTGGGGAGTTTATCACTTGAAGCACAAGAGCAAGGAGTTCATCATCATCAACACCGTCTATTACCTTTTGGGGGGTGGTGCCTCCTAGATTGGTTAGGTGTCGCTTGGGAGCCTCCGTCGTGATGTGGAGTTGAACCAAGAAGTTTGTAAGGGCAAGGAGATTGCCTACTTCGTGAAGATCTACCCCGAGTAAGGCTAGTCCTCCGTGGGCGTAGGCCGTGATGGAATAGACAAGGTTGCTTCTTCGTGGACCCTTCGTGGGTGGAGCCCTCCGTGGACTCGCGCAGCCGTTACCCTCCGTGGGTTGAAGTCTCCATCAACGTGGATGTACGATAGCACCACCTATCGGAACCACGACAAAAATCTCCGTGTCACCAAACTGCGTTTGATCTTCTCCACTTCCATTTACTATATATGCAATTTACTTTCCGCTGCCCATACTCTAGAATTGCATGTGTAGTGAGTTACTTGACTTGATCTTAGTTGCAAAACTGCCTAAAACTTTGCACATCCAAAAGGCAGATTTTTTATCTTGTCAAGTAGTCTAATCACCCCCCCTCTAGACCTACTTCTTCGATCCTACAATTGGTATCAGAGCTTTGGTCTCCATTGCTTTGGTTTACACACCATTGGAGGAAGATGGACGTGTCTACGGATGGGAGTGTTAGCCATAGAGTGCCTGTTCTTGATGGAAGGTTCTATAACTCTTGGAGGGTTGAAATGCTTAGTATCTTTAAAATGTACAATTTGTGCAAATATGTTGAAACCCCCTATGTGCCTTCTGTTGATCCCTTGCACCCTACCATGGATGAAGAGCTTGATTTGCTTCGTAACCTTAGAACTGTGAATCTTATCATTAGAGGGTTACCTGATGACTTGCTTAATCTTGTTACAAATTTTGAGTGTGCCTATGCTATGTGGAAATTCTTGGAAGAACTTTATCCGGACTACTCTATGAGAGGTCTTGATGAAATTCTACACAAGACTATTGAATTTGATAGGTTGCACCCCAATGATCCTAACTTTGATAAATGCTTCTTTGAGCTTCGTGATCTTATGAAAAAGAAGGGTGATCCCGGTCTTATCAATATTAGAGTTAGAAATGCTCTTGCATTGCATTCCGAAGATTATTATTCCATTGACCAAACTAATGCAAATACTTATCAAATTGACCTAGGTGTTGATGATGAACAATCTATGGGTCAATATGATGATGAGCATGAGCATGATGATGATTTCACCGATTCGGACACCGAGCTAGACAAGGTCATGAAGAGTCTCAATCTCATGGCAAATATGAGAAACTACATGTCCGGTGGAAAAGAGTGGATTCTTGATAGTGGATGCACCGATCACATGACCGGAGACAAAGACATGTTTCGAGAGCTTGCAAAGAACGATGGTCCACGCAAGTATGTGACTTTTGGAGACAACTCCAAGGGTAAGGTACTTGGCCTTGGTAAGGTGGCCATATCTCATGATAGCTCTATTCAAAATGTCATGCTTGTAGAATCTCTTGGATACAACTTACTTTCCGTGTCTAGATTAGCTGACTTTGGATTCAACGTGCTATTCACCAAAGTAGATTGCCAAGTCTTTCGTCGTGACAATCAAAACATGGCATTTACCGGTATCCGTAGAGGTGATCTATATATTGTTGATTTCACTAAGAAAGCCCAACCTAGAGCTTGTTTCATTGCTAAATCCTCTAAAGGTTGGTTATGGCATAGAAGGCTAGGACATGTTGGTATGCGTAATCTAGACAAGCTAATCAAAGGTGATCATATTCTTGGTGTTAAAGATGTTCTCTTTGACAAAGATAGACTTTGTAGTGCTTGTCAAGCAGGAAAACAAGTTGGTGGAAGTCATCCCGTGAAAAACATCATGACCACAAGGAGACCGCTTGAGCTTCTTCATATGGATCTCTTCGGTCCCAATGCTTACAAAAGCCTTGGTGGTAACTCCTTTGGTCTAGTTATAGTTGATGATTATTCCAGATTTACGTGGGTATTTTTCCTTGATGATAAATCGCAGGTTCAGAGAATCTTCAAGACCTTTGCCAGAAACGCCCAAAATCAATTTGAGGTGAAGATCAAGAAAGTTCGGAGTGACAATGGAACGGAGTTCAAGAACGCCAATGTAGACTCTTTTCTCGATGAGGAAGGAATTCTACATGAGTTCTCGGCTACGTACACTCCTCAACAAAATGGAGTTGTTGAGAGGAAGAACCGAACGCTCATAGAGATGGCGAGAACGATGCTTGATGAATACAAGACACCGAAGCATTTTTGGGGAGAAGCGGTCGAGACAGCTTGTCATGCTATCAACAGGCTTTATCTTCATAAGCTCCTCGGCAAGACATCATACGAGCTCCTCACCGGTAACAAACCCCAAGTGGGATACTTTCGTGTCTTTGGTTCAAAATGCTATATCCTTGATAAGCATCGTCGGTCTAAATTTGCTCCTAAATCTCATGAAGGCTTTCTTCTTGGTTATGGATCAAACTCCCACACCTACCGTGTCTACAACAATTTCACCCGAAAGGTTGAAGAGACGGTAGACGTGAAGTTTGATGAATCTAATGGCTCGCAAGTAGAGCAAATGCCTATTGATGTAGGAGACAAGGACCCATCGGAAGCAATCCAAGATTTATCTATTGGAAAGATCCGTCCCATGGAAGTGAAGGAGAGTACCTCATCTACATATGTGGAGCCCCCTACCTCACGTCGAGATGAACCTCAAGGCAACATGGAGGCCTCCACAAGTGGAACTCACCAAGATGAGGAAATGCAACAAGAAGATCCACCACAACCTCCTTCTCCACCACCTCAAGACAACACCAACAACAATGAAGAAGAAGAAGAAGAAGATGAAGATGATGAGGAAGCTGAGCCACAACATCAACAAAAGCTATCCCGAGTTCGAGCAAGAGTCAAGAAGAATCATCCCGTGGAACAAATGATGAACGACATCAACTCCGGGAGAATTACTCGCTCTAAAACTCGCTTAGCTAACTTTTGTGAGCATTACTCATTTATCTCTAGTATTGAACCTATGAAGGTAGAAGAAGCACTTGAAGACCCGGATTGGGTGAACGCTATGCACGAAGAACTACACAACTTCGAGAGGAACAAGGTGTGGACTTTGGTAGAGAAGCCCAACGATGATCAAAACATCATTGGAACCAAATGGGTGTTTCGGAACAAGCAAGATGAAGATGGACAAGTCATCCGCAACAAGGCTCGTCTCGTAGCTCAAGGTTACACACAAGTCGAAGGTATGGACTATGGTGAGACCTATGCCCCCGTTGCTAGACTTGAGTCCATTCGCATTCTTCTTGCTTATGCCAATCATCATGATATTACTCTCTATCAAATGGACATCAAAAGTGCTTTCCTAAATGGTGAAATTGAGGAGGAAGTATTTGTTAAACAACCCCCCGGTTTTGTGAATCCCAAAAAGCCTAATCATGTTTATAAGCTGCATAAAGCTCTTTATGGTCTTAAACAAGCCCCTAGAGCTTGGTACAAATGCTTAACTAGCTTTCTTCTTGAAAAAGGCTTTGAGATTGGAAAGATAGACTCAACGCTGTTCACAAAAAGGGTTAATGGTGAACTATTTGTGTGCCAAATATATGTTGATGATATTATCTTTGGTTCAACTAACCCCCATTTTAGCAAGAAGTTTGGACAGCTCATGTCGGAGAAGTATGAAATGTCCATGATGTGTGAACTCAAATTCTTCCTTGGGTTGCAAATCAAGCAATCTAAGGAGGGTACTTTTGTCTCACAAACAAAGTACACCAAAGATCTCTTCAAGAAGTTCAACATGCAAGAAAGCAAAGGTATGAGTACCCCCATGCCTACTAGTGGACATAATGACTTGACAAAAGATGGAGAACCCGTTGATCAAAGGGTTTATCGATCTATGATTGGTTCTCTACTATATCTTTGTGCTTCTCGTCCTGACATAATGTTGAGTGTTTGCATGTGTGCGCGATATCAAGCAGCTCCTAAAGAATGTCATCTTAAAGCTGTTAAAAGGATAGTGAGATACTTGATACACACACCAAACTTTGGCATTTGTTATCCTAAGAGAGCTTCTTTCGATCTTGTTGGCTATTCCGACTCGGACTATGCCGGTGACAAGGTTGATAGAAAGTCAACTTCGGGTACATGTCAATTCCTTGGTCGATCCCTTGTATCTTGGTCCTCCAAGAAACAAAATTCGGTATCATTATCCACTGCCGAAGCAGAATACATTGCTGCTGGTTCGTGTTGTGCTCAATTGCTATGGATGACACAAACGCTTAAAGATTATGGGATACATGTGAGACGTGTTCCCTTGCTTTGTGACAATGAGAGTGCAATCAAGATTGGACACAATCCTGTGCAACACTCTCGAACAAAGCATATTGAAGTTCGTCACCATTTTATTCGTGATCATATTGCCAAGGGTGATATTAATCTTAAGCATGTTCGTACTGACAAACAACTTGCTGATATCTTTACAAAACCTCTTGATGAGAAAGTGTTTTGTCGCTTAAGGAGTGAGTTGAACATCATTGATGCTTCAAACTTGGAGTGATAACTCCACTGATGCATGCAAGGCATGAGCCTCTTGACTAATCCTTGATATTTCTCTTATGATGATGATCATATGTCTTGGACACATTTGCCTCCTTGTATTGCATCTAACTCCTTGCAGGTACTTGGATGATCTACATTCCACAAGATTACCACACACTCAAATCATGAGTAATCTTGTCATTGACCAAGTATCTAGCCCTTTGGGATGTTGAGTTCAAGGAACAAAATTCCACATATCCTTTTTGACATCTTATACATCTAGTATTTCACTCTTGTCATCTTGGATATTCTTGAGTATTTCCTTGCTTGCCTAACCCATGTAGGAAGATGAACTATACAAGTAGAAATGACGCTCCAACTTCACATTCAATGAGCACCTACATCGAGCTTACCTACATGAGCAAAGCAACAACAAGCCCAAGGTATGTTCTTCACATCTTCGAGGAGCTTTACTCAAAGTCATGAGTACAAGCAGCTTCATAAGATGTGATCACATCAAATGCTTAATCGAAAAATGGCAACCCCATTTTGAGCTTAAACGATGAGTATGACCTATGATCAAATGTCCTCATTTGACTCCTAAGTCAATATACTCAAACATAGGTGACTTTGTCGCCGACCTTTATCTAGATGAAGTACATATGTTTTTGGAGTTTTTCTGTTTTCTCTTATGTTCTCTCATTGAGTTTTCTTTACACAAAAAAAAAAAAACTTCATCAAGGAATCTTTTTATTTCTTTTCTTATGTTTCTTTGTGAATATCCTTCTGGAAATCCTTTTATGGCTCTGATCAATTCCTTGAAAATCCTTTACAAATTCATTGCAAATCCTTTGAAACATCCCTCGCAGAGTGAGCTGGATTATTTCTGTGTTTCCTTGGAATTATCTTCCAGGACATCAACTTCTGCAGCTCTACTCAGACTTAAATCTTAAAGAGGGAGAGGACTCAAATTTGGACTCAAATTGTTTCTCTAAATGTTCTTATTTGCACTGTTGTGATTCTTAAGGATCCCACTTCTTTCTTTCTTTCTTTCTTTCCATCTTTCCTGTCCTACCTAGTTTGCTGTCCTTTTCGGCACTTGATGTCAAAGGGGGAGAGAACTTAGGGGGAATAAGGGGAGTAGGGGAGAAGATAAGACTTAAGGGAAGAAGAAAAGCAATCTTATCTTAAGGGGGAGAGAATCACATCAAAGCTTTGTCGTATTTTACATTGGACATTACAATTGGCATCTTTCTTTTGATTTTGCTTTTTCCATCACACCCCTTGTTCTCACAATTGGTATCTTACTCACAATTGGTATCTTATGAAGTCTTTTAGTTTAAGGGGAGAAGACTTAGAGGAATCTTCACAATTGATATCCTATGAAAAGCAAAATCTCTCAGAATTCATTGAAAATCTTTTAGCTGCGGAGACATGTTTGCTGATTCAAGCTTGTGCTCAATATGAGACACTCTTTATACATGTCCTCCCTGGCTTGGTACTCTTGATGTTCTTGCAGTTGGTTGAAGGAATACTCTTGTGTTATCTAACCTTGTTTTCTCAAGTTTATCCCTTCAGGCACAATGTCAAGGAACCTCAAGGTAAGTATATGCATCTTGCAGAGTGTGCATGATGGTGACTTGCTTGTAAATACTTGTTTGCAAGAAATCACCATGCACATATGCATTATCACTCAATTCCTTTTCTTCTGCTCTGATGCATATAGCCAAGCTGCATGTAGCACATCTTGCTTATCTCTCTTGTGTGCTTGTGGTAGTCCAAAACCATAATTTATGAAAATCTTGCACACTTGTAGGGGGAGCCTGTGTACTACATGCTTGTCAAAGCTTTCATGATAATTCTGTCTTTCTTTCAATAAGCTTTGATGTCTTGTTTAGTATAATTTTAGTGTGTTGCCATCAATTACCAAAAAGGGGGAGATTGAAAGCACATTTGCTCCCTGGGTGGTTTTGGTAATTAATGACAACATACTTTGTGGTTGGACTAATACTTTTATCAAGTATGTTTCAGGAAATTCAATCACATTGGAATGGCAAGATGACTGAAGAAGTGGACCCCTCAAATGCTAAGGCAAGCATTGGCAAAAGCTCAAGACTCCATTTTTGGTTTAGTGATCCAAGATCACATTGAGTCCATAGGAAAAGCCAATACTATTAAAAGGGGATGAGGTTGTGTTGATGATCTGGTTGCTCAAGTGCTTAGTGATTTAGCTCCTTCAACTATCAGCAACTTTCACTACTATACACACCCATAAGTAATCTCGGACAAACCGATTCTTCCAACTCAGTCCCACCGAGATGAACCACTTCTGCCATATTCCAAACCCTAGAAAAATCGGTCCTACCGAGTTTGAGATCGGTCTCACCGAAACTGAACTGCCAACCTTCTGTAACCATTTCACTTCATTTCGGAATAACCGAGTTTGTATTATCGGTCTCACCGAAATGGGCAAGCTTCTGTCTTGGCTCAAATCGGTCTCACCGATAATTCATTTTCGGTCTCACCGATTCTGGCATGTTCCTGCTCTTTCTCAAATCGGTCTAACCGAGTTTTCTTTCTCGGTCCCACCGAAAACTCCAACGTTCATATCAGATACACTTTCGGTCCCATCGAGATGGTATTTTCGGTCCCACCGAAAATCCCAACGTTCACTATATTTGAACTTTCGGTCTGACCGAGTTTTAACTTCGGTCTCACCGAGATTGGTCAAATGTGTGTGTAACGGTTGGATTTTGTGTGGAGGCTATATATACCCCTCCACCCCCTCTTCACTCGTGAGGAGAGCCATCAGAAAGTACCACCACTTCTACCATACACTTTCTGAGAAGTGAACCACCTACCCTTGTGTTGAGATCAAGCCATTCCATTCCTACCATATGAAACTTGATTTCTAGCCTTCCCAAGTTGCTTTCCACTCAAATCTTTCTTCCACCACAGCCATATCAGTGAGGAGAGTTGAGTGTTGGGGAGATTATCATTTGAAGCACAAGAGCAAGGAGTTCATCATCATCAACACCGTCTATTACCTTTTGGGGGGTGGTGCCTCCTAGATTGGTTAGGTGTCGCTTGGGAGCCTCCGTCGTGATGTGGAGTTGAACCAAGAAGTTTGTAAGGGCAAGGAGATCGCCTACTTCGTGAAGATCTACCCCGAGTAAGGCTAGTCCTCCGTGGGCGTAGGCCATGATGGAATAGACAAGGTTGCTTCTTCGTGGACCCTTCGTGGGTGGAGCCCTCCGTGGACTCGCGCAGCCGTTACCCTCCGTGGGTTGAAGTCTCCATCAACGTGGATGTACGATAGCACCACCTATCGGAACCACGACAAAAATCTCCGTGTCACCAAACTGCGTTTGATCTTCTCCACTTCCATTTACTATATATGCAATTTACTTTCCGCTGCCCATACTCTAGAATTGCATGTGTAGTGAGTTACTTGACTTGATCTTAGTTGCAAAACTGCCTAAAACTTTGCACATCCAAAAGGCAGATTTTTTATCTTGTCAAGTAGTCTAATCACCCCCCCTCTAGACCTACTTCTTCGATCCTACAGTTTCTCTGATCCGGACTGGGCGGGAGACAAAGTGGATAGGAAGTCCACTTCTGGAGGGTGCCAATTCCTTGGTTGCTCTCTGGTAAGTTAGTCTTCCAAAAGCAAAGTTGTGTGTCTCTCTCGTCCACCGAAGCAGAGTATGTGGCAGCTGGCAGTTGTTGTGCTCAACTTCTATGGATGAGGCAAACTTTAAAGGATTACGGTGTCACTTGTGACAAAGTGCCTCTTTGGTGTGACAATGAAAGTGCCATCAAGATTTCTCTCAACCCGGTGCAACACTTCAAGACGAAGCACATTGAGATTCAATATCACTTCATCCGGGATCATATTCAACGAGGAGAAATCGAGCTCCACTATGTCAGCACTCATGATAACCTTGCAGATATCTTCACGAAGCCCTTGGATGAAGCAAGATTTCGCGAGTAAAGGCATGAGCTAAATATCATAGATTTGAGCAATGTGGCTTGAAACCTTGCACACACCTCCCACTCAATATAGTTATCTTGCCTAGATGTAGGCATGGACATAGGGGGATAATTGTTCTCTCAATGAACTCTCCCTCCCCCCATTATGCATAAATTGACCAATTCTTTCACATTCGTCATTTATGATGACACTTGTGTTTCAAAGACGAGCTTTGGTTATGGGCCCAAGGATAATTCTTCGCGGTGCCATACCATTTGACTCAAACATAGGTGGCTCAGGCCACCATCCTCGGGCTAGGTTGGTTCTCTTTTGTTTAGCTCCTTGAGTGTTCTTAGGTATGTGAATTCTCCAATGGGTCTTGGAGTATTCACCATCATACTACAGTGACTAGCTCCATCCTAAGCCTTCTCATCCAAGCCATCTATTCCAAATGTACACAAGTTTGCTATCTTGGAGTGGGTTGTTGCTTCCCGACGGTACAACTAGTGGTACCAGCGGTTCTACCGCTTTACCACCAGGCTGTAGCCCAGCAGTTCTACCGGTCTAGAGCTAGCGGTTCTACCACTGGTACTCTGACCAGTACCCCTGGCCGGTACTACCGGTGTTGGTGCGCGGTACTACCGCTTCACGCGGAAGTACCGCCCCAACCACCAGGTAGCTCCTGGAGCGGTACTACCGGTCCCCGGACCGGTACTACCGGCTGCCTAACTGGGCGGGTATAAATAGTACGGGGCGAAGGGGTATCTCTGTTTTCCCCTTCACGCCCGTCCGTTCCATTTGCCCTAGCCGCCGGTTGCTCCGCCCACTGCCCCCGAAGCGCCCTCCGGCACTTCGGATCGGTCGGCCCTTCATCGGATCCGCTCCGTGGAGGCCGCCTCCTCCTCAATCTCCTCCCATGGATACCGGTATTGCCCTGTTCTTCTCTTTTTAGGGTTCTTTCCTTGAATCCTCTTTCTAGGGCAATGCTAGTGTTCCCTCATTTTTGGCTAAATGCTTGGTGGGAGAGATCCTTATAGACTCCTTATTCACTTGTGCGTAGTTAGTAATAGACATAGTGCATCTAGTTTTGAGATCGGGTGGTTCCTCTCCTTCAACTCGGCAGCTCCGCTCTCAGCGGTTCTACCGGTCTCCACGACCGGTACTACCGCTGGACCGGAACTACCGGTTCAATAACCGGATCTACCGGTTGCTTTGTACATATATGCTCTGTTTCTATTCTACTTACATACCCGTGAATTATTCTTCTGATCTTGTGTACATTCCTCTCATCTTTGCTGGGTTGCTTTGTTTTCTCCGTGTGCGTTTGCAGGTGGCTCTAGCTCTCGTGCTGCTCAGAACACCAGGAAGAGGGCCCGTAGGGGCAAGAGGCCAGCTGACAATGAAGAAGATCGCGAGGTAGTGGTCCCCACCAAAACCACTTGCCGGGAGAAGTCAGTTGTTGCCAAGAAGCATGCAACGCTACCTATGCATAAGTGGAAGCTTCCAGACTAGGAGAAGTTTCTCTTTCAGGATTCTTACACCGGACCACCAACTCCTCGCTGGAATAACCCTCAGTTTCAGAATGAATTGCAAATGAGGATTGTGTCTGAAATCCTCGAGCACCACAAGAACAAGTTCACCCGGATGTGGTCCATTGACCTTGAGTATTGGAGGAACAACCTCAATTACTTTGGGGAGGCTCTGGAGGTATGTGAGGAGTTTGACTTGATCAAGCTCATGGAGCTGCGCTGTGATTTTGATGTGGAGCTTGTCCATCAGTTTTATGCTACTGTCCATTTCGGTAGTGACGATCAGCGTCACCTTTCTTTTATGTGCCGGGATGAGTTCTTCCATGTACCCTGGAGTGCCTTCTGCAATGCTCTGGGCTAAGCTGACACTAGTTTGGAGGGTCAAGGTGGTCTCCGTACTCACGACCGAGCCAACCCCATGGATAAGCAGAAACTTGCTCCTCTGTATACCCCTGGCCGTGGCATTGTGGGTAAATCAAATGATCTTCTGCCTGTCTATGATATTCTACACCGTGTGTTCCGTTGTGTGCTGCTGCCCAAGGTTGGGAACCAAGATGATATTTATGGATATCTGGTTGATTTGCTTGTGGCCATGAAGGCCAAGAGGGGCAAAGGCATCACTTTCGATGTGTCTAAGTGGATGTGGGAGGAGATGTACAACTGTGTCTGGTACCGCAAGCTACCGATCTACGCTCCTTTTGTGATGTGCTTCCTATACTTAGTTTGGGAAGTCCGGAGGCCTGGAGTGCCTCTTACTACTCCTGATAAGCTCACGGAGCATGAGGTCAAAATGCCGAGGAAGAAGAAACATGCTGCTCCTCGCTTCCATGCAGGGAATGAGGAGGATACTTTTGCTACCTCGGATGACGAGGACTTTGTGTTGGAGGCGGGGGCCAAGCCCTCTTGGGTGGAGAAGCTGACTGCCAAGGTCAAGAAGACCTTCTGCTTACAGACTCATATTCAGAAGAAACCCTACAAGGCCCATGTGTCTGAGAAGATGGCGCGCCGTAGATAGATTCAGATGATGAAGCACCTCAATGTGCCAGGTGTGTCGAGTGGCTCTGAGAAGAGCATCACTCCTGAGGAGAAGTGGTCTTTGGATAACTGTTAGTGGTCAAATGACGAGCCCACTACGTCTGCTGCGCGTGTGACTGAGGATGCTGAGGATAGTGAGGCTGAGGTTGCTGAGGATGCTGAGGAGGCTGAGGAGTCTAAGGACTCTGACGATGATGATTCTGATGATTCCCTTGCGACAGTCGAGGAGCGTTATTGAGCTCTGGGGCGTTAGTTTCGCTCTTTTCCTTTTTGGTGCTTGATGCCAAAGGGGGAGAGAGTTATTAGGTCACGGGAGTTGCATGGGTTTTCTTGCAGTTACTTTCCTCGTATTGTACCTTTTATTTATGTCATGTGTACTTATCCTGTGTTGTGACCTTGTGCATGGTGTGAGACAT
Source organism: Secale cereale (assembly GCA_902687465.1). Lineage (NCBI taxonomy): Eukaryota > Viridiplantae > Streptophyta > Magnoliopsida > Poales > Poaceae > Secale > Secale cereale. The sequence continues at coordinate 823,922,497 of LR738711.1, read as the reverse complement.
GCGTGCCCTTATCTATTTATCTATGCACTTATCTCGGAAGAGCCTGCTTATTATCAGTGATCTAATCTTTAGCTCTCTGCTCTTTCTTTGCAATCATATGCTTTGTTGTCTACTATGTTGGTTTGCGGTCGCTGGTTGGTCTATAAAATCTAGGGGGAGCATTGATCCTAGTTTGAGCACTTTTGTATTCCAAAAGCAAACTCTAAATAAGTGCTCACACTCAGGGGGAGCTCCGCCTACATTTTATAGATCCCCCGTGCTATTCGTGTGGTTGTCATCATTCACCAAAAAGGGGGAGATTGTAAGGGCATCTCTTGCCTAGGGTTTTGGTGATGATGACAATACATGTGTGGACTAATCGTGCGTCATATATTACTCAGGTACACATTGTGTGGCGCAAGATGGTTAGGCCTTCCCTCTAGAAGGAAAAGATCGAAGACGGAGTTTCTGACACTTTTTTTGTTTCCCTTGGTCGTAGGAAATCCGTACTATCAAGAGGGAACCCACATCGGAAGGTATTGTGTGAATCAAGTCATGTACACAGTTACTATGCACCCACCATACTGCCTTCGTTCGAGGAGAGAGAGGTCCCTTGGTTCTATGTGTGTGCGCAATCTTCTCTACTGCGGTAGTACCGCTGTTAACAGCGGTAGTACCGGTGGCCGGTAGTTCCAATCGAACCACCGCCCCTAGTACCGCATAGGGGTGATACCCCTCTGTACTGGGTGCGGTGGTGGCCCGGAAGTACCGGAGTCCTCTCGACAAACCGGTACTACCGGTATTCAGTGCGGTAGTACCGCTTGAACTGCCACCACTCAGGAGCTACTGCCCCAGCGGATGTTCCGGCTCCACCACCGCCCCAACTACCACCGTTGGTTAAATACCTTCTGGACTCGAAGCGGTAGTTGACCGGTGGTGGAGCGGTAGTTTCGGTTTTCTCCGGAAGACCGGTACTACCGTGTGCTACACCGGAAGTACCGCCCTGGTGCCATGGCTGCGGTTTTCATCACACACCGGTTGTACCGGTGGCTTGTGCGGAAGTACCGGCCCAGTGTATTTCTGCACATAATGGTTGGAATCTTGGGGACCCTATTTAACAAGGTCCTTATCCCACCTCCCTCCTACCTCTTGCCTCTCTCTCTCCTCCATTAATCCCCTTGAAGCTTTCTTGCCCGATCTCGCTCCCTAGCCACTCAAACTTGTTGATTTGCTAGGGATTGAAGGAGTAGACCTAGATCTACACTCTCATCAAAGGAAACTTGATTCCCCCATACTTTCTTGTGTGTATTTTGTTACTCTTGGGTGTTTGAGCACCCTAGACGGAAGAGGTCACTTCGAAGCCGCATTCCATTGTGGTGAAGCTCCGGGGTTTCGTTGGGAGCCTCCAATTAAGTTGTGGAGAGAGCCCCAACCTTGTTTGTAAAGGTTCAGTCGCCACCTTCAAGGGCACCATTAGTGGAATCACGGCATCTCGCATTGTGTGAGGGCGTGAGGAGATATAGTGGCCCTAGTGGCTTCTTGGGGAGCATTGTGCCTCCACACCGCTCCAACGGAGACGTACTTCCTCTCAAAGGGAAGGAACTTCGGTAACACATCCTCGTCTTCACCGGCTCCACTTATGGTTATTTCTTTCCTTTACCTGTCCAAGCTTTCCTTGTTTACCTTAGATAGCTTGCTTGTGAGGTTGTTATCTTTGCTTCCTATAAGTTGTCATCATAGTTGCATATCTAGACAACTTACTTTGTTGCTTAATTTAAATTGGTTAAGAAAAACTAAAAAATGTTAGTTGCCTATTCACCCCCCTCTAGTCAACCATATCGATCCTTTCAATTGGTATCAGAGCCTCGTCTCTTTTTAAGGACTTTACCGTCCAAAGAGTATGGGTGGCAACGTAGTCGAGACGAAGGAACATTCCGGTGGAACTCTGTCCTTGCCTACGTCCGATGGGGGAGCCTCGGTCTCTCGTGAGGAGTTCAATGTGGCAATGGCCACATTGAAAGAATCACTAGCGACTGAGGTCAAAGGCATGTTTAAGGAGGCAAATGCCCATTATAACATGACGGAGGCAACCCGCCTTCGAGCCGCAGCTCAGCATGCAACATCTGCTGCATCTCAGTACGACCCCAACTACAACTTTGGATATCCGTCAGGCCAGTACTGGCCATAGACCAACTTAGGCCAAAAGCCTAAGCTTGGTGGAGTACGTGTTTCTCACCGACTTACATTCATGTTCACACTTATTCTAGTTGTCTGTGCTCACACTCTTTCACTGTACCATCCATGCTTAGTTTAAATTTCTTTTTCTTGTGTGCTAGAAAAACCCAGAAAAACAAAAAATATTAGTTGTAGCTTCTAGCTAGTTTACTTTCTTTGCTTGTAGTAGTAACTAAGAATGAAAACCCAAAAAGATTTCCCGTTCTTCTTTTGCTTGTTGGGATCTTTCCCGTGTAAATAGTTTCTTTTCTTTTCTTTAGGGGTTAAGAGTAGAAGACCATGATGAAAATGCTTAGTGGCTCTCATATGCTTTGTTGTTGATTTAACCTTGAGCCATATTACTTTGTCTTTTCTCTTGTATTAAATGCCTGCATATTCCAGCTTAGTCCAATGCACGTGCACTATTATTATTATCCACACCGTTCGGTCGTGCGAGTGAAAGGCAATACGGATGATATATGATGAACTAATTGAGATAAGAAAAGCTGGTATGAACTCGACCTCTTTTGTTTTTGTAAATATGATAGCTCGTTGTTCCTGATTCAGCTTGTTATGAATGAAACATGTTTGCAATGACAATTAGATATCATAGCTGCTTATGCCATGCTTAATTAGCTGAGAGTTTATAATGGTCTATCTTGCGTGCCAACATGATATTAAAATGGTTGTGATGTGGTATGATGGGTGGTATCCTCCTTTGAACGATTTAAGTGATCTGACTTGGCACATGTTCACGCATGTAGTTGAAACAAATCAACATAGCCTTCACGATACTTGTGTTCATGGTGATTTATATCCTACTCATGCTTGCATTCATTGTTGATTAATTTTAATGCATGTTCATGACCGTTGTTGCTCTCTAGCTGGTCGCTTCCTAGTCTCTTTCCAGCCTACACCTGTACTAAGCGGGAATACTGCTTGTGCATCCACTTCCATAAACCCCAAAGTTATTCCACATGAGTCCACTATACCTTCCTATATGCGGTATTTACCTGCCATTCCAAGTAAATTTGTATGTGCCAAACTCTAAACCTTCAAATGAAATTCTGTTTTGTATGCTCGAACAGCTCATGTATCAACTAGGGCTGTCTATATCTTCCATGCTAGATGGGTTATTCTCACGATGAGTGGACTCCGCTCATCATTCATGAGAAAATGGCCGGTAACCGGGATGCCCAGTCCCATGCTCAAATCATAATAATTAAACAAAACTCCCCCAGGGCTGTTGCTGGTTTGGACGGTACCGGTTGTTTCGGGCTAGCCGTGGAGTGTGCTTGTTGGTGGTTGGGGGAGTATAAACTTTACCATTTTGTTTGGGAACCGCCAATAATGTGCGTAGCATGGGAGATATCGAGATTCTTGGTTGTTATGTTGACAATGAAAGTATACCGCTCAAAATATTATTCATCTCTATTTAAAAAACGAGCTCTAGCACCTCTACAAATCCCTGCTTCCCTCTGCGAATGGCCTATCTATTTACTTTTATGCAGAGTCATCATCCTCTTATCAAAAAGCACCAGTAGGAGAGCACCTCTGTCGTTGCATGTATTACTATTAATTTGCATTGAGTATGATCATGAATGGATCTCTTTTACCATGAATTACAATGTCTAGTTAGTCCTTGATCTTTAAAGGTGCTCTGCATTTATGTTTTGCGGTCTCAGAAAGGGCTAGCGAGATACCATCCTGTTATATCATATCATGATTGTTTTGAGAAGTGTTGTCATCTAAGGTTTATTATTATTGCTCGCTAGTTGATTATGCCATTGATGTGAGTAGTCTTGAGACCTGAAAGTTATTGTTAATGTGGTTAGTTCATGATCTTGTTGAAAACCTGAATGCTAGCTTACATATTTACAACAACAAGAGCAAACAGAGTTTGTCAAAGTTCTTCTTTATCACTTTCAGTTTGTCAACTGAATTGCTTGAGGACAAGCAAAGGTTTAAGCTTGGGGGAGTTGATACGTCTCCAACGTATCTACTTTTCCAAACCCTTTTGCCCTTGTTTTGGACTCCAACTTGTATGATTTGAATGGAACTAACCCGGACTGACGCTGTTTTCAGCGAAACTGCCATGGTGTTGTTTTTGTGCAGAATAAAAAGTTCTCAGAATCGCCTGAAAATCAATGGAGAATTATTTCAGAAAATATAAAAAATATCTGCAAGAAGATACTCACTGGGGGGGCCCACACCCTGTCCTCGAGGGTGGGGGGCACGCCCCCCTTCACAGGGCGTGCCCCCCTGCCTCGAGGGCCCCCCGATGCACCACCGACGTACCCCCAGGTCCTATATCTTCCGTTTCGAGGAGAAAAAAATAACAGAGAAGGAATTATCGCGTTTCACGAGACGGAGCCACCGCCAAGCCCTAATCTCTCTCGGGAGGGCTGATCTGGAGTCCGTTTGGGGCTCCGGAGAGTGGAGATCGTCACCATCGTCATCATCAACCTTCCTCCATCACCAATTCCATGATGCTTACCACCGTGTGTGAGTAACTCCATCGTAGGCTTGCTGGACGGTGATGGGTTGGATGGGATCTATCATGTAATCGAGTTAGTTTTGTTAGGGTTTGATCCCTAGTATCCACTATGTTTTGAGATTGATGTTGCTATGACTTTGCTATGCTTAATGCTTGTCACTAGGGTCCGAGTGCCACGATTTCAGATCTGAACCTATTATGTTTTCATGAATATATGTGTGTTCTTGATCCTATCTTGCAAGTCTATAGTCACCTACTATGTGTTATGATCCGGCAACCCCGAAGTGAAAATAATCGGGACAACTCCCGGTGATGACCATAGTTTGAGGAGTTCATGTATTCACGATGTGTTAATGCTTTGATCCGGTACTCTATTAAAAGGAGGCCTTAATATCCCTTAGTTTCCAATAGGACCCCGCTTCCACGGGAGGGTAGGACAAAAGATGTCATGCAAGTTCTTTTCCATAAGCACGTATGACTATATTCGGAATACATGCCTACATTGTATTGATGAACTGGAGCTAGTTCTGTGTCACCCTAGGTTATAACTTCTATATGATGAATTGCATCCGATGTAATTTCCCATCACCGATCAGATGCCTATGAGCTTCACCTATATTGCTAGCTGCTTATTTACTTTTCCGTTGCTACTATCACAAAAACTACAAAAACACTATCGTTACTTTTATTGCTGCTACCGCCACTATCATATTACTTTGCTACTAAACTATCTTGCTGCAGATACTAAGTTTCCAGGTGTGGTTGAATTGACAACTCAGCTGCTAATACTTAAGAGTATTCTTTGGCTCTCCTTGTGACAAATTTGGGTTGAATACTTTACCCTTGAAAACTGTTGCAATCCCCTACACTTGTGGGTTATCACCGGTTCGGCTCCATGCGGCTCTTTCTCGGCGTCCTGGGGGCCGAACGGCTGGAGATGCTCTTAGGGTTCAACTTGGGCTGGTCGGGTGGGCCTAGCTAGGCATCCGGCCTTGTTGGGTTGTACCTCTCTGCCACTCTACCAATCCTTTTCTATTTTCTATTTCTAATAAACAAAAACTTTTAAGAAAATAAAGTGATAGAGAGGGAATATCACAAGGCAACATATTGTTCTAGACTTAAAAAAATATGTAGATTCTTATGGAATTGGTTAGAGGGTTTTTATAAGATGAAAATATGACTCACAAGTTGATAGTTGCATTGGGGATTTAGAAGGTTCCATGGCCAAGTAGAAATATGATCATGGGTGTAATAGCCTCGCTTATTATGGATGATAGACTATCCATATCAGTAAGGAATTCCTTCTTTTTGGGAGCCCATTCGGATAGAACTCCAAAGTTAAGCGTGCTCATCTTGGAGTAGTTTCAGGATGGGTGACCGACCGGGAAGTTGCTCCCGGGTGCGCACGAGTGAGGACAGTGGGGCCAGTCTAGATTTCACCAGGAGTAACGACCACTGACGGGTGTGTTCAGGGCGTTACAAGTTGGTATAGAGGCCGACCCTCGCGGTTACACGGATGTTCGCGGACAGACGCTCGGTCATGTTGTTCATGACGTTTGTGACCCATAGTGGCACACGGCATGGCACATGTATCGGACTGGATGCACAGACGTTTGTGCCAAGAAGGAACGTTCATGTGGCCCGACAAGGACGTCGGTAGTATTGATCGGTGAGGCCAGTCTAGATCCCGCCAGGAGTAACGACCACTGGCAGGTGTGTCCAGGGCTTTACAATGGGTTTGGATGAGTGGAAGTTGATCGTGAAATAGTGGAAGTTAGAATAAAACTACAGAAGTTGCAAACCAAATAATGCATACATTTCTTATACATTTTGTCAAGATGGTCTGGCTTAAAGTATAATCAATTTTCATGTTGTGAATAACTGATGCGGGTGACAAATCAAATAATCATACTTGTGTTTTATGTCATTCCTTTTCATAGGGCTATCATTGATTTTTTTTTCGTTGCAACCCACAAGCATGTTTGCTAGTATATATTAAATGACGCATCACACGTACAACAAGTTTTGGAGACGACGACGGCTTCCTAAGATGAAATAAATGTCTTCCCGCTTAGTCTCTGTTCCGGTGATGCGCCAAGCATCGTTGGTGGACGTGTGAAGGTGTGTCTTCGATGGATCCGTTTTTGATGGATTTGCTCGGATCTATTCGTCGTTCGTCTTTATTCGTGTGTATTCAGGTTGGATCCTTATTATCTACAATAGATGATGCATCACTTAGGTCTTAAAACCATATCTAGGCCTTCTTGGTGTGGTTGTACACTTGTAGTGTTCCCTTGTACATTGCTAGGCTAGGAAGCAAACACAAATCATAATATATAATTCTTGAAGCGAAGACAGAATGTTCACTTTATTCTAATGCGTCGATGATTTTATTCTAATGTGCCCAATTTCGCTGTAATATCTTTTCTTTGGAGTAATCCAATGTGGGGTAGATTTGCATTAGCCCGAGCACTGAGGGTTTTCTTCATTGCTGTAACTTGTTTGCACTGCGCTCCTACGAATTATTAGTTGGACAGTTGAAAGGAGAGCACCAAAAGGTGAAATTCTGTCGTTGGCTTTTGTCTCATGTTGTAAAACATCATCTGGAGATTGTCCGAGCAATCATCAATCGATACACAGGTAAACAAGTGAGGTACCTCATTTTCTTTTTAATTTCTTTGCGCTTGTTGAGTGAGTGCTCTTATTTTATTATTATGCAGAGGACGTAAGTGGCAGTAATGTAAAGCAGCTTTCATCGTCGAGGCTGGTCACATGCCCGGTTTGGATGTTTGCGGTAGATGGAGCCTGTAGTCTGCTAGCATCATTACGAGGATACTTTCTGAAAAGAAGCTGGTGGGCTGCTCTGCTCTTCCCCTGAAATCCCTGGCGGATTTCTGCTTCAGTTAAATCAAGAGAGAATTTCTTATTTGGCCCTTTTTTAAATTTTGCTTTTCTTTTTGTCTAAAAAACTTTTTTCTTTCATTCTTGACACTTAAACTTCATTTTGTTCTCTATCTGACACTTTCATTCATTTTTTCATCCGGCGTTGTTAAATGGCATGTAAAAAGACAATGCTGCCCCTGGTTGTAATATGTCACCAAAAAAATTTGGATCGAGTATTTGGGCTCGACTGCGCGAGCGTGCCCCCGGCTATTGCTGCCACCGCCGCCGCCGCGTGCTTGCTGCCTTGCTGGTACTGTGCTGCGTGTGTGATGGCTGCGCGCTTCCTGCCCGTTGCATGCGTCAATGCGTGCGTGCTTACTGAGTGTGTGTGCATGCTTGTCGTGTAGTATACTTGTGTGTGTATCGGTGCTTCAAAGGAGCTAACACTACGTGCAAAGCAAGCACAATAAGAAAGGATGCTAGCAGCTTAATCGATTTTGGCCTGGAACAGTGCACGCTTGTCTATTACCTCACGCCACCGGTAGAAGCTAGCTCTTGATCGATTGGATCTGTCGTCATTGTTCTTTTTATCCCGCAAAAGAAATTGTCATCATTGTTTCACTCATATTATTATTATTATTATTATTATTATTACTAGTACAAATGCCCGTGCGTTGCAACGGGCGAAAAAACCTGCAAAATCTACTCCGTGTGCCATTATGCAAAATTTCATACATGTAGTTTTGATAAACATCGGTAGTGGTTTATGAAATAATTTGTCAATCGGTTTTTTTTTTCGGAAAACACGAATATTTCTTTATTTGATTTTTTTGAACAATCTTGAAAAAAAACAGAACTGAAAAATGTTTTGAAGACGAACATTTTTAACACATTTTTAGTGGGATACACAGAGGGCGGAACTGTTGTATATATACTTTTTTCTTGAATACGCATGAGCATGCGTATCATATATTAAAGAAGAAGCGGCAACCGATACAACGCATTACAATGTCAATCATAGGAATTAGCATCCACATCCACCAAACACACCCAACACGCGTACTACACTACTTGCTTCACCTAGGCCAACCTCATGCCGATGGCGATAGGGCAAGCCACAAAGCAACCAAGCCGCGTCACAACAGTCGCCGAAGACCTATACAATAAGACCAAAACTTGAGGCCAACACAGACCAACGTACCCCACCCATTGCGCCAAAAAGAAGTCGGCAAGTGGACGGCAGGGCCTGGACGGACCTAGAAACGGCATCATCAGGAGAGCGCCTGCGATGGTGTACATTGCGCCAAGGAGGCCCATGCCCATAGTAGAAGCGGACACCGAAGAGAGCCATGCCACCGGAAGTCCTCTTCCAACAAGACTACACCTCCAAGAAGGGAACGACACCATGGCGCCGTCGCCACCTGGTCCAAACACCGGACCAAGGGTTTCCCTTGAGCACGAGGAAGGGAGTCGGATCGGGGACCAAAGCAACACCTCCGCGAAGGGAACGGCGTCCACAGACGTCGCCGTTGCAAGCCTCGACGACGCGAAGCAGGGATTTCTCCCAGCCCAAGATCACAAAACGCAAACTTTCTGGAGCTGCTCAATCGGGCTGACCAGCACGACCGAAGACATCGCAACATGCAGCACATCAGCCTAGCAGCCTCCACCATCTCCAGCACCCTGGCCAGTGCCACCCCGGCCAAGGACAGCTCCACCGCATCCGCCGCCAGGTCCGCCACCACGAACCACCTCCTCCACGAAGCGGCAACCCCCTCCAACCTCCAGCCACAGCCATGGTAGGCCGAGACAAACCAGGCTGGAGGGAAGTCCCCCTCGAGCCATTTGCTTCCACCTGAACCACCACCGAGACCGCCTAGAGCCTGCAGCGACGTTGGGTCCACACCCAGCCAGAACCGTGGGCACCGCGCCCTACCAGCACACCTGCGCGCCACCATGGAGTTCAACCACCAGCTACCACGGTCGGCGCCGCGCAGCACCACCGTCCCGCGCACGGATCCAGGCGTCAGAGCTTCGATCCGGCGAGGCCGCGCCACCCCTGTGGCCGAAGCCATCGCCACCGTCGAGCGCAGACAACCCAAGCTACCGCACGCCGGCCAGCTCGTCCTAGGGCTGCCGCCCTGGCCTCCTCGCGTTGGTTCGCCAGCCGCCGCCGTCCCTGTCAACGGGGCAGGCCTCCAGCACCGCCCTAGGAGACGGAGAGAGCACCCCCGCCGCCTTCGGCAGCGGGGCCTGCCGCCACCATGGCGAAGGCCGGCAGCAGCAGCGGTGAACGGGAGCAGGGGGCTCGAGCGGCGGCGGTGCTAAGGTTCCCCTGGAGTCGCCTGGGAGCGACGCGAGGGGAAAGGGGAGACTGTTGTATATACTATTGAAGGGTTTAATAAGCAGTCCAAAGTTTTATTAGAATTTTCAAAAAAGTTTTGAATGCAAACACGATTTTTATTATGTTCTTTTTAGAGATGATTAGTTGTTTGGTTTGGAAGAGTATAGCAGCGGGAGAGAAAATTGATGTGTTCATCAAAACACCCATCAGCGCAGCATGACGGGAGCATGGAGGCGCATGCTGAGGTATAGAAGAAATGAGTATCCTACTTTAATGTCCATTACCGCAGAGCATGCATGTGTGGCCATATATGTATTGACCAATCTCGCTTCAACCCTTAGAACCAACCTTTGCTTGGAGGGTTAGTAGGATGGTGGTACCCCAATACTATCAGCAATTAAAAATCAGGTTGGACACTTTAATGTCTCGTAAAGAGACGGATTCTTCTTTGAGTGGGAGGTGACATTTGCATCGATAGCAAAATATTTATGGTGACTTCATCAATCTGAAGACTCGTCGGCTCAGTCTCTCTAGGCGTAAGTGTATGTATATTTTTTGTTGTATTATGTTTCTCAAAAGAAGGTTCCCTTTAACCTTTGTATGCTGCAATTTAATGTGCCTTATATTGCATCGGAAGAAGAAAATATCGCGCGTTTTTAGTGCTTCATTCATGTTGCCACTTTTCATGTTCGCCGCCGTCATCGATGACGGTAGGAGTTTTAGTGTTCGCAGTTCAAAAAATTAATGAAGCCACATCCATGTCTTTGACGACGCCTCCTTCAACATCACACTATCACTGAATGGAAGAGTTGTGGTTCATTGAGGTGAGATTGTTTATATAAATTTATTTGTTAATATTCAAAAGCAAACATATTTTAGTATGTTTTTTTAGAAAATGTATTTTGTTTGTTTGATTTGCAAAATTGTACTATGTTCCTTTTCTTTTTTTTAGACTTTTCACAAATGCAAGTACGTTCCTATTCACCATCGATAATAAAAGGAAATTTACATCTATTTCGATTTTAATTTTCGGGTGGAGCGGCAGGACAGCCACGTACACCCATGACGTGAACTCCTCGTTCTGAGGACACAGTTGAAACTTGAAAGCGCCCCCCGTCTCTCTTCCCCTTCCTGACGTTTAGACATTTTTTAGCTCCAAGTTTTCTCATCCGCGAAATCAGTAGTGGCCTGCCTGCTTTGAATTTTCTCTGATGTAGGTGAGCTTCGCTGGCTCTCTCTTCCTTCTTGAAGATTTATTAGCTCAAGCTTTTGCTGCAACCTTCCTCTTAGGCTGGGCACAACACCCATCGCCTCGTCTTTCTCGTTCCTGATCCTGAAATTCCTTTCGTTTATTGATCCCCATGATGCTGCCTTGATACAAGGAACTTAAAAGCATATATAAATTGGGATGATTTCAAATAAGGAGCCGAGGTGGGACTATTTGATGAGTAAGTCAACCTTCGTTCTGACCAAAGGACTTGCGTAACTCAGTTGGCTGCTGGTCCGAGAAAGAGCCCGGTCGTGAGTTCGAACCTCACATCCCTCTAGCCACCATCGTTTTTGAAACAAAGGGCTGGCCCAGTACGGCACATACGGTGACTGGCGATGGCCGAACCTACGGTGACGACCACGGATGAAACCAAATTGTAAATCTTTACGTATCCCAAATTAGTACCACCTCGTTTATATTATGATTTTGTCCATACAAATTGTAAAGGCGTATTATGACGTAAGAAGAAAGCGTATTGTGACGGTGAACCCGACAAACTCGTTCCGTGCTTTATTATTAGGTAAAGATTATTATTCCCCTGCAATATTTTTTTTAATGATTATACACATAGTACTATTTTTTGTTTGTTTATTCAACAATAAGACCTCTGTGTTTGCATGTAAATAATCGGGTCACATATTACACTAGGGGTAAAATGGTCTTTTTAAGTCAGACTTAACACCGTTACTAGCCAAAACTGACAAAAGTGTCACATAGGGAACAAAATAAAGTTTGAGTGTGGAAAAGGGAAAAAACAAGTTTTTTAGGCCAAAAGGAGAAGCAAAATTTAAGAAAAGGCTAAATAAAGAATTCTCTCTTAAATCAAGGGCTCAACGTCCTGCGCGGTCTGGAAGACGAGACCTCACAAAGAAAAGTTCAGTCCTCTTGTTGCTTTGGTAACATGAAAGTGCAGGGCACCACGCTTTCACCTAAACAAAAGTACTGCTACCTCCATTAATACCACGCTTTCACCCAAACGAAAGGAAGGCCAACTTCAACGCACGACCCGAAATTGTCTGCTTGTGTCTGTTTGGGGGTATCAATCAAGGGAGCAAACGAACAATTATCCGTTTTCGATCTATTCCCGGTCCAAATTTAGGTCGTGTTTGCGTTCAAACGGACGCGCGGGACACGCGCTCTTGTCCTCCCCTGGCCCGCTCATTGGGACACACTGCGCCCACTTTCCCTCCCGTTCCCAAAAACCCTCCCGCGCTCCCCCTTCCCTTCCTCCTTCATGGCCGGCGCCCAGAAGAAACCAGCGCCCTGGCCGCCACCGAGCGCCTCACGAGGAAGAAGAATGACGCGAAGAAACCACGGTTGGAGCTCATGTCGGCGAAGCTCGCGCGACTTGACCAGGAATCGGCCAAGAGGAGGGCCCAATGGACAAGGGAGGTGGAGAAGAAAGCCGTTGCCGAATTCACCACCGAGATCGCGGCCATCCAGCAGGCTGTGCAACACAAGGCCATCGTCGACCAAAATGAGGCTATCCTAGCCAAGGCCATGCAGGCAACGATGACGCAAGCCCTCGTCATGCTAGGGTCGTGCCGAGCAGGGCTAGCCATTTCTCTCCATCGCCGCCGACATGGCCGCGGCGAGCACAGGCTCGTCAGTCGTTCGCCCTCCACAGTACTAGTCGCCGAGCTCCTCCATAACACCGGAGATGCCCGGGGTTCATCCGTCGTGGCTGCATGGCCAAACCCGATTAACCATGTCGCCGGACGGCAGCGTGATTACGGCGGCCATCCCTGCCACCTCGACCGTCATCGACCTCAATGCCACGTCTGGGTTCAATGGCGCTGGCCAGTCGTCCAACGGGATGCAAAGGAAGCAACCCCGGTCGATTCCTATGGCCAATCTTTCTAGCGCCCGCAAGCTATTTGACGAAATGGTAATCCCGACGCCGACGACCGACGACCCTGACTACACTTCATTCATGAAGAACGTCATCTACGAGGGCCGTGGCCAGGCCTTCAACGTCGACGACTAAGGCTATGCCTACGATTCTGACGAGATCCAAGGCCAAGACGGTCGCGACCAAGATGGTGTCGACCACTTCGATGCCCGTGAAGAAGAAGAGGCCGACGTCCACGACAACTCATAGCATGATGATGACATGTATTGTGAAGATGAGGAAGAAGAGGTCACCATTGCGGAGAAGCCATTGTTTATTGATGAGCTCACCCAAAGAGCCGAGGCACAAAGGAGTAAGGAAAGCATTCGCACGAGATCATACAACAAAGAGGACACTTTGATTTGCGAGAGTTGGATGGAGATAGGCCAAGATCCCAAGACAGGTGCCGAGCAAAAAGGATTCATCTTTTGGACGAGAGTTCATAAAATCTTTCATGAGCGGAGGAAGTTCGCAAGCACCCCAAGAGGCCTCGGCCCTCGACTATGACCTTTCTTTTTGAAGGCTGGCAAGTGTGCCGGCTGGTGGCTTTGTTGCCGACGAGAAAACTTGTTCATTTTGAAGGATTTCTAGTGTGCCGGCCGCTGATTTTGTTGCTAGCATGAAACTTGGGGCTTGACCATTTTATAGGCTGGCATATGTTTGTCGACACTGCTTTGTTGTCCGCATGAACTATGTCGGCTCGCATTAAGAGCTCCGTCTGCTGATAAAATTACATTTACAAAAATTTGCATGCAGTCGAACAAGATGTGACCGAGATGTGTCTCTGCGTTGGGCACACGGCCGACGCATGCAGAAAAACTTCCGGATGCTGCCTCATTGTCCGATCCAAACGGATAAAATCCGGACAAAGCGGATGTCTCTTTGGGAACGTTGGTTGGTCCTTGGCCGGAGTACCAACAATTTTGTTTCCAAGGTTGGGCTAACCAGAATCCACGGAGGCGACTTTGGACACTGTTTTTATTGGGTGGATCCCACCATAGAGCATGCGCAATGTGCATTGTGACTGGAACCAGAGACGAGACAGATTGGCTGGTTGCGGTACTGCACATTGCAACTAGGAGAAATGAAAAGGGAGAAAGGAAAATGTGGTAGGAAAAAGAAGTGATTTGTTTCTTGTCTTGAAGAGAAAGTTTTAGACACTAGATACAAAGAGAAACTTTAGTGCAAAGCGTGATGTGGGAAATTTTAGCGCTGGCAACCACAATGTGCGTGCTCGGCCAAGGACCTCAAGGTAGTATAGTCATGATGATAACTCTTTTCACACCTTTGGAACCAAGGAATGATTGCAAGCTCATGCGCACTACATGCATTTTGGAAGAAGTAAGCTAGGATTTTATATTTTCTATAGAAGCCATTCGGATCATACGATTGAGGCTGTCAATTTTCCTATTGAGAGCATACTTTATGACCCGAAAATGCATAGGGGGCACTCGGCAACGCCTCACCATTAAACAAGGATAGGGATCCGTATCACTATATTAGTTCAGGTGTATTCATTAGTTTAGTTCGATGTATAGTATTTTTATTTAAGAGAAGTATAAGACTACCCACGAAAGGAGTAAAATATGTGGTAACATCACATTTATCTAGATAAAATAGATGATGTGGCAAGTAATCAATGAAAAAAGAAGCATGTGGTAATATAGCTAGTTACTAGGACATCACACATATCTGAACAAAATGAGTCTATAACCTAATAAATGAAGTAATGCATGACACTGCGCATATGTTACTTCCTACTATGGCCTCCTTTGGTTCATAGGATATAAATACTCTAGGAATAGGAATTTCATAGGAAGTGAGATGACATGCATCTCAATTTCTATAAAGAAAGAGATGCCATTTGATGCATAGGATAGGAATTTTTTCATTGAGTCTAGGCTAATAATTTTTTTCTTTAAAATGTGAAGGATTGGATCCTATCCTACATAGGAATATGAATACATTCCTACAAACCAAAGGACCACATATGAATTTTTCCTTTTAAAATTATATCCTATGAAATTCCTATAAGATCCTACAAACCAAAGGAGATCATAGACGTAGTAATATAGACTAGTAACATATGCATGTTACTACTCTAAATTACTTCCCACGGTGGGAAGTCTAAGATTGTACCCTTCTACACACTCTTAATAATCAGAGATAATAAATGTGTCCATTGTGGACGACTTGAATGACATCTGATAGGCGACCCCGCGTGCATGCAGTCTTTGT
This sequence comes from Secale cereale, assembly GCA_902687465.1. NCBI lineage: Eukaryota > Viridiplantae > Streptophyta > Magnoliopsida > Poales > Poaceae > Secale > Secale cereale. The sequence continues at coordinate 823,907,181 of LR738711.1, read as the reverse complement.
TAACCCTCACATTACAAGACATCTAATATTCATGTTGTCTAACTAGCGACTAATTAATCAGAGAAAAACATCTTTCACAAGTTTATATTTCTACCAAGTTTGTAAATATCAGTTCAACTTAAAAATATGTTCAATTGATTTAAATCATTTCCAAGGTTTAGATAATGTGAAATAAATTCCATGAAGTTATGTGTTTTCTATAAAAACCGAAAATCTCATCCCGATATAATAGAAGTAAATGGTGGATTTCATAGTTGTAAAAAAAATCAATTCCTTGAAAAGTCATGATACAAATTTCATAAAACTACTCCATCTGTCCAGGTGTATAAGCCATGTTAGGTTGGGCAGTGTAATCAAGATGGAGGGGAAAACAAGAGAACTTGATGTTCATTTGCTAACTAATAGCATTGTATGCAATGAACTAATTATTGCGTGTCATTTTTGATAATCTCAAGTCATTAAAAGCATGCACACCACATCTCTAATTAATTAGCCGCTAGTGTTCAGTTCTTTGCATAAACTTATGAAAGATGTGAAATATAACCTTGTCAAGAAACAAGAAACGGGGTGGGAGTTAATGCATACCAAGTTGTGAAAGATGTGAAATATAAACTTGTTGCATACCAAGTTTTCTAATAATTTAATTAGTGTTCAGTTCTTTAATAATTGGTTGATATGTCAAGAAACAAGAAACGAGGTGGAAGTTAATGCACTGTGCTTAAGCGTTTTGTGATTATTTTATTTTCTTAAGGTGATTTATACACCTAGACGAAGGGAGTAGTAAAGACATACTTTCTCCGTCTAGGTGTATAAATCACCTTACGAAAATCAAATAGTTCCAAAACACATAGGTGTGGTGCATTAACTCTCACGTTGTTTTTCTTGTTTTTTGACATAAATAAAAGAATCAACCAATAAGAGATGTGAAGCGTGTATGCTTTTAATGATTTGAGACTACCAAACATGATATGCATTGGTCAGTTCATTGCATTCAATGGTATTAATTAGCAAATAAACATTAAGTTATATTATTTTTCTCTCTACTTTGATCACGGTGCACAATCTAAGATGACTTATTCATCTAGACGAAGGGAGTACACTGTTTTTCAGAATTAGTGTTGTCTTTATATTTAGGTGAAATGACTGTAATTCTTCAATAGACAAACGAGGATCATCATCTATCCGCATGCGCCGGACTAGCTAACTACTATGTAATTTTTTCCTCTTATAAGCACCGTATGTCGTTGATGCGTGCTAGTGAACTTGTACCACCTACCATTAGTGTTAATATCAATCGTGTTCAAGCGAACTTTTTGTCGACTCAAATCCCGAATGGACAGAGGATCGGCCGTGATTTCGGAGCGCTACTAGTCCACATCCCTTATGACCTCAGTTTCATAGTAGATTTAACAAGAACTCTCATCTCCTTTTATTTTTCTTTTGAGAAGTCATGAAGATGATTGGTGCACCATCAATCTTGTGCCCATAGTTACAGTTATATATAAAAAGAGTTAAGGATGTGCAAAATGTCTTGTGAGTAAGAGCATCTACAACCAAACTTGGCAAATCGGGCCGCTCAAATGCCCGCGGACGCGTCCACGGCACTGACCGGACACCCCTCATATTTCTCATTCTGCATCCGGATATCTCATATCCGGCGTCTTATATCCATACCACTCATGCACACGTTGATCTATCCTACGTGATCAGACGAAGCACAACAAAATTGAGTTGCAAAGGAACACAAGATCGGCTGCAAATGGATAAACATACTTCACAACATACAAAAGATCATAGTTCGTCGACGGACAAGTTCATAAACTTCTACAACTAAACCGATGTAAACATTGAGTTGGCGGGCCGGAATCACCACTTCCTCGCCGAGCCTTTGCCCTTACGGTCGCCGGCGCAGCTGTACGCGTCCGCGGCTGATGAAGGGTCTTGGTCGTCGGACGACGAGGTGCCGCTATCGCCGCCATCGGAGTCTGAGTCTGAGAGGACGATGAGCCCCTTCATCCGACGGACAGCCCTATCCTGCTCCCGCTTGAGCCTTTCCACCCGAACCTTCTTCGCCGCTGCCTCCTTCACCTCGCGCTCCGACTAATCAATGGCTAGTCGGAGCACCTTGGTGTTCTTCCGTCGGAGGCGGCGATTGTCCGTCTCCGCCGTCGTGAGGGAGCGGCGGTACACCCAGGCGAGGAGACGCTTGTTCTCGTCGGCGTCTGGCTCCATCCCGCGGCGGCGGCGCGCGGACTACTCCTCCGCCTCCCTCTCTCATGCACGTTGCCTCACACGGCGCGCGGCGCGCGCCTCCGACTCCGAAGTGCGCGGTTGGGCCGGATGCACGGGCACATGCACCCAATGTTGGCCACGTGTAGGAGTGGCCGGCGGGGAAAGGAGATGACGCGGGGCCAGCGCGGACTATGCTGACCGGGCGTAACTACGCGCGGGCCGGGAGGGTCCAGCTCTGGCGTCCGCGCTGCGCCGGCACGGGAGGTGCAACGACGCTCCAAATCCAGAGTTGCCGCCGGTCTCAACCTTGCACTGCTCCAGCGCAATACGAAGGGCCATCTCCTCCTCGTAGTCGATTGAAGCTTTGATTTCGTAAGTATCGCGTGAGTATTAGCAATTATTAAATACTAAGTGATTGTTGAGTATGTGAAACTTGCTATACAAAGCTCTTACATTGACTCTTTCCGATGCTATGATAAATTGCAAATGCTTCAATAACTGAGATCTTAGTTTGTTAGTTTTCAATAAGGTTTATGATTCATACTTTACATTGTGAATAAGTTATCACTTCAATATAAGAAATTATATGACAATATATTGTTGTTCTAAAGATGATCATGATGCCCTCATGTCTGTATTTTATTTTATCAACACCTCTATCTCTAAACATGCGGTCATGGTTATCGATTTCGGTTTTCGCTTGAGGATAAGCGAGGTCTAAGCTTGGGGGAGTTGATACGTCCATTTTGCATTATCCTTTTATGTTGATATTTATTGCATTATGGACTATTATTTCACATTATGGTACAATACTTATGCATTTTCTCTCTTATTTTGCAAAATTTACATGAAGAGGGAGAATGCCAGCAGCTACAATTCTGGACCGGAAAGGTGCAAATCTGGGTGGCCTATTCTGCACAACTCCGAAAGTCCTGAAAATCAATGGAGAATTATTTTTTAATATACAAAATATATTGGGCGAATAAAATATAGAGGGGGACCCACCAGGTGGCCACAAGTCTGGGGGGCGCGCCCCTGGTAGGCCTAGTGTGCCCCCTTCCGCTATATGATGTCTTTTGACTTGGAAAAAAAATCAAGATAGAACTATTGGGACGAAGCCACCGTCTCGAGGCGGAACATGAGCCAAAACAATTTAGGGCTCCAGTGGAGCTGTTCTTCCGGGAAAACTTCCCTCCGGGATGCTCTTTCTTGACTATAAGCCTTGCAAGCAATGTGACTAATGAGTTAGTTACGGGATGATGCATTACAGAATGAGTAAAGAGACTTGCCGGTAACGAGATTGAACTAGGTATGATGATATCAACGATCGAATTTCGAGCAAGTAACATACCGATGATAAAGGGAACAACGTATGTTGTTATGCGGTTTGACCGATAAAGATCTTCGTAGAATATGTAGGAGCCAATATGAGCATCCAGGTTCCGCTATTGGTTATTGACCGGAGATGTGTCTCAGTCATGTCTACATAGTTCTCGAACCCGTACGGTCTGCACGCTTAACGTTCGATGATGATTTGTATTATGAGTTATGTGATTTGATGACCGACGTTTGTTTGGAGTCCTGGATGAGATCATGGGCATGACGAATAGTCTCGAAATGGTCGAGACGTAAAGATCGATATATTGGAAGGCTATATTCGGACACCGGAAAGGTTCCGAGTGATTCGGGTATTTTTTGGAGTACCGGAGAGTTACGAGAATTCGTATTGGGCCTTAATGGGCCATATGGGAAAGGAGAGAAAGGCCTCAAGGGTGGTCGCGCCCCTTCCCCATGGACTCGTCCGAATTGGACTAGGGAAAGGGGGTGCCCCCTTCTTTCCTTCTCCTTCTCCCTTCCCCTTTTCCTATTCCATGTGGGAGGTGGAATCCTACTAGGACTAGGGAAACCTAGTAGGACTCCACACTTTAGGCGCGCCCTATGAGGGCCGGCCTCCTCCTCCCTCCATCCTTTATATACGTGGCCAGGGGCACCCCATATACACACAAGTTGATTTTAGCCGTGTGCGGTGCCCCTCTCCACAGATATACACCTCGGTCAGATCGTTGCAGTGCTTAGGCGAAGCCCTGCGCCGGTAGCTTCATCATCACCGTCACCACGCCGTCGTGCTAACGAAACTCTCCCGTGACGCTCAACTAGATCAAGAGCTCGTGGGACGTCATCGAGCTGAACGTGTGCTGAATGCGGAGGTGCCGTACGTTCGGTACTTGGATCGGTTGGATCGCGAAGACGTTCGACTACATCAACCGCGTCACTAGACACTTCCACTTTCGGCCGACGAGGGTACGTAGACACACTCTCCCCTCTCGTTGCTATGCTTCTCCTAGATAGATCTTCCATGAACGTAGGAATTTTTTTAAATACTACGTTCCCCAATAGTGGCATCATGAGCCAGGTCTATGCGTAGATGATATGCACGAGTAGAACACAATGAGTTGTGGACGATAATAGTCATACTACTTACCAACATGTCATACTTTGATTCGGCGGTATTGTGAGATGAAGCGACCCGGACCGACATTACGCGTACACTTACGCGAGACTGGTTTCACCATTACGAGCACTCGTTGCTTAAAGGTGACCGGCGGGTGTCTGTTTCTCTCACTTTAGTTGAATCGAGTGTGGCTACGCCCGGTCCTTGTGAAGGTTAAAACAACTCACTTGACGAAAAATTGTTGTGGTTTTGTATGCGTAGGTAAGAACGGTTCTTGCTAAGCCCGTAGCAGCCACGTAAAACTTGCAACAACAAAGTAGATGGCATATAACTTGTTTTTTGCAGGGCTTGTTGTGATGTGATATGGTCAAGACGTGATGAGTTATACGTTATTGTATGAGATGATCATGTTTTGTAAATTATCGGCAACCGACAGGAGCCTTATGGTTGTCTCTTTATTGTATGAATTGCGAAGGCCATGTAATTGCTTTACTTCATCACTATGAGTTAGCGATAGTAGTAGTAGCAATAGTTGCGAGACGACCACGACACTACAATGAAGATCATGGTGTCTAGCCGATGACGATGGAGATCATGACGATGCTTTGGAGATGGAGATCAAAAGCACAAGATGATGATGGCCATATCATGTCACATATTTTGATTGCATGTGATGTTTATCTTATTATGCTTCTTATTTTCCTTAGTACGGCGGTATCATTATAAGATGATCCCTTACAAAATTTCAAGGTACATGTGTTCTCCCTCAGTATGCACCGTTGCGAAAGTTCGTCGTGCCAAGACACCACATGATGATCGGGTGTGATAAGCTCTATGTTCAAATACAACAGATGTAAGACAGTTTTGCACATGCATAATACTCGGGTTAAACTTGATGAGCCTAGCATGTACAGACATGGCCTCAGAACACTGGAGACCGAAAGGTCGAGCGTCAATCATATAGTAGATATGATCAACATAAGATGTTCACCATTGAAAACTACTCCATCTCACGTCATGATCGGACATGGTTTAGTTGATTTGGATCACGTGATCATTTAGATGACTAGAGGGATGTCTATCTAAGTGGGAATTCTTTAGTAATATGATTAATTGAACTTTAATTTATCATGAACTTAGTCCTGGTAGTATTAGCATATCTATGTTGTAGATCAATAGCTCGCGATGTAGCTCCCCATTTATTTTTATTTGTTCCTAGGGAAATGTAAGTTGAAAGATGATAGTAGCAATGATGCGGACTTGTTCCGTGATCTGAGGATTTTCTTCATTGATGCACAGAAGAATTATGTCCTTGATGCACCGCTAGGTGACACACCTATTGCAGGAGCAGATGCAGACGTTATGAACATTTTGACAAAAGCTCGGTATGATGACTACTTCATAGTTTAGTGCACCATGCTTTATGGCTTAGAACCGGGACTTCAAAAATATTTTGAATGCCATGGAGCATATAAGATGTTCCTAAGAGTTTAAATTGGTTTTTCATACTCATGCCCGTATCAAGAGGTATGAGACCTCTGACAGTACTTTGCCTACAAGATGGAGGAGAATAGCTCAACCAGTGAGCATGTGCTCAGATTGTCTGGGTACTACAATTGCTTGAATCAAGTGGGAGTTAATCTTCCAGATAAGGTAGTAATTGACAAAGTTCTCAAGTCACTATCTCCAAGTTACTAGAACTTCGTGATGAACTATAATATGCAAGGGATGACGGAAGTAATTCCCGAGCACTTCGCGATGCTGAAATCGGCGACGGTAGAAATCAAGAAAGAGCATCAAGTGTTGATGGTGAACAAGACCACTTGTTAGTAAAGGGCAAAGGGATAGAAGGGGAATTTCAAGAAGAATGACAAGCAAGTTGTCACTCCTGTGAAGAAACCCAAAGCTAAACTCAAGCCTGAAACTAAGTGCTTCTACTGCAAAGGAAATGCTCGCTGGAAGTGGAACTGCCCTAGATACTTGGCGGATAATAAGGATGGCAAAGTGAACAAAGGTATATTTGATATATAGATTATTGATGTGTACTATACTAGTGTTCATAGCAGCCCCTGGGTATCTGATACCGGTTCAATTGCTAAAATTAGTAACTAGAAACGAGAGTTGCAGAATGAACAGAGACTAGTTAAAGGCGAAGTGACGATGTGTGTTGGAAGTGGTTCCAAGATTGATATGATCATCATTGCACACTCCCTATACTTCCGAGATTAGTGTAGAACCTAAATAAATGTTATTTGGTATTTGCGTTGAGCATGAATGTGATTTGATCATGTTTGTTGCAATACAGTTATTCATTTAAAATCATAGAATAATTGTTGTTCTGTTTACATGAATAAAACCTTCGATGGTCATACACCCAATGAAAATAGTTTGTTGGACCTCGATTGTAGTAATACACATATTCGTAATATTGAAGCCAAAAGATCCAAAGTTAATAATGATAGTGCAACTTATTTATGACACTGCCGTTTAGTTCATATTGGTGTAAAGCGCATGAAGAAACTCCATGCTGATGGGCTTTTGGAATCACTTGATTATGAATCACTACTACTTCTCGAGGTTGCGTTGTATTCCCTCAAAGAGGAAAGGGTGATGCAGAAGAGTAGCGTAAGTATTTCCCTCAGTTTTTGAGAACCAAGGTATCAATCCAGTAGGAGACCACGCGCGAGTCCCTCGCACCTGCACAAACAAATAAGAACTTCGCAGCCAACGCGATAAGGGGTTGTCAATCCCTTTACGGTCACTTACGAAAGTGAGATCTGATAGAGATGATAGTTTGATATTTTTGATATTTTTGGATATAAGAACAGAAAGTAAAAGCTGAAAAGTAAAGTAGATTGTAGATTGATATGTTGAGAATAGACCCGGGGGCCATAGTTTTCTCTAGTGGCTTCTCTCATGATAGCGATATTCTACGGCGGGTAAACAAATTACTGTCGAGCAATTGATAGAAAAGCGAATAATTATGAGACTATCTAGGCATGATCATTGTATATAGGCATCACGTCCGAGACAAGTAGACCGAAACGATTCTGCATCTACTACTATTACTCCACACATCGACCGCTATCCAGCATGCATCTAGAGTATTAAGTTCATAAGAACAGAGTAACGCCTTATGCAAGATGACATGATGTAGAGGGATAAACTCAAACATAGTGATATAAACCCCATCTTATTATCCTCGATGGCAAAAATACAATACATGCCTTGCTGCCCCTACTGTCATTGGGAAAGAACACCGCAAGATTGAACCCAAAGCCAAGCACTTCTCCCATTGCAAGAACTATAGATCTAGTAGGCCAAACCAAAATAATAATTCGAAGAGACTTGCAAGTATATTATAATCATACATAAAGAGTTCAGAAAAGAACCAGATATTTCTCATAGATAATCTTGATCATAAACCCACAATTCATCGGATCTCGACAAACACACCGCGAAAAGAGATTACGTCAAATAGATCTCCTTGAAGACCGAGGAGAACTTGGTATTGAGATCCAAAGAGAGAGAAGAAGCCATCTAGATACTAGCTATGGACCCGAAGGTCTGTGGTAAACTACTCACAACTCATGGTGATGCAATGATGATGATGTAGAAGCACTCCGTGGTAGATCCCCCCTCCGGCGGAGCTCCGGAACAGGCCCCAAGATGGGATCTCACGGGAACAGAAGGTTGCGGCGGTGGAACTAGGGTTTTCTCTGTTGTTCTAATAGTTTCGGGGTACATAGGTATATATAGGAGGAAGGAGGGCACCGGGGGCCAGACGGGGTGCCCACGAGACAGGGGGCGCACCCTATAGGGGGGGGGGCGCCCCCCACCCTCGTGGATGCCACGTCAACCCTACTCCGTGGTTCTCAAGTCTCCCGTACGTATTTTGCTCCAAAAATATCTCTCCCGAAGGCAAAAAAACAGCAATCTGGACTGGGCCTTTGGGTTAGTAGGTTAGTCCCAAAAATAATATAAACATGTATAACAAAGCCCATTAAACATCCAAAACAACATAAATTATAACATGGAACAATAAAAATTATAGATACGTTGGAGACATATCAAGCATCCCCAAGTTTAATTCCTGCTCGTCCTCGAGTAGGTAAATGATAAAAACAGAATTTTTGATATGGAATGCTAGCCAACATAGTTTTTCAATGTAATTCTCTTATTTGTGGCATGAATGTTCATATCAGAAAGATTCAAGACAAAAGTCTATATTGACATAATAAATAATAATACTTCGAGCATACTAACAAAGCAATCATGTCTTCTCAAAATACTATGGCTAAAGAAAGTTATCCCTACAAAATCATATAGTCTGGCTATGCTCCCTCTTCATCACACAAAATATTCATATCATGCAAAACCCCAATTTCAGCCAAGCACTTATTTTCATACTCTATTCTTCCAAACCTTTCAACTTTCACGCAATACATGAGCGTGAGCCATGGACATAGCACTATGTGGAATAGAGAGGTGGTTGTGGAGAAGACAAAAAGGACAGAGATAGCCTCACATCGACTAGGCGTATCAAAGGGCTATGAGATGCCCGTCAATAGATATCAATGTGAGTGAGTAGGGATTGCCATGAAACGGATGCACTAGAGCCAAAAATGCATGAAAGCTCAACAAAAGAAACTAAGTGGGTGTGCATCCAACTTGCTTGCTCACGAAGACCTAGGGCATTTGAGGAAGCCCATCGTTGGAATATGCAAGCCAAGTTCTATAATGAAAATTCCCACTAGTATATGAAAGTGACTAAACATGAGACTCTCTATCATGAAGAACACGGTGCTACTTTGAAGCACAAGTGTGGAAAAAGATAGTAGCAATTGTCCCTTTTTTGGGCCTTTCTTTTTTCTTTGGCCTTTCTCTTTTTTTTGGAGGGGCTTTGTTGATTTAGCCTTTCCTCATATTACAACTCGATACTAGAACAAATTATGACCTATATGAATGCCTCCGGCGGTGTACCGGGATGTGCAATGAATCAAGAGTGACATGTATGAAAAATTATGCATGGTGTCTTTGCCACAAATACGATGTCAACTACATGATCATGCATGGCAATATGACAATATGAAGCGTCTCATATGAACAGAACGGTGGAAAGTTGCATGGAAATATATCTCGGAATGGCTATGGAAATGCCATGATAGGTAGGTATGGTGGCTGTTTTGAGGAAGATATATGGTGGCTGTTTTGAGGAAGGATATATAGTGGGTGTATGGTACCGGCGAAAGTTGCGCGGTACAAGAGAGGCTAGCAATGGTGGAAGGGTGAGAGTGCGTATAATCCATGGACTCAACATTAGTCATAAGAACTCATATACTTATTGCAAAAATTTACGAGTCATCAAAACAAAGCAATCAACGCATGCTCCTAGGGGGGAGGTTGGTAGGAGTTAACCATTTCGCGCCCCTGACCTCCACACAAAGGTTGACACTCTACAAATACCTCATGCTCTAACTTCGTCACATAGCGGTTCACCATACGTGCATGCTACGGGAATCACTAACTTTAACACAAGCATTTCTCAATTTCATAATAACTCCACTAGCATGACTCTAATATCACTATCCTCATATCTCAAAACAATTATCAAGCATCCAACTTCTCATCATATTCAATGCACTTAGTGTGAAAGTTTTTACTACATTGATATTGGATGTTTATCTTGTGAAGTCTAGTTTTATAGCCAAAGCACATTACCATGTTGTTTTAATAGAATCTCAAATGGATATAAGTGAAGCATGAGAGATCAACAATTTATACAAAATATAATCACCACCATGCTCTAAAAGATATAAGTGAAGCACTAGAGCAAAAACTATTCAACTCAAAAGATATAATTGAAGCACATAGGGTGTTCTATCAATTCCTAGGCCATATTTAACTCTCTCAAATAGGTGTGTCTAGCAAGGATAATTGTGGCAAACTAACAATCAAAGACTCAAATTATACAAGACGCTCCATGTAAAACACATATCATGTGGTGAATAAAAATATAGCTCCGTGTATAGTTACCGATGGATGAAGACGAAAGAGGGGATGCCTTCCCGGGGCATCCCCAAGATTAGGCTTGTGGCTGTCCTTGAATTTTACCTTGGGGTGCCTTGGACGTCCCCAAGCTTAGGCTCTTGCCACTCTTTGTTCCATAGTCCATCAAAGCAATACTCAAAACTTGAAAACTTCACAACACAAAACTTAGACAAAAATCTTGTGAGCTCCGTTAGTTTAAGAAAGCAAACCACTACTCAAAGGTACTACAATGAATTCATTCCTTGTTTATATTGGTGTTAAACCTACTGTATTCCAACTTCTCTATGATTCATACTTCCCATACTACTCATAGATGCATCGAAACAAGCAAACAACACACGAAAAACAGAATCTTTCAAAAACAGAATAGTCTGTAGTAATCTGTAACTTTCGCATACTTCTGTGACTCCAATTTTTTTGAAATAAATTGGTAAACGTGAGGAATTTGTCTACTAATCATCTGCAAAAAGAATCAACTAAATAGCATGCTCTAGTAAAAACCGGTGACTATTCTAGCGAGCGCTAACGATTCTGTTTTTCGCAGCAAGATCATATAAACTTCACACAAGTCTTCCCAAAGGTTCTACTTGGCACAAACACTAATTAAAACACAAAACCACATCTAAACAGAAGCTAGATGCAATATTTATTTCTTAACAGAAGCAAAAACAAAAAAATAAATATAAAATTGGGTTGCCTCCCAACAAGCGATATCGTTTTACGCCCCTAGCTAGGCACGATACATGGATAGATCTAGGGAATGCCATCTTTGGAAGACATTTCTTTAATTAAGCACTTGTGATTCTTAGGCACTTCTTTATCCCTATTGATAATCAAACTTTTGGGCAAGAAATCAAGAAATTCAATTGTGTCAAAAGGTTCTCTTGCAAAATTAAGAAAATTAGGATGAACACTTATGGATTTGAGATCCACGATTCCTTTACTAGATGTTTCACCCTTGTCTTTAGGAACATACATGAACTTAGATAATTTAGTGGTAGAAGGATTTGGAGTAATTTTTATAGCAGAAAGAGCAGAACCCACATTAGTAATAATATCCTCAAGCTTATTGATTATAGTAGAATCTTGATCTATTTTTTCTTTAACTATGGGTTCCTTTTCCTTAAGATTTTTCAGAACAACTCCTACCTTGGATCCATATTGGGTAATTTCATTATTGATTTTTCTATCCAAGTTCTCTACCAGTTCTACCGTAGCCACTTTGTTTTCAATGATTTCTAACCTTTGCATAACATGCTCCAAAGTTAAAGCGGTCCCATTAACCATAAGAGGTGGTGAGCCAAATAATTCAATCATTGCATTATAGGAATCAAAAGTATGGCTACCCAAGAAATTCCCTCCAGTAATGGTATCTAAGATAAATCTATTCCATGGAGTTATGCCGACATAAAAATTGCGAAGAAGCACGGAAGTGGAAAGCTTCCTACTAGATCTATTTTGAGCATTGCAAATTCTATACCAGGCATCTTTTAAGTTTTCTTCCTCCCTTTGTTTAAAAATGAGAACCTCACTCTCGGGAGTATTGATAATGATAGGTGTGCAAGACATGATGACAAGCAAGCAAGCCACACACAAGCAAACAAGAAGCAAGCGAACGATAAACACACGGCAGAAGAAGGGCAAATAAAAAGGCAAGGGTGAAGTGGGGGAGAGGAAAACGAGAGGCAAAAATGTAATGCGAAGGATAAGGGTTTGTGATAGGTACTTGGTATATGACTTTTGCGTAAGCCTCCCCGGCAACGGCGCCAGAAATTCTTCTTGCTACTTCTCGAGCTTGCGTTGTATTCCCTCAAAGAGGAAAGAGTGATGCAGCAGAGTAGCGTAAGTATTTCTCTCAGTTTTTGAGAACAAGGTATCAATCCAGTAGGAGACCACGCGCGAGTCCCTCGCACCTGCACAAACAAATAAGAACTTTACAGCCAACGCGATAAGGGGTTGTGTGACGACCGGATATATTAAGCTACGACAAACCTCTGTTAATGATGCCACGTCACCACGATTACTGTTGTTAATCTCACGATGATTCGAATCTCGTTTGAATTAAAATTTGAAATAAAGTTAAATAATCAAAGTTTTCAAAAGTCAAAACTAAAATGTTCTGAATGTAGAAAATATTTCACAAGTAATTATCGTGAAGAAATCACATTTTTATAACATGTTTAAATGCACTAAATAATTGAAACAGTGGCTAAAATGATTAACTAAATGATTATAATAAATTATAAAATAATAAAATATTTTATTAGGAATAAGAATTAATGTGGCAGTAATATATTTATAAGTACTAGTTTAGGTGCTATTGGTAAAATTTTGTAAAACTTAAATAAAAAAAAGCAATGAAAAAAAGCACTATGCACTAACTAGGCCCAACACATATTGTACACATAGAGCCTACTGGTACAGTGCAATAGGCCCAGCCCATGCCGGCCTTTCCCCTACCTCTGTACAGAGGGGAGGCAGGGGCATGGCGTGGCAGCCATCCGGCCACCATGGCCGCGCCTTGGCCCCGTGTCGCCCATCTGCGACTCCCCTCGAGGATAAGAGCCTCCTCAACCCCGCGGACGAACCCTAGTCCCCTAACCTCCTCTCACTCCCTCTCCCTCTCACTCCCAAGCTCGCAGTCGCACTGCCCTCATCGCGCCCTCGTCGATCTTGCGGCCACCGACTACCCCGAGCCGCGCCACGGTGTCCAGGACTTCGCCATCGTCATCTCCTCCGCCCCCGCCTATGGATCGAGGAAAAGGCGCTTCATACGCTCGCCATCGCGCTCGTCTTCGCGCATGGTCGCCAATGTTCGTCGTCGGATGCCGCCGCTCCGAGCCGCCCCCGACCTACCCGACCTCACCATCGAGCTCATGGTGAGCTTCTCGACCGATTCCCCCTCCTCCCGGCCTCAATTCGTGCCCCTATATGTCGTTAGCTGATGCTCCCGCAACCTCCCATGGACGTCCCCTACTGCGATGTGGCCAACCCGAGCCCCGCGCCGCCTGCTCGCGGCCCTGCCTCGCCTACGCGCACGCGCGCCCAGCCTCGTCGCCCCTCTCGCCACTACCGCCCCGCTCGCCCCCGCCTCCGACTCCACTCGTGTCAGCCTCGAGCGCTCCCTGCCTTACGCGCGCCCAACCGCTTGCTGCCGTCGCTGCCTACCGCTCCCCTGCCGCTCCTCTCACTGCCGCACGTCGCCCCTGGCCGCGCGCGTTGATGACCGCCCCATGGCCGGGCCGGCTCCGCCCATCGCGGCTTTGCCGCTGCTGTAGCGGACTCCTAGCCGAGGCCTCCCATGGCGCTCGGTGTTGTGGCCTTTGCGGGCCGGTTGGGTTGCTATCGGGTGCACCAGATCCATTCTAGTTAAAATAACATTAGGGATTAAGTTAATTAGGAGTAGTCACCCACTAAGAATTGGGTCCCACATATTTAACTAGCATGTTTAACCACTTAAACTAACCCACAGTCAATGACGTATGGGCCCTACTGTCCAACTAAAATGGTTAAAAAAATATCTAACTAAATTATAGACAATGACGTGTGGGACCTGCCTACACTATTCACCACCTTGACCAGTCAATGTTGACTGGGTCAACTGGGCCCCACCGGCCCACTGTCAGCCTCTTGTACACTGTTGGGTGCACTGGACCGTGTGCACCCAGCCCTCTTCCTTCTTATTTAAATTAAATATAAATTCCAGAATTTCAGAAGATGATTAAAACTTTAAAAGTTAATATAAAATAATCTGTAACTCAGATGAAAATAATTTATATATGAAAGTTGCTCAGAACGACGAGACGAATCCGAATACGCAGTCTGTTCGTTCACCACACGTCTCTAACATAGCGAACATGCAACATTTCACCTCTGGTTCATCAGTCCAAAAACGCGAAACACCGGGAATACTTTTCCGGATGTTTCCCCCTTTGTCCGTATCACCTCCTACCACGTTAGGTCACACGTAGCACTGCGTTTTGCCATGTTACACTTTGTGATGCTTTGATTGCTCCGTTATTTATTATGTTCCCCCTCCGTTACTTCTCTCCGATAGACACCGGGACTGAGACTTCTGACGGTGCCACTGTGATCGACTACGTCGACGACGCCCGCTCCTTCTTGCCAAAGCAACGAGGCAAGCCCCCCCTTGATCACCAGATATCGCCCATTCTCTCTCTCTTATTCTTGCATTATATTTTCTACTATTGATGATTTGATAGCTCCAATTCTGTTGCATAGCCTGTCATTGTTGCTACCACTATTGATACCTTACCTGCTATCCTAATGCTTAGTATAGGATGCTAGTATTCCATCAGTGGCCCTACATTCTTGTCCGTCTGCCATGCTATACTATTGGGCCGTGATCAATCGGGTGGTGATCACGGGTATATACTATACTATTACATACACTTGATGATGTTTCGGATATGGGGGCTGTAGGGGCAGGTGGTTCCACCCAGGTAGTGGTGGGCCTGGGTTCCCGACAGCCCCCTGATGATTACTTTGTGGCGGAGCGACAGGGCAAGTTGCGACCACATAGGAGACAGGTAGGCCTGGCCCTGGTCGTTGTCCGGATTATTTCATAATAACATGTTTAACAGGATCTTGGTATTTGATCTAAGTCTGGCCATTTGGCCTATACGCACTAACCAGCTACGTGGGAATAGTTATGGGTACTCGACGTCGTGGTATCAGCCGAAGCCTTCTTGACGTCAGCGACTGAGCGGCGCGCGCCGGGTTGGACCGCGTAACGTAACTTCCTTAGTAATGGAAGTTGCTAGGTCTGCTCACCGGCCGCCCTCGCAACATGCATGTGTGCATTGGGCGATGGGCCCAGACCCCCGTGCACTTAGGGTTTAGACCGGCGTGCTGACCTTTCTGTTGTGCTTAGGTAGGGCTGCGACGTGTTGATCTTCCGAGGCCGGGCATGACCCTGGAAAGTGTGTCCGGCCAAATGGGATCGAGCGTGCTGGGTTATGTGGTGCACCCCTGCAGGGAAGTTAATCTATTCGAATAGCCATGTCCCTCGGTAAAAGGACGACCCGGAGTTGTACTCTTACCTCATGACAACTAGAACTGGATACTTAATAAAACACACCCTTACCAGTGCCAGATATAACTCGGTGGTTGCTCTCTCACAGGGTGATGTGCGGGAGGATCGCCGAGTAGGGTTATGCTATACGTGTTACTTGGTGAACTTACCATCTATTCTGTTCTACTGCTGCAAGACGGAGGCTGCGAGATGCGAGGATACTTGTTACTTCCATCTATTCTCTTCTACTGCTGCAAGATGGAAGTGGCCAGAAGCGTAGTCTTCGATTGGATTAGCTATCCCCCTCTTATTCTGGCATTCTGCAGTTTAGCCCACAGATATTACCCCCTTTACACATATACCATTGCATATGTAGTGTAGATCCTTGCTTGCGAGTACTTTGGATGAGTACTCACGGTTGCTTTGCTCCCCCTTTTCCCCCGTCTTTCTTCTTTCTGGTTGATGCAACCAGATCGGTGGAGTCTAGGAGCCAGAAGATCCCGAGGATGATTCTATGTGGAGTTCGGCTTCGAGGAGTAGTTAGGAGGTCCCAGGCCAGAGTCCTTGCCTTTTCGATCGTTGCTACTTTTGTGCTAGCCTTCTTAAGGCAAACTTGTTTAACTTATGTCTGTACTGAGATATTATTGCTTCCGCTGACTCTTGTGTTTTTGAGCTTTTGTATTCGAGCCCTCGAGGCCCCTGGCTTGTAACATAAAGCTTGTATTATTTTAATTTGTGTCTAGAGTTGTGTTGTGATATCTTCCAGCGAGTCCCTGATCTTGGTCGTACACATTTGCGTGCATGATTAGTGTACGGTCAAATCGGGGGCGTCACAAGTTGGTATCAGAGCCGACTGCCTGTAGGAATCCCCCTTTCCAACTCCTTGGCCGAAGTTGAGTCTAGTCTTTGAAAAACAAATTTACTAACTTGTTGTGTGGCTTACGGGCCCACATCACCAATGGATGGTATTAGGATCTTTTATTCCTTTTCTATGCTCTAGGACTCTGATCTCTCTTCTATTCGGGTTAAAATATGTTACTAACTCTGACTCTAGGTTCTCGTAACTATTTCTCTCGGAGGTCCCTTTTTCCGGAAGATTACCTGCTTCGTCAGAAGATTCTGAGGATATACCTCGATATTTTTCTAAGACCCTTGTGCTCATCGCCTTTGCAAATCACTACCACCGATATATCCCTATGGATATCTGCATGCACTTGTCATTCTCATGATCATTCCTCGTCGCTCTTGTTGTTACAAGATGCCTCGAAATATTCTCCGTTGTCCGAGAATCCTTTGAGTTTACTGTCTTGCAGTTTTATTTCGCATGAAAACCCTTACAGTTATTTTCTCACATTTATCGAGGATCCGTTCTTCTCAATTATTCATGTGACTCACAAAATTCTTCGGAATACTTTTCGATCTTTCGTAAATTTTCTGCAGCATGTTACTCTTGAAATTCTTGCATGCTTGCATTATGGTTAATTCCATATGACTATTAGTCTTCGTTAACATCCCTTGTCTTAGCCATTTCCTATTGATTCAATATGTGCGTATGCACGCAGTCATCACGTTATCCTTTTTAAAATTATCCTTTCGGCTCACACGTCATTCCGGACATGAGTTGGTTCTCGACAATTCAAACCTTTATTGATTGTCGAGCTAAGTATTTTCAACTTATCCATCCTTGATCAGAGTGTCTGCTTCTGATCCTTCATTTTGGAAACCATAATCTCTTTCTATTTAAGCATCAGACTAACAAGGGATTCTTGAATCTGATGCCTCTGCTTTCTCTCTTCCTCTGAGTGAGTACCGATACTCACATCAGCTCCGTTGTGGATCACCCGACCCGTTGTTGGATGGTTATCCGGCAGTGTTCTTCATATTCAAGCACCTTGTTAGTTCTTCCCCTGATACATAATTCCTTTGGTAAATTGTACCCTCTGCTTTTGCCAACCATGCTCTGCTTTCGAGGTTGTGTTTTTACTTTTGAAACTTGTGGTATGATACTAAGATGCCCGGTGGGTTGAACCTATGCCTTCCCATAATCCATGAGAACCCGAAAGTTCTCACAAGTCATACTCTTCCAGTGTTCTACCAGATAAAATTCCAACACTACAATTTTATGAAAGCGAGAGGTGAATGAAATGATATGCATTATAGAAGTGGGAGTCGACCTTGAACTTTGTGTTCATGCCCATGAAATTGATGTAGACCGTCTCAGAAGCTTCTTGCAAAATGATTATCGAGCTGTATGATTCTTTCGGTATTCTTGAATTGATTCCTTACAGATATGGTTCCGACCATGCTGTCCTGATCTGATATATCTGATGAGAATTCATTCCAGTGCCTCATCAATTTTTGGCAAGGTTGAAGTATCTACTGTCGTAGGTCAATGACCCGGTTCTACTACTATCATGTTCTACCTTCGAGTATTACCCCCTGGTATCTCAAAAATGTCTTGCCATTGCACCACATCTTACTAACTTTGTTGAGTAATGTCTTTCCTTGTCGTAATCACTCTACGGGTTCTGGGTTGTTGTCAACCGAGGACACCGACTAGTGAAATTATTCCGCACTACAAATCAAATACCCCTAGTATTTTTACTGGGAAATTCTGAACTCAATCTGGTCATTCCTAGACTATCAGCTGCATCATGGTCTTGCTATCTTTGACTGTGCTACCTCGTCCTTCTCTAGTGCACGAATTCTTCAGTGTGTGAGCACGACTTACATCGAGCTTTCAACATCATGTTGCTTGTCTTGAAAGGAAACTTTGGTTCCGAGCTTGCATCTTATATATTGATCGTATAACTTGCCACTTCGTCATTCCCTTGCTTGTTGCCGTTGCTATTTGATTGCATCCTCTTGAAACCTCCCGACAAATGTGTCGAAACACCTTCAAAACTTTGACTTCTTCCGAGATGTCAGTTGTGTTCATGATGAGAAATACCATCCTCGCCCTTGATGATTTTTATTATCATCGGCGACACCCTTGACTTCCTTTCATCGCGAACTTGTCTACTGTATGAACACAACTTGCTCTCCAGTTAGTGTTGTGTTCTTCCTTGAAGTATTACTGTCTTTTATGTCGAGAATGTTGTGGGGATTGCTCCACCTCTTAGAAATTCTTGGTATGATGATACTTCTCACCATCACCATTCTTCATTGGTCCCCGTGTTGTTTTTAACCGGGATACCAATATGCTAGCGATGCTGCTTGAGTTCTGTATTTCTAGCAACCCTATTGCTTTGAAGTTAACGATCCACAGCTCGTTATTAGACTGTTGGTTATTGAATCATCACTCTAACATTGATCTTGCTGCCTAAGGTCATGTTTCGGGCACACCTATCAACTAATGATTAATGGTGTATGTTTTCCTCGAGCATACAACATTATATCATTTGACTTGACAAGTGTCATCTTCTTGTTCACATTATTGTGAAAATCCCTCCATTTGGAATTCTCGATGAATTGTCGCTGAGCCCATCAGCCACCTCCTCATCCTCTCCTTGGATTAATGATGAACTAAATTTTTTGGGAACCCGCTCCCATAGTTTATTTCCGGAGAATCTTGCAATGTCATTTCGTCGATTTGTGTTGCACCTTTTTCTTCTCGAACATCCCGAGTCTGAGGTATCATGACACCAATCGGATCTGAATCTTGGTCAGATATGATGGCTGGGACAATTTCCGGGAGTTATAATGTTGGTCCTTTGATGACCCGGTAACATGATGTCATGCCTAACACCCCTGGCTGGAGGACCTATCATTATAATCTCTTTTGCTAGGATAACCATTCTTCTAGGAGGAAATTGTAAGACTTATCTTATAAGTTGCTCCTGATGGATCATTTGTGTATCCAAAGTTTGACCCTTGATTGAAACACCATACAATTGCTACCTCGAAGCATGACTATGATACCCCGCTCATCAACAAGAACGTTGGAGGCACGATGCTAAATGTTTCTTGGTCAGTTATCCAAACACCGTTGTATGGGTAACATCTTGATTAATCCTTGCCTCTTTATCTGAATGGTTGGGTGCTTGCTCTCCTACCCTGTCTGTCATGATTCTTCTTGTCCATGGGATGGACATACTCCTAATAATTGTGTGTAATCACAATTTTCCTTTCCATTTGTTTGTTTAACCTTTCCTTGATCTACATATAATCTAAGCAGTAATAATTATCTGCTTATGTAAACACCTTGTTGTACAACTCTGTCGGTAAGACCTTGTTACCATGGTTGGTAGCATTCTGGTAACCACTGATGGAAGAAAACATTGCCTACCGGTCCGCCTCGTTTCAACGAGCAAGAAAATGGTTCTCTTCGTCCCCCGTCCTTGGTACCGACATTGTTGCCAACTTAGCTGATAGACTATCCTCTGACATGCCTTGCTTTCTATGCAAGATGTCATCACCCTTCCTACTTTCAACCCACATGGTGGGCCCATAACCCACAGGTCCACTGGATCGAAACCTGACTCTCCTGTACAACCCTGATTCTATTGTATCCTTTGCACCTGGCTTCGTATGTGATTCACGAGCTAAATTCTATACCATTATTCACGCTGGAAGCAAACACCATGTTATTCTCGTTGTTCAAGCCCCCATTCCAGCTTCTGTCTAGGCCTCGAATGATTGCCTACCCATTTGAAACTTTGGCACCATCGTATTTTGCACTCAACGAATTCACTGAAATACAACTCGTGAGGTACCTCATGTATTTCCCATTGAGTTCACCGCCAGATGCCCAGCTTTGTGGAGATGCGTTCTTCCGAAGTTTTTCCCCCTAGTCGCGTTCGTAGGACGATGGAGATCCCAAAGAAAGGATGCCGACTTCATCATGATGACTTGAAGCAGAGAAATGAAGACAACAACATAAGGGATCAACCTCTTCGAAAGGGCAGCCAAGACCGAGAAGACTCGTTGGGTTTTCGCTACCAGCACTTTTCCCCCTTACTCCACCGCTTAAATCTCGGGACGAGATTTCTTGTAGTGGAGGATAATTGTGACGCCCGGATAATTAAGCTACAACGAACCTCTGTTAATGATGCCACGTCACCACGATTACTGTTGTTAATCTCACGATGATTCGAATCTCGTTTGAATTAAAATTTGAAATAAAGTTAAATAATCAAAGTTTTCAAAAGTCAAAACTAAAATGTTCTGAATGTAGAAAATATTTCATAAGTAATTATTGTGAAGAAATCACATTTTTATAACATGTTTAAATGCACTTAATAATTGAAACAGTGGCTAAAATGATTAACTAAATGCATATAATAAATTATAAAATTATAAAATATTTTATTAGGAATAAGAATTAATGTGGCCGTAATATATTTATAAGTACTAGTTTAGGTGCTATTGGTAAAATTTTGTAAAACTTAAATAAAAAAAAGGAATGAAAAAAGCACTATGCACTAACTAGGCCCAGCACATACTGTACACATAGAGCCTACTGGTATAGTGCAATAGGCCCAGCCCATGCCGGCCTTTCCCCTACCTCTGTACAGAGGGGAGGCAGGGGCATGGCGTGGCAGCCATCCGGCCGCCATGGCCGCGCCTTGGCCCCGTGTCGCCCATCTGCGACTCCCCTCAAGGATAAGAGCCTCCTCAACCCCGCGGACGAACCCTATTCCCCTAACCTCCTCTCACTCCCTCTCCCTCTCACTCCCAAGCTCGCAGCCGCACTGCCCTCATCGCGCCCTCGTCGTTCTCGCGGCCACCGACTACCCTGAGCTGCGCCACGGTGTCCAGGACTTCGCCATCGTCATCTCCTCCGCCCCCGCCTATGCATCGAGGAAAAGGCGCTTCGTACGCTCGCCATCGCGCTCGTCTTCGCGCACGGTCGCCAACGTTCGTCGTCGGATGCCGCTTCTCCGAGCCGCCCCCGACCTACCCGACCTCACCATCGAGCTCATGGTAAGCTTCTCGACCGATTCCCCCTCCTCCCGGCCTCAATTCGTGCCCCTATACGTCGTTAGCTGACGCTCCCGCAACCTCCCATGGACGTCCCCTACTGCGATGTAGCCAACCCGAGCCCCGCGCCGCCTGCTCGCGGCCCTACCTCGCCTACGCGCACGCGCGCCCAGCCTCGTCGCCCTGCTCGCCACTGCCGCCCCGCTCGCCCCCGCCTCCGACTCCACTCGTGTCAGTCTCGAGCGCTCCCTGCCTTACGCGCGCCCCACCGCTTGCTGCCGTCGCTGCCTACCGCTCCCCTGCCGCTCCGCTCACTGCCGCACGTCGCCCCTGGCCGCGCGCGTTGATGACCGCCCCATGGCCGGGCCGGCTCCGCCCGTCGCGGCTTTGCCGCTGCTGCAGCGGACTCCTAGCCGAGGCCTCCCATGGCGCTCGGTGTTGTGGCCTTTGCGGGCCGGTTGGGTTGCTATCGGGTGCACTATATCCATTCTAGTTAAAATAACATTAGGGATTAAGTTAATTAGGAGTAATCACCCACTGAGAATTGGGTCCCACATATTTAACTAGCATGTTTAACCACGTAAACTAACCCACAGTCAATGACGTATGGGCCTTGCTGTCCAACTAAAATGGTTAAAAAAATATATAACTAAATTATAGACAATGACGTGTGGGACCTGCCTACACTATTCACCACCTTGACCAGTCAATGTTGACTGGGTCAACTGGGCCCCACCGGCCCACTCTCAGCCTCTTGTACACTGTTGGGTGCACTAGACCGGGTGCACCCAGCCCTCTTCCTTCTTATTTAAATTAAATATAAATTCCAGAATTTCAGAAGATGATTAAAACTTTAAAAATTAATATAAAATAATCCGTAACTCGGATGAAAATAATTTATATATGGAAGTTGCTCAGAACGACGAGACGAATCCGAATACGCAGTCTGTTCGTTCACCACATGTCTCTAACATAGCGAACATGCAACATTTCACCTCTGGTTCATCAGTCCGAAAACGCGAAACACCGGGAATACTTTCCCGGATGTTTCCCCCTTCGTTCGTATCACCTCCTACCGCGTTAGGTCAAACGTAGCACCGCGTTTTGCGATGTTACACTTTGTGATGCTTTGATTGCTCTGTTATTTATTATGTTCCCCCTCCGTTACTTCTCTCCGATAGACACCGGGACTGAGACTGCTGACGGTGCCACTGTGATCGACTACGTCGACGACGCCCGCTCCTTCTTGCAAAATCAACCAGGCAAGCCCCCCCCCCTTGATCACGAGATATCGCCCATTCTCTCTCTCTTATTCTTGCATTAGATTTGCTACTGTTGATGATTTGATAGCTCCAATTCTGTTGCATAGCCTGTCATTGTTGCTACCATTGTTAATACCTTACCTGCTATCCTAATGCTTAGTATAGGATGCTAGTATTCCATCAGTGGCCCTACATTCTTGTCCGTCTGCCATGCTATACTATTGGGCCGTGATCAGTCGGGTGGTGATCACGGGTATATACTATACTATTACATACACATGATGATGTTTCGGATATGGGGGCTGTAGGGGCAGGTGGTTCCACCCAGGTAGTGGTGGGCCTGGGTTCCCGACAGCCCCCTGATGATTACTTTGTGGCGGAGCGACAGGGCAGGTTGCGACCACCTAGGAGACAGGTGGGCCTGGCCCTGGTCGTTGTCCGTGATTATTTCATAATAACACGTTTAACGGGATCTTGGTATTTGATCTGAGTCTGGCCATTTGGCCTATACACACTAACCAGCTACGTGGGAATAGTTATGGGTACTCGACGTCGTGGTATCAGCCAAAGCCTTCTTGACGTCAGTGACTGAGCGGCTCACGCCGGGTTGGACCGCGTAACGTAACTTCCTTAGTAATGGAAGTTGCTAGGTCTGCTCACCGGCCGCCCTCGCAACATGCAGGTGTGCATTGGGCGATGGGCCAGACCCCCGTGCACTTAGGGTTTAGACCGGCGTGCTGACCTCTCTGTTGTGCTTAGGTAGGGCTGCGACGTGTTGATCTTCCGAGGCCGGGCATGACCCTGGAAAGTGTGTCCGGCCAAATGGGATCGAGCGTGCTGGGTTATGTGGTGCACCCCTGCAGGGAAGTTAATCTATTCGAATAGTCGTGTCCCTCGGTAAAAGGATGACCCGGAGTTGTACTTTGACCTCATGACAACTAGAACTGGATACTTAATGAAACACACCCTTACCAGTGCCAGATATAACTCGGTGGTTGCTCTCTCATAAGGTGATGTGCGGGAGGATCGCCGAGTAGGGTTATGCTATACGTGTTACTTGGTGAACTTACCATCTATTCCGTTCTATTGCTGCAAGACGGAGGCTGCGAGATGCGAGGATACTTGTTACTTCCATCTATTCTCTTCGACTGCTGCAAGATGGAGGTGGCCAGAAGCGTAGTCTTCGATTGGATTAGCTATCCCCCTCTTATTCTGGCATTCTGCAGTTTAGCCCACAGATATTACCCCCTTTACACATATACCATTGCATATGTAGTGTAGATCCTTGCTTGCGAGTACTTTTGATGAGTACTCACGGTTGCTTTGCTCCCCCTTTTCCCCCGTCTTTCTTCTTTCTGGTTGATGCAACCAGATCGGTGGAGTCTAGGAGCCAGAAGATCCCGAGGATGATTCTATGTGGAGTTCGGCTTCGAGGAGTAGTTAGGAGGTCCCAGGCAGGAGGCCTTGCCTTTTCGATCGTTGCTACTTTTGTGCTAGCCTTCTTAAGGAAAACTTGTTTAACTTATGTCTGTACTCAGATATTATTGCTTCCGCTGACTCTTGTGTTTTCGAGCTTATGTATTCGAGCCCTCGAGGCCCCTGGCTTGTAATATAAAGCTTGTATTATTTTAATTTGTGTCTAGAGTTGTGTTGTGATATCTTCCAGTGAGTCCCTGATCTTGGTCATACACATTTGCGTGCATGATTAGTGTACGGTCAAATCGGGGGCGTCACAGGTTGTCAATCCCTTTATGGTCACTTACGAAAGTGAGATCTGATAGAGATGATAGTTTGATATTTTTGGTATTTTTGGATATAAGAACAGAAAGTAAAAGCTGAAAAGTAAAGTAGATTGTAGATTGATATGTTGAGAATAGACCCGGGGGCCATAGTTTTCTCTAGTGGCTTCTCTCATGATAGCGATATTCTACGGCGGGTAAACAAATTACTGTCGAGCAATTGATAGAAACGCGAATAATTATGAGACTATCTAGGAATAACCATTATATATAGGCATCACGTCCGAGGCAAGTAGACCAAAAAGATTCTGCATCTACTATTATTACTCCACACATCGACCGCTATCCAGCATGCATCTAGAGTATTAAGTTCATAAGAATGGAGTAACGCCTTAAGCAAGATGACATGATGTAGAGGGATAAACTCAAACATAGTGATATAAACCCCATCTTTTTATCCTCGATAGCAACAATACAATACATGCCTTGCTGCCCCTACTGTCATTGGGAAAGGATACCGCAAGATTGAACCAAAAGCCAAGCACTTCTCCCATTGCAAGAACTATAGGTCTAGTAGGCCAAACCAAACCAATAATTCGAAGAGACTTGCAAGGATATTATAATCGTAGATTAAGATTTCAGAAAAGAACCAAATATTTCTCATAGATAATCTTGATCATAAACCCACAATTCATCTGATCTCGACAAACACACCGCAAAAAGAGATTACTTTGAATAGATCTCCTCGAAGACCGAGGAGAACTTGGTATTGAGATCCAAAGAGAGAGAAGAAGCCATCTAGATACTAGCTATGGACCCGAAGGTCTGTGGTAAACTACTCACAACTCATGGTGAGGCGATGATGATGATGCAGAAGCACTCCGTGGTAGATCCCCCCACCGACGGAGCTCCGGAACAGGCCCAAAGATGGGATCTCACGGGAACAGAAGGTTGCGGCGGTGGAACTAGGGTTTACTCTGTTGTTCTGATAGTTTCGGGGTACGTAGGTATATATAGGAGGAAGGAGGGCACCGGGGGCCAGACGGGGTGCCCACGAGGCAGGGGGTGCGCCCTATAGGGAGGGCGCCCCCCACCCTCGTGGACGCCACGTCAGCCCTACTCCGTGGTTCTCAAGTCTCCCGTGCGTATTTTGCTCGAAAAATATCTCTCCCGAAGGTTTCAATCCGTTTGGACTCCGTTTGATTTCCTTTTCTGCAAAACCCTAAAACATGCAAAAAACAGCAATCTGGACTGGGCCTTTGGGTTAGTATGTTAGTCCCAAAAATAATATAAAAGTGTATAACAAAGCCCATTAAACATCCAAAACATCATAAATAATGGCATGGAACAATAAAAAAATTATAGATACGTTGGAGACGTATCAATCACTTGGTGCTTGCAAACCATGCCTCATGGGCAAGATGACTAAAACTCCGTTCTCCGGAACAATGGAGCGAGCAACTAACTTATTGGAAATAATACATACTGATGTATGCGGTCCGATGAGTGTTGAGGCTCGCGACGGCTATCATTATTTTCTGACCTTCACAGATGATTTGACCAGATATGGGTATATCTACTTGATGAAACATAAGTCTGAAACATTTGAAAAGTTCAAAGAATTTCAGAGTGAAGTGGAAAATCATCGTAACAAGAAAATAAAAGTTTCTACGATCAGATCGCGGAGGCGAATATTTGAAGTTACGAGTTTGGCCTTCATTTAAAACAATGTGAAAAAGTTTCACAACTCACGCTACCAGGAACACCACAGTGTAATGGTGTGTCCGAACATCGTAACCGCACTTTATTACATATGGTGCGATCTATGATGTCTCTTACCAATTTACCACTATCATTTTGGGTTATGCATTAGAGATAAATGCATTCACATTAAATAGGGCACCATCTAAATCCGTTGAGACGACGCCTTATGATCTATGGTTTGGCAAGAAACCAAAGTTGTCGTTTCTTAAAGTTTGGGGCTGCGATGCTTATGTGAAAAAGCTTCAACCTGATAAGCTCGAACCCAAGTCGGAGAAATATGTCTTCATAGGATAGCCAAAGGAAACTGTTGGGTACACCTTCTATCACATATCCGAAGGCAAGATATTCGTTGCTAAGAATGGATCCTTTTTAGAGAAGGAGTTTCTCTCGAAAGAAGTGAGTGGGAGGAAAGTGGAACTTAATGAGGTAAATGTACCTTCTCCCGAAATGGAAAGTAGTACATCACATAAACTAGTTCTAGTGATTCCTACACCAATCAGCGAGGAAGCTAATGATGATGATCATGAAACTTCAGATCAAGTTACTACTAAACCTCGTAGGTCAACCAGAGTGCGCTCCGTGCTAGAGTGGTACGGTAACCCGGTTCTGTAAGTCATGTTACTAGACCATGATGAACCTATGAACTATGAGGAAGCGATGATGAGCCCAGATTCCGCAAAATGGCTTGAGGCCATGAAATCTGAGATGGGATCCATGTATGAGAACAAAGTGTGGACTTTGGTTGACTTGCCCGATGATCGACAGTCATTGAAAATAAATGGATCTTTAAGAGGAAGACTGACACCGATGGTAATGTTACTGTCTACAAACTCGACTTGTTGCGAAAGCTTTTCGACAAGTTCAAGGTGTTGACTACGATGAGATTTTCTCACTCGTAGCGATGCTTAAGTCTGTCCGAATCATGTTAGCAATTGTCGCATTTTATGAAATCTGGCAAATGGATAACAAAATTGTGTTCTTTAATAGATTTATTAAAGAAGAGTTGTATATGATGCAACCAGAAGGTTTTGTCAATCCTAAAGGTGCTAACAAAATGTGCAAGCTCCAACGATCCTTCTATGGACTGGTGCAAGCATCTTGGAGTTGGAATATACGCTTTGATAAGTTGATCAAAGCATATAGTTTTATACAGACTTGCAGTGAATCCTGTATTTACAAGAAAGTGAGTGGGAGCACTACAACCATTCTGATAAGTATATGTGAATGACATATTGTCGATCGGAAATGATGTAGAATTTTCTGGAAAGCATAAAGGAGTGTTTGAAAGGAGTTTTTCAAAGAAAGACCTCGGTGAAGCTGCTTACATATTGAGCATCAAGATCTATAGAGATAGATCAAGACACTTGATAAGTTTATTCAATAAGTACATACCATGACAAGTTTTTGAAGTAGTTCAAAATGGAACAGTCAAAGAAAGAGTTCTTGCCTGTGTTGCAAGGTGTGAAGTTGAGTAAGACTCAAAGCCCGACCACAACAAAAGATAGAGAGAGAATGAAAGTCATTCCCTATGCCTCAGCCATAGATTCTATAAAGTATGCCATGCTGTACACCAGACCTATTGTATGCCATGCCCTGAGTTTGGAAAGGAAGTACAATTTTGATCTAGGAGTAGATCATTGGACATCGGTCAAAATTATCCTTAGAGAACTAAGGAAATATTTCTCGGTTATGGAGGTGATAAAGAGTTTGTCGTAAAGAGTTACGTCAATGCAAGCTTTGACACCGATCTGGATGAATCTGAGTCTCGATATGGATACATATTGAAAGTGCGAGCATTTAGCTAGAGTAGCTCCGTGCAGAGCATTGTAGACATAGAAATTTGCAAAATACATACGGATCTGAATGTGGCAGACCCATTGACTAAACCTCTCTCACAAGCAAAACATGATCACACCTTAGTACTCTTTGGGTGTTAATCACATGGCGATGTGAAAATATTATTGACTATAGTAAACCTTTTGGGTATTGGTCACACGGCGATGTGAACTATAAAGTGTTAAATCACATGAGGATGTGAACTATTGGTGCTAAATCACATATTGATGTGAACTAGATTATTGACTCTAGGGTAAGTGGGAGACTGAAGGAAATATGCCCTAGAGGCAATAAAAAAGTTATTATTTATTTCCTTATATCATGATAAATGTTTATTATTCATGCTAGAATTGTATTAACCGGAAACTTAGTACATGTGGGAAAACTAGACAAACAGAGTGTCACTAGTATGCCTCTGCTTGACTAGCTCGTTAATCAAAGATGGTTAAGTTTCCTAGCCATAGACATGAGTTGTCATTTCATGAACGGGATCACATCATTAGAGAATGATGTGATTGACTTGACCCATTCCATTAGCTTAGCACTTGATCGTTTAGTATGTTGCTATTGCTTTTTTCATGACTTATACATGGTCCTATAACTATGAGATTATGCAACTCCCGAATACTGGAGGAACACTTTGTGTGCTATCAAACGTCACAACGTAACTGGGTGATTATAAAGATTCTCTACAGGTGTCTCCGATGGTGTTTGTTGAGTTGGCATAGATCAAGACTAGGATTTGTCACTCCGAGTGTTGGAGAGGTATCTCTAGGCCCTCTCGGTAATGCACATCACTATAAGCCTTGCAAGCAATGTGACTAGTGAGTTAGTTGCGGGATGATTCATTACGGAACGAGTAAAGAGGCTTGCCGGTAACGAGATTGAACTAGGTATGATGATACGGATGATCGAATCTTGGGCAAGTAACATACCAATGACAAAGGGAACAAGGTATGTTGTTATGCGGTTTGACCTATAAAGATCTTCGTAGAATATGTAGGAGCCAATATGAGCATCCAAGTGTTAGGACCCCGATCCTAAGTCACACCGATCTAGCATGTAACACATCATATCACTTTATGTCCTCACGCACAGTATCCCCACGGGTGCCACCTTACATGGCCCGGGACCGTTTGCGTATTTTGGCTCACATATATGATAGTGTCGCTAGCATCCATATGACAGAGAACCCAGGCCGACATGACTAGTTGTAAACCAAAAGTGGCGCTAAATTACAGGGACATGCATACATGACCCAGCAACGAATGTGTCGGTCATCAACACATGAACCCAAGTCGTAACAAGCTACAAGGACTTAAAGGAACAACGCGTGACATTTCCCTGAAGGGACAGACACAGGAACAAAGAAGGACACATGCCGGCCAGCCTAAGTGTTCCGAAATAGTAGCAAGCTACCAAGGCTCAGTGGAAGGACTAGGAGTCATTTCCCCATAAGATAGGCTACCAAGGGTAAACAACTAGGTGTCGGAACCCACACATACCAAGCATTTCAAATCATACACACAATATGCTCGATATGTGAAAATACAACATGGCATCACAACAAAACTCTACAACTCAAAGTATTTATTCATTAGGCTCCGAGGAGCCAAGTATTACAATCATGGGTCTCATGACCCAACATACAGAGCATACAAGCAACAAGCACATGCGGAAGCTTAACTTGTCTGAGTACAGTCAACTACAAATGAAAAAGGCTGAGGAGCCTGACTATCTACAAGACCCTCCCAAGGGTACAAGATCATAGCTAAGGTAACAAGCTAAACATCGCAGTCCATGCGGAACTACTAGTGAGACTGAAGTCTCTCTGCAAAAACATAAATTAAGCAAACGTGAGTACAAATGTACCCATCAAGACTTACATCAGAACTAGCTACATATGCATCAGTATCAACAAAGGGATGGTGGAGTTTAACAGTAGCAAGCCAGCTTTGACTCAGTGCCTATCCTGAACTACGACTGCAAGTAACTCCTTTGAGGTGGTGCACACGAGTCCGCATATTCACCAATCAATACACCACTATGGATCCGCTCCCATCTCCCTACGAGAAGGCCATCCATAGCACTCACGCTTATCTTTTGCATTTTAGAGTATCCACTTTCACTTGTCTATGAACTGTCCAGGCAACCCAGAAGTCCTTTACCGCAGACACGGCTATTCGAATATATCATTTAAAAGCCTGCAAGGGTGTACTTATTCACACACGCTCTCGCCACTAACCGTCATGTACACGTCATGTATCTCGACAACCTTCAAGCGGAAGCCTGGCGATGGTGTCGGTCACGACCTGACTAACCACACAAGTCTCTAGTCCAGGTTTATCGCCTATTTGGGTTCCATCCGCAAGGAGATCCAGCCGGGGTGTCGCTCACGGCCCCGAACGATGTGTACAGGGTTCCCGAGACACCAAACGGGCGACTCAATACACCGGGCCACGGTGTATCTACTGCGTCATAGCCGACCCTTAGGGTCAGCGCTACGCACGGCCTCCAACACATATCCTACAAACGCTATAAACTAGTTGCAACTCCTGGACAGAGATCGAGGCATTAATAGGTCGAGAGAGCTTGGAGTGCCCGGAGCCCAATGTGTGGTAGTAGATGTTCATGGATCACAAATACAAAACTCAGTTCCTAAGGACGGCTTCAATGAGACAATCCACCATGTACTCATACATGGCCTCTCATCGCTACCTTTACCAAATCGTGTTCACATACTTAGCTCTCAATAGTAGGACATGATGACCACATTCCAATTCATCCTCGATGAATCAGACCTGACACAACTCTAAGAAATAGCAGGCATAACTAGAAAGCATGAATGAGTAGGCACAACATGGCTCAAATAACTCCTACTCATGCTAGTGGGTTTCAACTATTTAATGTGGCAATGACAGGTCATGCAGAGGAAAGGGGTTCAGCTACCGCAACAAATAGCAGTTGAATCGTTGTTGTCCTAATGCAGTAAAAGAGAGAAAGAGCGAGAGAGTGGGATTATATCAGAATGTTCAAAGGGGGTTGCTTGCCTGGCACTTCTGAAGATAGCATAGTTCTTCATTGGTGTCAACGATCACATCGTCGGAACTACATCCACTGAGAGGGAACAAGCACCAGCAAATAGGGAAAGAACACAATCAATGCAATGCAACAATATGATGCATGAATATGACATGGCAATATGCTGTGATTTTAGCTAATTCAGCTAGCAATGATTTAAATGAAGTTGGTTTGAACCCAAGGTTGAAATTCAAACTCCACATGTGGTTATTTAAATGGCATTTAATTGATTTGACCTGATCAGCGGGTTTAACTTGTTCAAACATGCATAAAAATGACATAAACAATTTCTTTGGATTTTTCTAATAATTTTTTCATATATAACTTATTTCATTTGGAGTTACGGTTGAATTTCTGTGAATTTTAGAAGTTTAAACATTTTCGGGAATAAATAAATCATTTCGGATTTATTTAAAATCACAGAAAACAAATACCGCGTCAGCATGACGTCAATCTGATGTCAGCGGGTCAACAGGGTCAGTCCAGGTCAAACCTGACCAGTGGGTCCCACTGGTTAGTGACTCAGATAACTAAGTGAGTTAATTAGTGTTAAACTAGCTCTAACTAAAAAGTCAGCAGGGTTGGGCCCACATGTCAGTGGCTCATCTAGTTAACTAAGTTAATTAACACTAATTAAACCTAACACTAATTAAACAGGGGCCTGGGCCCACACGTCAGCGACTCATTTACTTAAACAGACAAGTTAGTGTTAATTTTAGCACTAATGCAAAATTAACCAGAAGCTGGCCTCACATGTTAGTGACCCAGGGGAGTCAAACCCCAGGTCAAATGGGCTAATCCCGTCGACGGTTCGACGCCGGCGAGGCTAGACGCGGTGGCGGTGCTCGGGTTTGGGCTAGGGTGCCCTGTTCGATGCGTGGCTAGGCTCGTTGGAGAGCTCTCGCCGGCGCGCATTGGATGGGGGTGGTAGGCGGGCCTGAGGTGGCTCGAGCTGACGGCGACGAGCTCTGCAGCGGCTGCCGACGTTCGGGCATGCGCGGGAACGCGGCTGCGGTGGCCTAGGCGAAGCGTGCGCGGCACCTAAACCGTCCACCTGATGCGGCAAGCAAGATGGACGTGCGCCCGGGACCAAATGGTCACCGGAGCATCGGCGGCGGCAAGCACGGGCGGCGATGGGTTTCAGTCGTCGGCGAAATAGCAGCTACGGCGTGCAACCGATAAAACAGAGAGGGGGAGGAGGAGCAGCAACTCACAGAGGTTGCAGCAGGCGTTGAAGAAGGCTCAGGGAGGTCCAGTGCTGAGCGGGGCGGCGAGGCGGATCTCCGGCGGCTGAGAAGGGGAAAGGCGTCGGGCGCGGCGCTTCGGGGCCCTTCCGGTCGCGTGACTCGGTAAGGTGGTAGGGAACGAGGTGGCGGAGCTCGGGGACAACTCGGGGCAGCTCGGGGAGCACGATGGACGCGGTGATAGCGAGCGACGGTGACGGGTGCGTTCGGCTATGGCGTCAGGAGGGGGAGGGAGAGACGAGGGGGAGGAATGGAGCGGTCGGCGCAATCGGGATGGCACCGAGGGAGTCATCCACGCGTCCATGGCCTCGGCGGCAAGCAGGAGGTGGATTGGGCGCGTGGCACCAAGTGGCGAGTGCGTGCCCTCGTCCTCCTACGCCAGGAGGACGACGACTGGCGTTGGCTGGTGGGCTGGGCCTGCAGCTGGGCTGCTGCCACAGTGGAGCTAGGTGGGCTTCTCTCTCTCCTTTTCTATTAGTTTTCTGTTTTCTATTTTCTGTATTTGTTTTGCTTTATTAAAAATGCTAGAGCATTTTCATAAATCATGAAAATATTTGTGGGCACTGTCTGGATTAATTCCAACAGCCCTCATTTACTTCCAAGATTATTTGGACATTTAAAATTATTTATAGTATTTAAATGTCCAAATGCAAATACCTTATGATTTAATTCCATGATCCAAAGTGTCCTAGAAAGGTGTGCACCATTTTTGGCAGAGGTTCTGGACCAAAACAAAAATGATGAACATTTATGAAGGGCATTTTGGGTACATTGAAAAGTATTTTAGTAAACCCTAGTTGGATTAAAGGGGGTGCTGGGGGTTTCTGCCATCCCCATTTCAACTTTAATTCAAATTTAAACATGATGCAGCACAAGATGCTAGCACTAAGCTTTACTAGAACTAGGGATGTGACACCAGGTTCCGCTATTGGTTATTGACCGGAGATGTGTTCATGAATATGAATATGCTTCGTGAGTAGTTACGTTCGTTCCTGAGGACATGGGAGAAGTCTTGTTATAAGTAATCATGTGAATTTGTTATTTGTTTGATATTTTGATGAGGTGTATGTTGTCTTTCCTCTAGAGGTGTTATGTGAACGTCGACTACATGACACTTCACCATTATTTGGGCCTAGGGGAAGGCATTGGGAAGTAATAATTAGATGATGGGTTGCGAGAGTGACAGAAGCTTAAACCCTAGTTTAGACGTTGCTTCGTAAGGGGTTGTTTTGGATCCATATGTTTCATGCTATGGTTATATTTATCTTAATTCTTATTTTGTAGTTGTGGATGCTCACGAGAGGGATTAATCATAAGTTGGAGGCTTGTCCAAGTAAGGACAACACCCAAGCACCGGTCAACCCACATATCAAATTATCAAAGTAGCGAAGAAGAATCATATGAGCATGATGAAAACTAACTTGACAATAATTCCCATGTGTCGTCGGTAGCGCTTTGCTTTATATAAGAGTTCGTCCAGGCTTGTCCTTTGCTATAAAAGGGATAGGGCCACCTTTCTGCACCTTAGTTACACTTGTTACTTGTTACCGTTATGAATTATCTTATCACAAAACTATCTGTTACCGATAATTTCAGTGCTTGCGGACAATACCTTGCTGAAAACCGCTTGTCATTTCCTTCTGCTCCTCATTGGGTTCGACACTCTTACTTATTGAAAGGACTACGATAGATCCCCTATACTTGTGGGTCATCAGTCGGCCGTTGGTAACCACCAAGTATAGGGGATAAATTGTAGCCTCTTTCGTTAAGTAAGAGTGTCGTACCCAACGAGGAGCTAAAGGTACAATTTATATTCTCTCAAGTTCTATCGACCACCGAGACAACACTACGCATGCTTGATGTTCGCTTTACCTAGAATAAGTATGAAACTAGAAGTAATTTCTAGGTGTAGTAGGATAGGTTTGCTAGATAGTAAAGAGCACGTAAATAAAAACTAGGGGTTGTTTAGATAAATAAAGAATTAAGTTAGTATAGTAAGTGTGGAAAAGTGGTGGTAGGAGTTGTGGAATTGTCCCTAAGCAATTGACTACGTTACTAGACTGATAGAAAGTTTTTATGTGGGAGAGGCAACTGCTAGCATGTCATCCCTTACTTGTGATTCTATGCACTTATGATTGGAACTGTTAGCAAGCATCCGCAACTACTAACCTTCATTAAGGTAAAACCTAACCATAGCATTAAAATATATTTTGGCCCCCTTCAATCCCGTATGCATCAATTTCTATGTTTAGGAAGAAGTTTTGGTTAATCTTGCCCTCCAATGCGTAGTCCTATCAACATACTACCAACCCTAAGGTGTGATCCGCATGCGCACTCATATGATGGGAACCAAAGGACATCAACATAACCACAAGAAAATTAAACCAATCATAGCAATTCACCAATCACAGACAGGACAACAAAATTCAACTCAAGCATCATAGGATGGCAACACATCATTGGATAATAATATGAAGCATAATGCACCATGTTCAAGTAGAGGGTAGATCGGGTTGCGGGAGAGTGGACTGCTAAATATAGATGATGGGATGTGATGAAGATGTTGGTGAAGATGACAGAGGTGTTGGTGTAGATCACCGTCACATGACGATTGCCCCAGTGACGTTCTGGCGCCACCGGGGGAAAGGGGGAGAGAGCCCCCCTCCTCCCCTAGGTTTTGTTTGATATGGCTTTTATGTGAAACAAAAACCATGCAACAACAGGAACTGGCACTAGGCGCTGGATCGATATAATCCAAGAAAATCATATAAATTGTTGCCAAAAGTATGTAAAAGTTGTAGAATATTGGCATGGGACAATTAAAAAATTATAGATACGACATAGACGTATCAGCCGACGACCGTCATCGGAGTAGTGGCTCGGGTTGGTCCCCGTGTTGTCTTCGTTCGGCACTGCCGCTCCGCTGAATGTGACCAGGGTGGGTCAGTTCACGGACACCGACGCTGGATCGACTCGTTAGCCTTGGGATGCATCGTCGCTAGGCTGGATTCGACCTGGTTGTCCATGAACGTGGTTGGTCACCTCCTTCATTGACCTGGTACAAGGGTCATGGGGTTTGTGTGGATCTGAGCTTCCCGGAGTTGTCATCGCTTGGGTGGTTGTCGTCAGTGGAGGGTTTGAAGGATTTGGAGGTGCGCTGGTGTGGTAGTTGTTGGAAATATGCCCTAGAGCAATAATATTGTATTATTATATTTCCATGTTCATAATTAAGGGTTTATATTTCATAGTATAACTGCTATGATCCTAGAATATGCGATTCAATGGAACTCATATGCACGTGTGGAATGATAAACGGTAAAGAATAGGTTCCTAGTCTTGCCTCTAAGATTGGATCAAGTTGTGTCATTGATCATGTTTTCTGGATTTAGGATATCGTTAAGCGTAATAATAGTCCTAAAACAACATTGGGAGTATGACGTTAGAATGATGATCGTATTGAATCAACCCAAACTTGTTTGTTATACTTCGATATAATATCGTCTGAAATCAATTGTTATAACACAGTGTGTTAATGTTTGATTTACTTCCTCGCACCATGAGAGTGTCACAGTCACTTCTTTCCGTATGATGGACTTTGGGGTTACTCAAACGTCATCAGTAACACGGTGATCATAATGACAACTTACGGGTTCATCGGAAAGTATGACAATGGACTAGATAGCCCGGGAGTGGGATTTGCTCCTCCGTCAATGGAGAGATATTCTTAGGGCCCTCTCTGTGTTATATCATCCATCATCGCCTGTCCATACATAGGTGATAACATCACGGGGATGCTGAAACACTTTAACAAGAAAGAGGAACAAAACCGGCAATGAGGGCAACGGTATAGTGAGCATGTGCATGACTCAGGAGGATCATGGCACGCCTCAGGTTTTGTAAAGTATTGTGAAGCAAAGGGAACATCACATGATAACCAAAGGTTCACTCGAATGACATTAGTGTAATCATAGAGATTGACATGGACGTCCACGGTTTCGCTATCGGTCATGCATTGAACGAAGGAGTTTCGTTCATGTGTATGTTTTACCAAACCTACAGGGTCAAAAGCTTAAGGTAATCATGATCTTATAAGTGTTACTAGGATGAGAGTATCTAGGGTTTATTTGTGGAAATGTTTCATTAATAAATGGAATATTTCCAAGAGGAACCGGAAGTGTTTCGGGGTTACCGGAAGGGGTTCAGAGTTTATCAGACAATACCGGTATTCCTGATAAATAATATACATGTGGAAAATGTTTCCAGTGATGTTAAATTATTAATAAAAGGCCCTAGTAATTGTTAGAAGGCCTTTATGTTTAATTAATATTAACGGGCCTTAAATGGCCAAACGGTGGAAGGAGTACACAGCCACAGAGGCCCAATAGGGAGGCACCCCCTTCTCGTCGTGGTAAAGAGGGAAGGAGGCCGAATTGGAGGTTTTTTTTACACTCCTCTTGGCCGGCCAAGTGGGGGCTCCCCCCCTTGTATGGCGCCTCCTCTCCCCCTCTAACCTATTTATACTAGAGGATTTGGACCTTTTGAACACTGACACATCCATTTTGCATCATGCTTTTATGTTGATATTTATTGCATAATGGGCTGTTATTTCACATTATGGTATAATACTTATGTCTTTTCTCTCTTATTTTACAAGATTTACATGAAGAGGGAGAATGCCTGCAGCTGGAATTCTGGACCAAAAAAGAGCAATCTGAGATACCTATTATGCACAACTCCAAATGTCCTCAAATTTTACGGAGAATTATTTTAGAATATGTAAAAAATTGGGTGAAGAAACTCCATAGGGGGACCCACCAGGTGGCCACAAGCTTGGGGGCGCGCCTCGAGGGCTTGCCAGCCCCCTGGTCATCATCCGACGCCCATCTTCTAGTATATGAGGGGTTTTCACCTAGAAAAAATAATTAGAAGAGAGCTTTTGGGACGAAGCGCTGCCGTCTCAAGGCGGAACCTGGGTAGAAGCAATCTAGGGCTCCAGTGAAGCTGTTCTGACGGGGAAACTTCCCTCCGGGAGGGGGAAATCGAAGCCATCGCCATCACCAACAATCCTCTCATCAAGGGAGGGTCAATCTTTATCAACATCTTCACCAGCACCATCTCCTCTCAAATCCTAGTTCATCTCTTATATTCAATCTTTGTCTCAAAACCTCAGATTGGTACCTGTGGGTTGCTAGTAGTGTTGATAACTCCTTGTAGTTGATGCTAGTTGGTTTATTTGGTGGAAGATCATATGTTCAGATCCTTGATGCTATTAAATACTCCTCTGATTATGAACATCAGTATGCTTTGTGAGTAGTTACATTTGTTCTCGAGGACATGGGAGAAGTCTTGTTATAAGTAATCATGTGAATTTGGTATTCGTTCGATATTTTGTTGAGATGTATGTTGTTTTTCCTCTAGTGGTGTTATGTGAACGTCGACTACAACACACTTCACCGTTATTTGGGCCTAGGGGAAGGCATTGGGAAGTAATAAGTAGATGATGGGTTGCTAGAGTGATAGAAGCTTAAACCCTTGTTTATGAGTTGCTTTGCAAGTGGATGATTTGGATCCACATGTTTCATGCTATGGTTAGATTTATCTTAATTCTTATTTCATAGTTGGAGATGCTTGCGAGAGGGGTTAATCATAAGTAGGAGGCTTGTCGAAGTAAGGACAACACCCAAGCACCGGTCCATCCACTTATTAAATTATCAAAATAGCAAACGCAAATCATATGAGCATGATGAAAACTATCTTGACAGTAATTACCATGTGTCCTCGGGAGCACTTTGCTTTATATTAGAGTTCGTCCAGGCTTATACTTTGCTACAAAATGGATTGGGCCACCTTGCTGCTTGTCGGGTGGTTGGTGCGACATATGCCAAAGGATGGCTAATCATTGTGGGAGCTAGTAAGACATCGCCGGTGCCTGGAAACGGGATGAGGCAAAGACATGAACGCCGACGAACTTTACCCAGGTTCAGGGCTCTCCTAGGATATAACACCCCTAGTCCTGCTTTGCGGGGTCTCCACATGATCACTAATAAACAAGTGGCTACAAGTGCTCCTTGAGTTGTTTGGCTAGACGAGGAAGAAGGGCAAGGCCAGCTCTATTCCCCTCTCTACATGGGGTGTGGAATATCTCTAGGTCTGAACCCTTTGCATGGGAGCACTAGGGGGCTTATATAGGCCTACCCCCCAGGGGTACAATGGTAATTGGGACGAGTGTAGGACCCGGCTGTCAGTGTCTCTCATGGTCGGCTTCTCCGCCTGCAGTTGGGGCCCGCCGCCTAGTGGATCCCGCCGGCTGCTCGGAACTGTAGCGATGCCGCTGATGACGCATGCTTTGTCTGAGAGGGCGTGGCTACAGTCCCGCCGCCTGGTGGGCGTTCACTGTAGACACTCCCTGCCGCTTCAGGTTAATGGCGCACAATCTTCAAGGCAGGGGAAGGCCGTCTGGCTAAGAGCCGGCTTCTCCCTAGGCCGACTAGTCTGGGCTTGCGGCCTTCTGGTGTCTCGCAGGCAGGTAGGGCCCGCCGCCTGGGGGCCGTACCAACAACGCATCGTGGGAGCATGGCTCCCTCTGTCAATGATGATGTCATGGGCTGTATGGCTACAGTGTCGTGCTGGGTGAAGGACGTACACCCTATACGCCGCACTGTGGCCACTCTCTGCCCTGGATTCGGGGGTAGTGGGTTGTACTGTAGCCACGCCCCGTCTTGTCATATTTATGTGGGCGCAAACTCTGAAGGCGCAGGGGGGCGCCTGTCGGGAGCCGGCCTCTCTGGAGGCCGCCTGTCGGGAGTCGGCCTGCTTCGTGGCCATCCTTTAGGGCTTGCCTCCTTCTTCCAGTCGGCCGCTTGAACCAGCCGGCCTTTAGAACGCGGCTCTTTGCTTCTGGTGCTTGAGGGGCGCAGCCGGCCCCGATGTTTTGAAAAACCAGGGGGGTCGATGAGGCTACCCGTGGTCAATTACTCCGACAGTAGTCCCCGAAGCTGGTGAGGCGCCGCCGCAAAATGGGCGAGGAGCCTCGGCAGCTTCCTACCTCGAGAGTTGGTAATCGTGCTTCCTCCGTCTTCTGGGTGCCGACAACTAGGAGTCAGCCGGGACCAGGTGGGCCGCCTGGTGTTTTTTGAACATTGTGGCCAGAGCTGGGTATCTTTGCGAGCCATACGCTAGGCCCGCCGCCCGCTACCCGCGTGCCATGCTGCGCCAGCTAGCCTAGCCGGCCTGCCAGCCGATGCGCGTGACGGGACAGGGCCTCAAGCAGGGGCCCGCCAACACCGGGCCTCAGCACACGCGCAGATCCGCTGTGGCCAAGGTGGGCGGTTGGGATTCCGTGGCGTAGTAAATGTGCGCCGTTACCGCGCGGTTATCGCGGGGTAGTGCGGTTGTGGGCACAGTTAATCCCACAATCCCACGCCCCGCCCCCTCGGCTTCGTCGCCTGGGGCTATAAGTACGGGGAGGAGGGGTGCGGCAGATGCACGCGCGCCTTCCTCTCCCTTCGCCATTTTCTCCTTGCACCCACCGCACCCCCGCGTCTCGTCGGAGTACCGTCACCCCTCGTCGTTACCGAGCCCATCCGCTTCACAGAGCCATCGCTCAGCCGCAGGCCTCGAGCCCTCATGGCGCAAGACAAGGTGAACAATGGCACCTGGGATGGCTCCAACGTCCACGACGACCATCTCGAGTTCTTTTGTCAGACGCGGCGGCTGCCCGGCGACAGTTTCGTCCAGGTGCGCTGATGGCTTCTCGCCCCTCGTTGGTTACCCCAAGTGGAAGGTTGAGATGTAGCATAGCGGCAAATTTCCCTTGGCAAAGATACCAAGGATCGAATCCCGTGAGACTCCGAGGGTCGACAAGTAGGTGTCAACGGCGCCAGAAACTTAGCAGTTGACGGGACCTGCACAAAGATACAGATAACTTTGCTCCCAACGAGTACAGAGAGGTTGTCAATCCCTCCGGCCTTGTTGTTTACAAAGGATCAAACACAAGAGATAATAATGATAGCTATGACTGCAACTAGGAAATAAAAACAGGAAGTAAATAGAAGGTGTGATCAGCGGTGGTAATATGGACCGGGGTCCCATGATGTTCACTAGTGATGTCTCTCTCCCAAAAGACGATAAAACAGTAAAGCGAGGTAAACAAATTACAGCTGGGCAATTGATAGGATTATGTGCGCAAACCAATGCTAACTATGCTGCAAAGAAAGGTAGAGGCTCAAAAGCATGGGCGGTACGCCAAGGCAAGTAGACCGAAATCCATCTGAATCTACTACTAGTCATCCACCTTGAGATATATATCCAGAACATCTCGCTGGTATTAAGTTGCGAATCCCACCCAAAGTGTAAACTCAAAGCAACAGACAACTGCATTAAAAGAACTTTGCATAAAGTAAACAATCCTTGCACCCGCAAGTACAAGCACCGTTGTTTTCTCCCTTGTGGCAACATCACATCCCCTAGACTCATGTTTCTGTCACTCAAGCTAGTCATCAGGGGGCATGAACCCACAGTCAAGCATAATGCTCCCTCTTGGAGTTACTACCTACTACTTGGCCAAAGCAATAAAGAGCAACGGAGAACATGCAAGAATTACTCAAGAACAAAGATATAAAAGAGGTGAATCAAATATATTACTCAAACACTTTCCATTTGTGGCAATATATGAAACTTTGACTTCATCAATTCCATTCTGGGCTCTTCTTTCATTTCGGGTTTCTTCGTTTTGTCGTGTGAGTGTGTGCATTTCATTCATGTCATGTTGTGATGTGCATTGCATTGCATTCGTGTTGTCACTTGCACCCGGTCCCACTCGTCTCTTCCGTTGTCCGTTTCGAGTTCCGACGCTCACATGTGCTAGTGGCACCCCCGAGTCCTTCTTTCGTGTGTGGTCAGTGACGTTACCGTAATGGGGTGAGACTTGTTGTGCGTTGTTGTTTTGGTACGTGTAGGCCACCTGTCAAGTTTCGTCGCGTTTGGAGTTCGTTTGATACTCCAACGGTTAACCTAGTGGGCTAAAAGTACCTCTTCTTTAAGGCCCAAGACCCCCTCCACAACAGCCCACAAACCCAGCACAACCCTTCCCATCATCTTGGTCGTCGAATCGTGATCGCGTGGCCGAAAACCGCTCCTCATCTGGACTCTCCTAGCTCCCTCTACCTATAAATATGTGTCCACCCCCGAAATTTCGCAAATGAAACCCTAGGAAACTCCCCTCCGCCGCGCCAGACGCGTCCAGCCGACGGCCGCGCCAACCAGACGCCGCCACGTGGCAGCCCTGCTCCCCCCGCCGCTGCTTCCACTGCACGGGCCCGCAGGCCCGACTCCGGCCCTCCGGCCCAGCCGCCCCGCGCCCGGGCTTCCTCCGCGCTCCGCCCGACGCGCCGCGGGAGCTCCGCCCGCCGCCGTCGGTCTTCCTTTCCGCCGCCGCCGTGCAGGCCGGCCGCCGCGCCACCACGCCCGCCGCCGCCGGTCTCCCGTTCCGCCGCCGCCGCGCAGGCTGTCCGCCGCCCTCGTCCCCGCCGCCGGCCTCCTCCGCGCCCTCCGGCCGCCGCCTCACCGGCTCCGGCGAGCCCCTCCGGCCGGACCCGTCGTCATCTCCGGCGATCCCGATCCGATGCGGGGTCGGGATGAGATCCACCAAGCCGAAGTTCCAAACGTCCGTCCGCGTTCTGATCCGCTCCGTCCCAGGAATTCCCCGTCCACGTTTGACTTCTGGAGGTATAAAAAACCACTAAGTCCCAGATCTCCAATATTTTGTTGCCTCCTTTGCATGGTCGTATCTTCGTGCTCATAGATCCGTTTTGGGCGGGTGATATATCAAAATGATTGTGGTGATGTGCTCTACATTTTGTTCCATTGTGGCATGCTTGTTTGAGTTCATCTAGATGTCCTAATCTTCGTGACAAGAGTGCTACTTGTTATAAACTGTTGTTACTTGTTATTTTGTTGCTATGTTTGCTTGATGCCCTAGCCAAATCCATGTTTGTTTTGGAGTGGCCAATGATCATTCCTTGTTGTCCATG
The DNA here is from genome assembly GCA_902687465.1 of Secale cereale. Lineage (NCBI taxonomy): Eukaryota > Viridiplantae > Streptophyta > Magnoliopsida > Poales > Poaceae > Secale > Secale cereale. The sequence goes on along the minus strand of LR738711.1, from coordinate 823,864,532 downwards.
TTGTTGTCTATCCATTAATGCCCTTACTTGAACATATGGCCTGCTGTAGCTTATTTATTTCTTGCTCTCAAGTTGCTGTAAATTATATCTGTCAGGTTTTTAACAGCATGATCAATTTGGTGTAGCTTGTTGCTATTGATCCATGCCTCCTATGGAGTTGCTCCAATGGAGTTGTTTGCTGTAGAACATGTGTACTTAATGTCCATGCTTCTTGTCATCATGTTTGGGTGCTGTAGAGTATATATTTCTTGCTCCAAAGTTGCTATGTGGCTGTTAATTTCAGCTTTGCATTGTATCTTGTTTCGTGTGTATGTGTTGAACCGTTGCTCCGTTTTGAGCGTGCCCTATATGAAACTTGTGTGATTTTGCATGTAGAATCATAATATCATGTTTATTACATGTTTGGAGTGTGTTTGCTTGATTTTTGGGTGCATCTTGCACCGTTGTCATGCTTGTCTTGTTTTGCTCATATCTTCTAGACCGTAGCTCCAAATTAAATAAACTTTATATGAAACTTGACTAGAATTTCGTGTAGATCATCATGTGCATGTTAACCTGCTGTTTAACAACTTTAACTTAAGGTTTGTTCAGATCTGTACCAATTTCAAGATATGCATACGAGGACTTATCGGATTTGCTATATGTTGAGTCCAGCCTCATTTAAACTTGTTGTTTTGTGTTGTTCTTGTTTGCTTCTTTCCTTGCCATGAAATGCATCATACTTGCATCATGTTGATTGTGCATTGCACCTTGTTTAATACCGTGCCATGTTGTGTTCTTGTGTTGAGTAGAGCCGGAAGCCGAGACCGAGTGCGAGGCTCCTACCGAGGTTGAGTACGAGGAGCCATCTTACGATCCCATCGATGACTCTACAGGCAAGATGTCCTGACCCAGATATCATTACTATCTTTGCCTATTGCTAGATGTCTCGCTCTTTAGCCCATTGCCTCGATGCCCATGTTTGTTTGTCAGCCTCCTATTGTAACCATGAACCTGTCTAACCACCCAACCTGCAAACATTTGTTTGGCTACGTAAGCTTCGCTCAGCCCCTCTTATAGCATTGTTAGTTGCAGGAGAAGATTTGAAGATTCTTGCTTCATGTTGAAGTTATTGTTGGTATATCACACTATATAATATGTCAAATAAATCATCTATATATTTGGCAAAGGGTGGAAGGCTAAGCCTTTTGCTTGGTGTTTTGTTCCACTCATGCCTCCCTAGGAACCGTTTAAACCGGTGTTATGTTCCTTGATTATGCGTCCCTAACACGGTTGGGGTTTATGGGCCCCCCTTGATAACTCGCTTAGCGCTAAAGCTTTTCCAGCAAGTCCCAACATTGGTTCTACATTTGCCTAAACAACTAAACTTGCATAGGCAGTTATAAACCCTTTTCTTAATCAACAACCCGGGCCAGTGCTCCACATGAGTGTTGGTCCAAACTGGGGAGCCTGCGGGGCCACCTTGGGGGAACCCGAGGGCTGGTAAAAACCTGTAGCATCGCCCATCCGGACGTGGCCTGAGACGAGATATGCGCGGCTACTATCAGGGTGTCGGCACGCCGTGAGGATTTTCTGGATTAGTTTTACCTTAGTCGGAATATCTTGAGCACGGGATTCTGAGAATACTCGGGTCTTCCCACCTTGGAGTTGCGACTCCGCAGATCGTGAGCTTGTGATGGGCTAAGTTGGGACACCCCTGCAGGGTCTGATCTTTCTAAAGCCGTTCCCGCGGTTATGTGGCAGATGGGAATTTGTTAATATCCGGTTATATAAAACTTGACACCATGTTCAAAGCACACTACCAGCGTGAGTAACCGTGACGGTCGTTTTCTGAAGGGGTTCGGGAAGTGAACACAGTGGGGTTATTATTGACATGCTTAGATAGGATCACTCCGTGATCACTTTGACGCTCGTGGCACTTCTCTTCTCGCTCTAAACACGTAAGCTAGTGCTAGTGCAACTGCAACCTTTATTCTTCAGCCTTGTTCCACACCCAAGGCTTAGGTAGTTTTGATACCCGGGAACGGGATTGCTGAGTCCTCCGTGGCTCACAGTTTCTACACAACACCAGATGCAGGTACTATGGTGAACTACACAGGTGACGGCACAGAGTTGTACTAGGAGTTCGATGAAGAACGTGGGCGATACTACGTGTACTATTCTGATGATCAGTAGTGGCTTCTACTAGGGGCGATCGGACCTTGTGGCTTTATTTATTTTGTATCTTTCATTTGGATCTTCGTCCATAGTCGGACTGTGATGTTGTTTGGATGATGATTGCTTATGTAATGTATTGTGTGATGTGGCGAGTGTAAGCCAACTACTCTTTTGCAATTTCATCCCTCTTTTACATGAGTCGTGCAAAGATACCATACTTGAGGTCATTCTAGTATGAGATTATACCTTTAAGTCGTGCCTCGACACGTAAGAGGTATAATCTCATACTGGGCATTACAGTATCGGACGGTGATATCTGCGATGAAGGTCACAGCAATCGGCCCATTTAGTTTCTTGATTGGCCTTGCTTCAATCCACTTGGTGAACTTGTCCACGGCGACGAGAAAATGGGTCATGCCGTCGCATGCTGTCTTGTATGGGCCCACCATGGTCAGCCCCCATACAGCAAAGGGCCAAGTGAGGGGGATGGTTTTGAGTGTAGAGGCCGGCAGGTGTTGCTTGGAGCTGAATTTCTGGCATCCCTTGCAGTGTTTGACCAAATCCTTGGCGTCTTCCAAAGCAGTCGGCCAGAAGAAACCATGCCGGAAAGCTTTGGCGACAAGGGATCTAGAGGCCGCGTGGTGGCCGCACTCACCTTGGTGGATATCTTTGAGGATTGCCTTGCCCATCACGGGCTCTACGCAGTGCTAAAAGACTCTAGTCACGCTGCATCTGATAAGATCTCTGTTTACTATTGTGCAGGCTCCTGCCCGGCGCTATACTTGCCGGGCTGACATCTCATCAGTCGGCAGCTCTTTGTTTACCAGGAAGTTGAGGATGGGTTGTGCCCATGATGGAGCTTGGACTTCATCCATCGTCACCACGACCACTGTTACTAGGGCGGCTGGGTTGGGAGGTGGCGGGGTGGACCCGGCTGCTGCTTGATGTGTCGTTGAAGTCGTCGGGCCGACTGCTGCAGTCCCCAGGCCACCTGCTGAAGTCCCCGGGCCAGGTACGACTCCTGCAGCCCCCAAGCCGCCGGTCGAGGTCTTCGGGCCGACTGTTGTAGCCTCCGAGTCGGTTCCGACCTCTCCGGGTGCAGCTGACACGAATATGGACTCAGATTCCGGCGAAGGCTTGATAGACGGCTTGAGGAGGCGCTGAAGGGAGACGCCGGCTGGTGGAGCCGATCCGTTCCAGGGCATCTGCTTGCTCATTGTCGGCCCGTGGCACGTGAAGGAACTCGCACCCTTCAAAATATCCACTGAGTTGCTGAACAAGGAAACGATAGCTTGCCATGTTTGCATCCTTGGCATCCCAGTCACCAGACGACTGTTGGACCAACAAATCCGAGTCGCCATAGCACAGGACCCAGCGGATGCCGAGCTCTTTGGCCAGCCGGAGTCTATGTACTAGTGCCTCGTACTCGGCCACATTATTGGAGGCGGGAAAGTGAATTTGCAACGTGTATCTGAGCTTGTCGCCCTTGGGAGAGGTGAGGACGATGTCGGCTCCCAAGCCGGTGCGCATCTTCGAGCCATCAAAGTGCATCCGCCAATGGGTGGAATCTGGCGCAGGTGGTAAGTATTGGGGTCTCGGCCCAGTCGACGAGGAAGTCGGCCAACGCTTGAGACTTGATGGCGGTGCGAGGCTGGTAGAAGATGGCGTAGGGAGCCAGCTCAATGGCCCACTTGGCCACCCGGCCTGACGCGTCTCTGCTACCTATGATCTCGGCAAGTGGGACAGTGTAGACGATCGTAATGGGGTGCTCTTAAAAGTACAGCTTGACCTTCTTGGCGGTGAAATACACGCCATAGCACATCTTCTGGTAGTGTGGGTAGTTCTGCTTTGAGGCCGACAGCTGATGACCCACAAGTGTAGGGGATCTATCGTAGTCCTTTCGATAAGTAAGAGTGCCGAACCCAACGAGGAGCAGAAGGAAATGATAGGCAGTTTTCAGTAAGGTATTTTCTGCAAGCACTTAAATTATAGGTAACAGGTAGTTTTGTGATAAGATAATTGGTAGCAAGTGACAAACGGTAAAAGTAAATAAGGTGCAGCAAGGTGGCCCAATCCTTTTTGTAGCAAAGGACAAACCTGGACAAACTCTTATGCAAGGTAAAGTGCTCCCGAGGACATATGGGAATTATCGTCAAGCTAGTTTTCATCACGATCATATGATTCGCGTTCGATACTTTGATAATTTGGTATGTGGGTGGACCGGTGCCTGGGTGCTGCCCTTACTTGGACCAGCCTCCCACTTATGATTAACCTCTAATGCAAGCATCCGCAACTACAAAAGAAGTATTAAGGTAAACCTAACCATAGCCTGAAACATATGGATCCAAATCAGCCCCTTACGAAGCAGCGCATAAACTAGGGTTTAAGCTTCTGTCACTCTAACAACCCATCATCTACTTATTGCTTCCCAGTGCCTTCCTCTAGGACCAAAATAATGGTGAAGTGTCATGTAGTCGACGTTCACATGACACCACTAGAGGAGAGACAACATACATCTCATCAAAATATCGACCAAATTCACATGACTACTAATAGCAAGACTTCTCCCATGTCCTCAGGAACAAAAGTAACTACTCACAAGACATAATATTGTTCATGATCAGAGGTATATTAATATGCATAATGGATCTGAACATATGATCTTCCACCAAATAAACCAACTAGCATCAACTACAAGGAGTAATCAACACTACTAGCAACCCATAGGTACCAATCAGAGGTTTGGGTACAAAGATTGGATACAAGAGATGAACTAGGGTTTGAGAGGAGATGGTGTTGGTGAAGATGTTGATGAAGATAGCTCTCCCCAAGATGGGAGAGTTGTTGGTGATGACGGCGGTGACGTTTTCCCCCTCCCGGAGGGAAGTCTCCCCGGCAGAACAGCTTTGCCGGAGCCCTAGATTGGTTTCCGCCTCGGTTCCGCCTCGAGACGGTGGCGTCTGGTCCCGAAAGCCTTCTTCTGATTTTTTTTCCAGGTCAAAACGCTTCATATAGGGGAAGATGGTCACCTGGGGCTAAGGATGGCAATTTTATCCATGGACATGGATATCCATGGATATCCGACCCGAATGGATAGGGTTTGGATACACTTTTGTGCCCATGGGCAGCGCCCAAACCCGACCCGATTACTCGTGGGTAGGGCATGGATATAATCTTGTACCCGTGGGTATATCCAAACCCGACCCGACAATATGACTTAATGGCAAAAATCTGCTATCCCTACCCCGCAGTCACATGTCCCACTGCAATTTTACATTTTGTTGTCCAAAACATGCAAAAGAAATTACACAATCCCTGTCATAACTTTTATTAGTTGACATTCAATCCCCTCTGTAACATACCCCAACTCCCTTCCCTTAGTTTTGTCTCCTTGTTAAATGACTCATCATTCTCATCTGTTAGAAAAATACTAAATGATCTTATGTTGTTAGTGGACGTTGATTTACCATAAGTGAAGCCTAGCCTGCCACGAAGTGAAGAATGGAATAGCTTATGTTAACATTATGTTATGTCTTATTTATATGTCTAGAGAGGACCCAATGGATATCCAGTGGGTATGGATATCCATCAGGTTTGGACATGGACACAATTTTTCACCCATGGATTTTGTCATGGGCGGGCAAAGACTGTCTTCATGGATATGGATATGGATTTGATATTGTTCAACCCGATCCAAACCCGACCCATTGCCATCCTTACCTGGGGCCCATCGACTGGCCCTCGAGGCAGGGGGCGCGCCCTGGGAAGGGGGGCGCGTCCCCCACCCTCGAGGCCAGCCAGTGGCCCCTCTCATGGATTTCTTTCGCCAGATATTTTTTATATTTTCCAAAAAAATGTTCTGTGGAGTTTCGGGGCTTTTGGAGGTGTGCAGAATAGGTTTCCAGTGTTTGCTCGTTTTCCAGCCCAGAATTCCAGCTGCCGGCATTCACCCTTCTTCATGTAAACCTTGCAAAATAAGAGGGAAAAGGCATAAGTATTGTGACAAAACATGTATGAACAGCCCATAATGCAATAAATATGAACTTGTAAGCATGATGCAAAATTGACGTATCAACTCCCCCAAGCTTAGACCTCGCATGTCCTCAAGCGAAAGCCGATATCGAAAAATATGTCCACATGTTTAGAGATAGAGGTTTTGATAAAAAAACAGAATACGGACATGAGGGCATCATGATCCTTCTCATAACAGCAACTTATATAAATATAGTCATATGATCATTATGCTAAAGTAACAATTCATCCACAATATCAAGTATGCATCATAAACTTCATTGGAAACTAACAAACTTTGGTCTCGGTCATTGAAGCAATTGCAATTTATCGTAACATCGGAAAGAGTCAATATAAGAGATTTTCAGCAAGCCTACATACTCAACTATAATATAGTTTTTCACAATTGCTCACACTCATGCAATACTTATGTTTATGGAGTTTTAATCGGACACAGAGAAAGATAGGGGCTTATGGTGTTGCCACCCAACCTTTTACCTCAAGGGTAATGTCAACAGTAATAGATCTTGAAAACTTACATCCAAGTGGGTATATATATCAGGATCTTTCAAACACAATGTGCTTGCCAAAGGATAAAATGAAAAAGGAAAGGTGGATTTCACCTTGACACTTATAAGACAAGAATAAAAGATAGGCCCTTCGCAGAGGGAAGCAGAGGTTGTCATGTGTTTTTATGGTTGGATGCACAAAGTCTTGGCACAAAAGAATGTCACTTTATATTGCCACTTGTGATAAGGACCTTTATTATGCAATCTGTCGCTTTTATTATTTCCATATCATAGGATCGTATAAAGCTTATTTCCTCCACACTAATAAATCATACATATTTTAGCGACTTTACAACATGACAACTTACTTGGAAGGATCTTTCTCAATCCATAGGTAGGTATGGTGGACTCTCATGGCAAGACTGGGTTTAAGGATATATGGAAGCACAAGTAGTATCTCTACTTAGTGCATGGAAATTTGGCTAGCATGAGGGAGAAAGGCAAGCTCAACATGTTGGAAGATCCATGACAATATACTTTATTTCAGATATATGAAGACATAACCCATTATGTTGTCTTCCTTGTCCAACATCAACTCTTTAGCATGTCATACTTTAATGAGTGCTCACAATCATCAAAGATGTCCAAGATAGTATATTTGTATGTGAAGCCTCTCTTATTTTATTACTTCCTATTAATTGCAACGATGACCAAAACTATGTTTGTCACCTCCCAACAACTTTTATTTATCATACTCTTGTATGTGAAGTCATTACTTCCCATAAGATCGATATGATCTCTTTGATTCTCTTTTTGTTTTCTTTCTTTTTATCATGACCCAAGTGAGGAAATCAAGCCCTTGACTCAACACTAATCTTTATTATATAGCTCACGGACTCGATTACAAAGGATAAAGCTCACAAAGCAAAAGCTCGCAACTAGATCATGCTAACTTTATTCTAATAGATCAAGATACTACTAAAAGGATCGAACTAAGTAAAACGGTAAAGATAGGAGTGATGGTGATACGATACTGGGGTCACTCCCCCAAGCTTGGCAGTTGCCAAGGGGAGTGCCCATACCCATGGGATTATGTCTCCTTCTTCGGGGTTGGTGATGATGGAGTTGCAAGTAGTGATGGGGGATCCTCATATATGGAGCGTAGGAGATCTTCCAGCTTGCGGATAATACCTTTGAGAGTAGCTATGTAATCCTTCAACAAAAGATTTTCACTCATGAGATGCTTGTTGCGAATCTGAGCTAACTCAATCATCCTGAAAGATTCTAGCTCAGTTGAGGTAAAGAGATTAGGAAGGGATTTACAGGTGTCTTCTTCTCCTGCTGCCGGAGCCGGATCCTCCACCTCCATCTTGATCTTCTTCTCCTTGTGGATCTCCTCGGGTCCTTCTCTCTTCAGATCTATCTTCATTAGCCAAGCATCGTTGCCTTCGTTGTGGGAGGAGGGAGACGACATGATGCCTAGCTTCACAAACCCTAGCAGAAAACAGCTCGAAACCAAAACAGAGGAATTTTGCGTGATACAGAGGTCAAAACCTTCGGGAGTATATATAATGAAATTTTCCCGCACGAAAGGAGTAACCCACAAGAAAACGGAGTCCAGGGGACACACAGGGTGCCCTTGAGGCAGGGGGCGCCCCTACCCTCGTGGAGGCCCCGTGTCTCCTCCGGACTGCGGTTTATTTTTCTATTTTTCTAAATATTCTAAAACAAAGAAAAATTGCCTTTAGAACTGTTTTGGAGTCGGTTTACTTACCGTATCACGTACCTCTTCCTTTTCGGAGGCTGAATCATTCTGGAAAGTGTCCCTTATGTATTCCTCCTGGGTTATGGTTTCAATAATATTAGTTTCAACACTTATAGGATTACCAGAGATGTAATGTTTGATCCTTTGACCATTCACCACTTTCGGATTTGTTCCTTCAAAGTTGTTGATTTTTATGGCACCGGAACGATAGACCTCCTCGATAACGTAAGGTCTCTCCCACTTGGAGAGAAGTTTTCCAGCAAAAAATCTTAAACGAGAGTTGTATAGCAAAACATAATCACCTACGTTAAACTCACGCTTTTGTATCCTTTTGTCATGCCATCTTTTAACCTTTTCTGTAAATAACTTGGCATTCTCGTAGGCCTGGGTTCTCCATTCATCAAGACAGCTAATATCAAATAGCCTCTTTTCACCGGCAAGTTTGAAATCATAATTGAGCTCTTTGATAGCCCAATATGCCTTATGTTCTAGCTCAAGAGATAAGTGACAAGCTTTTCCATATACCATCTTATATGGAGACATACCCATAGGATATTTGTATGTAGTTCTATAGGCCCATAATGCATCATCTAGTTTCTTGGACCAATTCTTTCTAGACCTATTAACTGTCTTTTGCAAGATTAATTTCAACTCCCTATTACTTAGTTCTACCTGACCACTAGTCTGAGGGTGATAAGGTGATGCTCTATGGTTGACATCATACTTAGCAAGCATCTTACGGAAAGCACCATGAATAAAGTGTGAACCACCATCAGTCATTAGATATCTAGGGACTCCAAACCTCGGAAATATAACTTCTTTAAGCATCTTAATAGAGGTGTTATGATCAGCACTACTAGTTGGAATAGCTTCTACCCACTTAGTAACGTAATCAACAGCAACTAAAATATGTGTGTACCCATTAGAAGCAGGAAAAGGTCCCATATAATCAAAGCCCCACACATCAAATGGTTCAATAACAAGTGAATAATTCATAGGCATTTCTTAACGTCTACTAATATTACCAATTCTTTGACATTTATCACATGATAAGACAAACTTACGGGCATCCTTGAAGAGAGTAGGACAATAAAAACCGGATTGCAATACCTTGTGTGCAGTTCTGTCTCCCGCATGGTGTCCTTCATAGGCTTCGGAGTGGCACTTGCGTAGGATCTATTCCTGTTCATGCTCAGGTACACAACGTCTAATAATACCATCTACTCCTTCTTTATAAAGATGTGGGTCATCCCAGAAGTAATGTCTCAAATCATAAAAGAACTTTTTCTTTTGCTGGTATGTGAAGCTAGGAGGTATAAACTTAGCAACAATGTAATTAGCATAATTAGCATACCATGGAGCAGTACGAGAAGTACTTATGATAGCTAATTGTTCATCAGGAAAGCTGTCATCAATAGGTTGTGGGTCATCAAGTATATTCTCTAACCTAGACAAGTTATCAGCTACGGGGTTCTCAGCTCCCTTTGTATCAATAATATGCAAGTCAAATTCTTGTAGCAAGAGAACCCATCTAATAAGTCTAGGTTTAGCATCTTTCTTTTCCATAAGGTATTTGATAGCAGCATGATCAGTGTGAATAGTTACTTTAGAATCAACGATATAAGGTCTAAACTTATCACAAACAAATACAACTGCTAAAAATTCTTTCTCAGTGGTAGCATAATTTCTTTGGGCACTATCTAGAGTTTTACTAGCATACTGGATAACATTCAATTTCTTATCAACTCTTTGCCCTAGAATAGCTCCTACAACATAATCACTAGCATCGTACATAATCTCAAAGCGTAAATTCCAGTCGGGAGGCTGGACAATAGGTGCAGAGATCAATGATTTCTTAAGTATTTCAAATGCTTCTAGACAATCATCATCAAAGACAAAAGGAATATCTTTCTGTAAAAGATTAGTCAGAGGCCTGGAGATTTTGGAGAAGTCCTTAATGAACCTCCTATAAAACCCGGCATGACCAAGGAAACTTCGTATACCTTTGATATCCTTGGGGCATGGCATCTTTTCAATAGCATCAACTTTAGCTTTGTCAACTTCAATACCTCTTTCAGAAATTTTATGTCCCAAGACAATGCCTTCATTAACCATAAAGTGGCACTTCTCCCAATTCAAGACGAGGTTAGTGTCTTCACATCTCTGCAAAACTCAATCAAGGTTGCTTAAGCAATCATCAAAAGAAGTTCCGTAAACGGAGAAATCATCCATACACCTCAACAATCTTTTCACAAAAATCAGATAATATAGCCATCATGCATCTTTGAAAGGTAGCGGGTGCATTACATAAACCAAAAGGCATACGTCTATAAGCAAAGGTACCGAAAGGACAAGTAAAGGTGGTCTTTTCTTGATCCCCCTTTGACACAGGTATTAGAGACAAACCAGAATAGCCATCTAGAAAGCAGAAATGAGTATGTTTGGATAACCTTTCTAGCATTTGATCAATAAATGGCAAGGGGTAATGATATTTCTTAGTAGCTTTATTTAACTTACGGAAATCAATTACCATCCTATAAACTGTAACTATTCTTTGCGGGATCAATTCATCTTTATAATTAGGGACAACAGTCATACCTCCTTTCTTAGGAACACAATGGACATGACTTACCCACTGGCTATCAGCAATGGGATAGATAATACCTGCCTCTAGAAGCTTTAAAATTTCCTTCCTTACCACTTCTTTCATCTTAGGATTTAACCATCGCTGATGATCAATAACTGGTTTAGCATTTTGTTCCAATTTTATCTTGTGTTCACATATAGTGGGACTAATGCCCTTTAAGATCATCCAGAGTATATCAATAGCAGCTCGGTGCTTCTTCAGAGTTTTCAATAATCTTTCTTCTTCGTGCTCTGAAAGGTTAGCACTAATAATAACAGGATATATCTTATTTTCATCAAGATAAACATACTTAAGATCATCAGGCAAAGGTTTAAGTTCAAACACGGGATCACCCTTGGGTGGAGGAGGATCCCCTAGGATTTCAACAGGAAAGTGATTTTTCAATACGGATCCCTGTGTAAGGAATATTTCATCTATCTCCCTTCTCTCATTCATATGCATATCATTCTCATGGTCTAGCAAATATTGTTCTAAAGGATCATTAGGTGGAACGGCAATAGAAGCAAGACCAATAAGTTCATCCTTACTGGGTGGTGCCTTTTCAAGGGGTTGTCTACGGAATTTAGCAAAGTTAAAATCATGAGACGTGTCCCCTAATCCGACAGTGACAATATCTTTCACACAGTCTATCTTGGCATTAACGGTATTCAAGAAGGGTCTACCAAATATAATGGGACAGAAAGCATCTTGTGGGGAACTAAGAACAAGAAAATCAGCAGGGTATTTAACCTTCCCACACAAGACTTCAATATCTCTAACAATCCCAAGTGGTGAAATAGTATCTCTATTAGCAAGCTTAATAGTAACATCAATCCCTTCTAACTCAACAGGTGCAATATCATGCATAATTTCGTTAAAAAGGTCAAGAGGGATAATACTCGCACTAGCACCTACGTCACATAAACCATGATAGCAATGATCTCCTATCTAACAGAGACGACAGGCAGGCCTACTACAGGTTTATGTTTATTCCTGGCATTGGGTTTGGCTATTCTAGCAGACTCTTCTTGGAGATAAATAACATGTCCATCTAAATCTTCTACCAAGAGATCTTTAACCATGGCAACACTAGGTTCAACTTTAATTTGCTCAGAGGGTGTAGGTGTTCTAGTATTACTCTTACAAACTACAGTTGAAGCTTGTGCATGATCCTTTATCCTAACAGGGAAAGGTGGTTTCTCGATATAAGCGGTAGGAATAGCGGGATCAACATTATAAGTGATGGTATTTTCTTCAACTTTAATAGGTTCAACTACTTTTACTTCAATAGGGGGATGGTATTTAAACCACTTCTCCTTGGGGAGATCAACATGAGTAGCAAAAGATTCACAGAAAGAAGCTACTATCTCAGAGTCAAGTCCATATTTAGTGCTAAACTCACGGAAAACATCGGTATCCATAAAAGCTTTAACACAATCAAACTTAGGGTCATACCTGACTCCTTACCTTCGTCGAGATCCCAATCTTCAGAGTTGCGTTTAATTCTTTCCAATAAATCCCATTTGAAGTCAATAGTCTTCATCATAAAAGAGCGAGAACAAGAATTATCGAGCATGGTGCGATTATTGAGAGAAAGCCGAGCATAAAATTTTTGGATGATCATCTTTCTTGAAAGCTCATGATTGGGGCATGAATATAACATTGACTTAAGCCTCCCCCAAGCTTGAGCGATGATTTCTCCTTCGCGAGGCCAGAAATTATAAATATAATTATGATCACGATGAACCTGGTGCATAGGGTAGAACTTCTGATGAAATTCCAACTTCAGACAATTATAGTTCCATGATCCCATATCATCGCATAGTCTAATCCATGTCAATGCATCTCCCTTCAAATATAAAGAGAAGACCTTCTTCTTGATAACATCCTCGGGCATACCTGCAAGCTTAAACAATCCACAAACTTCGTCCACATAGATTAGGTGTAAATCGGGGTGAACTGTTCCATCTCCTGTATAGGGATTTTCAAGCAGTTTCTCTATCAAACCCGAAGGAATCTCAAAGCAAACATTTTCAATAGGTGCAGTAGGTTGAGGAGCAACTCTTTGATCTTCTGCTCGGGGTGAAGATACCGCGACCCCCTCAAATTATTTTAAGCCATAGTAACAAGTGACAATAAATTTCAGCACACTATATAAATTTTTCCTTACCAAATTCCACTTACCAAAGGCGCTTCACTCCCCGGCAACGGCGCCAGAAAAGAGTCTTGATGACCCACAAGTGTAGGGGATCTATCGTAGTCCTTTCGATAAGTAAGAATGTCGAACCCAACAAGGAGCAGAAGGAAATGATAGGCAGTTTTCAGTAAGGTATTTTCTGCAAGAACTGAAATTATAGGTAACACATAGTTTTGTGATAAGACAATTTGTAGCAAGTGACAAACGGTAAAAGTAAATAAGGTGCAACAAGGTGGCCCAATCCTTTTTGTAGCAAAGGACAAGCCTGGACAAACTCTTATGCAAGGTAAAGTGCTCCCGAGGACATATGGGAATTATCGTCAAGCTAGTTTTCATCACGATCATCTGATTCGCGTTCGGTACTTTGATAATTTGGTATGTGGGTGGACCGGTGCTTGGGTGCTGCCCTTACTTGGACAAGCCTCCCACTTATGATTAACCTCTAATGCAAGCATCCGCAACTACAAAAGAAGTATTAAGGTAAACCTAACCATAGCCTGAAACATATGGATCCAAATCAACCCCTTACGAAACAACGCATAAACTAGGGTTTAAGCTTCTGTCACTCTAGCAACCCATCATCTAATTATTACTTCCGAATGCCTTCCTCTAGGCCCAAAATAATGGTGAAGTGTCATGTAGTCGACGTTCACATGACACCACTAGAGGAGAGACAACATACATCTCATCAAAATATCGAACGAAGACCAAATTCACATGACTACTAATAGCAAGACTTCTCCCATGTCCTCAGGAACAAAAGTAACTACTCACAAGACATAATATTTTTCATGATCAGAGGTATATTAATATGCATAATGGATCTGAACATATGATCTTCCACCAAATAAACCAACTAGCATCAACTACAAGGAGTAATCAACACTACTAGCAACCCACAAGTACCAATCTGAGGTTTGGGTACAAAGATTGGATACAAGAGATGAACTAGGGTTTGAGAGGAGATGGTGTTGGTGAAGATGTTGATGAAGATAGCTCTCCCCAAGATGGGAGAGTTGTTGGTGACGACGGCGGTGACGATTTCCCCCTCCCAGAGAGAAGTATCCCCGACAGAACAGCTCTGCTGGAGCCCTAGATTGGTTTCCGCCTCGGTTCCGCCTCGAGACGGCGGCGTCTGGTCCAGAAAGCCTCCTTCTGATTTTTTTTCCAGGTCAAAACGCTTCATATAGGAGAAGATGGGCACCAGGGGCCCATCGGCTGGCCCTCGAGGCAGGGGGCGTGCCCTGGGAAGGGGGGCGCGCCCCCCACCCTTGAGGCCATCCAGTGGCCCCTCTCGTGGATTTCTTTCGCCAGATATTTTTTATATTTTCCGAAAAAAATGTTCTGTGGAGTTTCGGGGCTTTTGGATTTGTGCAGAATAGGTTTCCAGAGTTTGCTTCTTTTCCAGCCCAGAATTCCAACTGTCGGCATTCACCCTTCTTCATGTAAACCTTGCAAAATAAGAGGGAAAATGCATAAGTATTGTGACAAAACATGTATGAATAGCCCATAATGCAATAAATATCAACTTGTAAGCATGATGCAAAATGGACGTATCAACTCCCCCAAGCTTAGACCTGGCTTGTCCTCAAGCGAAAGCCGATATCGAAAAATATGTCCACATGTTTAGAGATAGAGGTGTCGATTAAAAAAACAGAATATGGACATGAGGGCATCATGATCCTTCTCATAACAGCAACTTATATAAATATACTCATATGATCATTATGCTAAAGTAACAATTCATCCACAATATCAAGTATGCATGATAAACTTCATTGGAAACTAACAAACTTTGGTCTCGATCATTGAAGCAATTGCAATTTATCGTAACATCGGAAAGAGTCAATATAAGAGCTTTTTAGCAAGCCTACATACTCAACTTCACACTCACGCAATACTTATGTTTATGGAGTTTTAATCGGACACAGAGAAAGATAGGGACTTGTGGTGTTGCCACCCAACCTTTTACCTCAAGGGTAATGTCAACAGTAATAGATCATGAAAACTTACATCCAAGTGGGTATATATATCAGGATCTTTCCAACACAATGTGCTTGCCAAAGGATAAAATGAAAAAGGAAAGGTGGATTTCACCGTGACACAATGTGCCGCGTTTCTCCGTCTTCACCACAATATCGTCCACGTAGACGTGAGCATTTCTGCGAGTTGCTTGAGGAGGCATTTCTGCATGCAATGCTGAAATGTGGCACCGGCATTCCTCAAGCCGAATGTCATGGTCAGGTAGCAGAAAGATCCAAATGGTGTGATGAAGGCTGTCTTTAGGCGGTCAGCTGGGTCCAGCTTGATCTCGTGGTATCCCGAATAGGCATCCAGAAAACTCAGCAGCTCGCATCCGGCTGTTGAGTCTATTACTTGGTCAATCCGTGGTAAGGCAAACGGATCCTAAGGGCAAGCTTTGTTGAGGCTCGTATAATCAATACACATTCGCCACTTGTTGTTTTTCTTCAGTACAATGACTGGATTGGCTAGCCACTCTAGAAAGAATACTTCCATAATGAAGCCAACTGCTAGGAGCCGGGCTATCTCTTCACCAACGATTCTTCTCTTCTCTTCTGACAGGCGGCCCAGAGGTTGCTTGACTGGTTTGGCGTCTGCTCTAACATGTAGCTTGTGCTCGGCAAAATCCGTTAGAACACCGGTCATGTCCTTGGATGACCATGCAAAGATGTCCCGATTCTCACGGAGGAAACCGACGAGCTCGCTTTCCTATTTGCTATCGAGGTTTGACCCTATGACAACAAATATCTCTGGGTGGCTCGGGTCCAAGGGAATCTTCATGGTTTCTTTGGCCGGCTGGAAGGAGCCTTGGGTCTCTGACTCTTTGGGCTCTGGTGACAGGTCCGGCTGCTTGCTAGCCATAGCCACCACCAAGTCTAGGAGCTTCTTCACAGCAGCGACCACCAGGGACTCGGCCAGCCGGCTGCTAGCCGCGGCGCAAGCGGCCGACTTCTTGTAGTCCCCAGTTACGGTGATAATGCCCTTGGTTCAAGGCATCTTCATATTGAGGTAGGCATAGTGCAGAACTGCCATGAATTTGGACAAAGCAGGCCGGCCAACCAGTGCGTGGTAAGAGCTCTCCAGATCAACAACCTCAAACCAGATTGCATCACTACAAAAATGATCTTTGTCTCCAAAGATGACGTCCATTTTGATCTTGCCGATTGGTGAGCAAGACAGGCCGGGCACAATGTTGTGGAAGACAATACGACTGGGCTAGAGTTACCTTTCTTTGATGTTCAACTTCTCCATCGTATCGCGGTAAAGGATGTTGATTATGCTACCGCCATCTATCAGGTCTCGGGAGAAACGAGCAGCTCACTTGTCTGTTGCAAAGGTGGCATCCAACACCAAGGCATAAGAGCCTGGGGAAGGCATCACCTCCGGATGGTCAGCTCGGCTCCACTAGATTGGCTTCTCAGACCAGTGCATGAACTCCGGGGCTTCAGATGCGACGGCATTGACTTCCTGGTGTTGTTGTCGCCGGCTGCGCTTATCATCAACCACACTAGTGAA
The DNA here is from genome assembly GCA_902687465.1 of Secale cereale. Taxonomy (NCBI): domain Eukaryota; kingdom Viridiplantae; phylum Streptophyta; class Magnoliopsida; order Poales; family Poaceae; genus Secale; species Secale cereale. Next base: position 823,847,730 of record LR738711.1, on the reverse strand, counting down.
GACAACATAGGCCCCAAGCTCTTCAGGGAACTTATCATGGATGGCGCCGACTACTGTACGAGCCGTTGGCTGCCGGGGAGGTGGAGCCGGCTAACCAGCAGGCGGCGGCGGCAGCAGTCCTTCGCCCTTGGAGATTCGGGTGAGCCAGTGGCACTTCCTAGTGGTGTGATTGGATGGCTCCGCGCCGCTATGGAACTTGAAGTGAGCATCGAGAGTCTGTTCATAGGAGAAGGCCGGCTGCCAAGCTAGCGTGCCGCCTTTCGGACGCTTGGGTAAGGGCTGCCCTTCTGGCTGCTGGTCCTCAACTGTCGCCACCTACCGGCTGGTGGAAGCCGGCATCGGGGCCTTGCGCTTGTGGTCGCTCTGCTGCTGGTGCTGACTGGAGTCGCCAGCCGGCGTCCTGGGAGCCGGAGGGAGCACTTTCCCGGAGACGTCTACTTGGAGCTCCGACTTCATGGTGAAGGAAATATGCCCTAGAGGCAATAATAAAGTTGTTATTTATATTTCCTTATATCATGATAAATGTTTATTATTCATGCTAGAATTGTATTAACCGGAAACTTAGTACATGTGTGAATACATAGACAAAACAGTATGTCCCTAGTATGCCTCTACTAGACTAGCTCATTGATCAAAGATGGTTATGTTTCCTAGCCATAGACATGAGTTGTCATTTGATCAACGGGATCACATCATTAGGAGAATGATGTGATGGACAAGACCCATCCGTTAGCATAGCACTATGATCGTTTAGTTTTACTGCTATTGCTTTCTTCATGACTTATACATGTTCCTATGACTATGAGATTATGCAACTCCCGAATACCGTAGGAACACCTTGTGTGCTATCAAACGTCACAACGTAACTGGGTGATCATAAAGATGCTCTACAGGTGTCTCCAAAAGTATTCGTGGTGTTGGCATAGATCAAGATTAGGATTTGTCACTCCGAGTGTCGGAGAGGTATCTCTAGGCCCTCTCGGTAACACACATCATAATAAGCCTTGCAAGCAAAAGACTAATGAGATAGTCACGAGATGATGTGTTACGGAACGAGTAAAAGAGACTTGCCGGTAACGAGATTGAACTAGGTATAGCGATACCGACGATCGAATCTCGGGCAAGTAACATACCGATGACAAAAGGAACAACGTATGTTGTTATGCGGTTTGACCGATAAAGATCTTCGTAGAATATGTAGGAACCAATATGAGCATCCAGGTTCCGCTATTGGTTATTGACCGGAGATGAGTCTCGGTCATGTCTACATAGTTCTCGAACCCGTAGGGTCCGCACGCTTAACGTTTGATGACGATCGGTATTATGAGTTTATGAGTTTTGATGTACCGAAGGAGTTCGGAGTCCCGGATGAGACCGGGGACATGACGAGGAGTCTCGAAATGGTCGAGACGTAAAGATCGATATATGGGACGACTATATTCGGACATCGGAAAGGTTCCGAGTGATTCGGGTATTTTTCGGAGTATACGGGCCTTATTGGGCCATACGGGAATAGAGGAGAAAGGCCAAAAGGAAGGAAGCGCGTGCCTCCCCTCTGGTCTGAATTGGACAAGGGGTGCAGCCCCCTTTTCCTTCTCCCTCTCCACCTCTTTCCTTCTCTCCTACTCCGAAAAGGAAAGGGGAATCCTACTAGGACTTGGGAGTCCTAGTAGGACTCCCCACACTTGGCGCGCCCCCTCTAGGGCCGGCCTCTCCCTTGCTCCTTTATATACGGGGGCAGGGGGCACCCTAGGACACACAAGTTGAATTATTCTAGCCGTGTACGGTGCTCCCCTCCACAGAAACACACCTCGGTCATACCGTTGCAGTGCTTAGGCGAAGCCCTGCGCTGGTAGATACATCATATCCGTCACCACGCCGTCGTGCTGACGAAACTCTCCCGTGAAGCTCAACTGGATCAAGAGCTCGTGGAACGTCATCAAGCTGAACGTGTGCTGAACGCGGAGGTGCCGTACGTTCGGTGCTTGATCGGTTGGATCGCGAAGAAGTTCGACTACATCAACCGCGTCACTTGACGCTTCCGCTCCCGGTCTACGAGGGTACGTAGACACACTCTCCCCTCTCGTTGCTATGCATCTAGTAGATAGATCTTGCGTGATCGTAGGAAAATTTTGAAAATACTACGTTCCCCAACACATGGAGGAGTCGGCAGTAGCGTATTTGTCTGCGGTGATCAGCAGCTCATCGAGTGTAGCCGACTCGTCGCAGAGGAGTCGGTACTTGAGCAAAGTGTCTTCCCCGCACCCAGCCGTAAAGTACTCTATGGCCTACACCTCGTGCACCCCTTCGCAGGAGTTGCGTAGTTCAGCCCACCGCTTCAGGTAGTCGCGGGCGGACTCTGTGGGACCTTGGACGCACAGAGAGAGCTGGCGAGGCTTGGGCGGCCGCTTGTATGTGCTGGTGAAGTTGTGAATGAAGACTTCGGTGAAATCTACCCAGCTATTGACGATGTAAGGCTTCAGGCTGTTGAGCCAAGTCTGCGCCGTGCCCGGGAGCATGAGCGGGACGTACTTCATGGCAACGCGCTTGTTGCCATTTGCTATGCTGACGGCGGTGGAGTAGTCAACAAGACAATCTTCTGGCTTCACGGAGCCGTTGTATTTAGGTGTATCTCGTGGGAGCGAGAACCCTTTGGGGAAGGGCTCGTCGCGAATGCCGGGGCCAAAACAAGGCGGGCCGGTCGCATCTTCTTCTTCCAGTGCCAGGGATTGCACCAGGCGGTCGATCCGATGGCTGGCATCGTTTTCTCCGATTCCTTCTCGGCGACCCAGCCGGCCGCTGAGCGTCGGGTGCTCAAACGGCGGCGGGGAGACGCGCCTCTCCCTGCGCGGGGGAGTATGATAGTCGTCATGTCGTTCCACAGCCCGCGGGCCGCCGTCTTGGTCGCGCTCGATGGTGATGCGCGTCCGGCTGCGGCTAGCAGACGGCTCTGGATCTCTCGAACCACGGGCGCCGCCAGTCGGCGTCCGGGAGGTCGCGCCGCGCTCTCGACGAGGAGGAAGATTATGAGCCCGCTGGCAAGGTTCCGCCAGGCAGCGGCCGGCTTCTTGCTGCGCGGCAGTCGTGTCGATGAGCTGCTGGACGCGCTTCGGTATGTAGCGGTGCTCGTCACCTTCCAGGTGGTCTAGCTCGTTTGCTGCCGCCTGGGCAGCTTGCGGGTTCTCCGCAGGCATGGCATAGATAGGGCGGTCCACCCCAAACATGCTGGCAAGGACGGCCCCGCGTTGTTGGACCACGCCCATCCGATTGGGCTCTCCAGCAGCCGGAGTGCCGCCGATGGCGCGGCCGATCACGCGCTGGTAGGCCTTGACGAGACGCCTCATGGAGGCCAACTTGTTGGCGCTTTCGACAAGCGCGACACGGTAAGTCTCTAGGGTCTCGGCGCCGGCATCTGTCGTGATGGGTGTAGCCAAGTCCCGCAGCGTCACTTGCAGTGGGTCGTGGGCGACGGCGTCGGATGTCTCGCCGTGGCTGATGACGAGCACCTCCATGATGGTGCTGCCGTTGCTGTCCGCGCGAGGGAGTGGGTCATCGATGTGATAGCCTGGCTTATCAGGGATGATAGACTACTCATATCAATAAGGAATTCCTTCTTTTCTGGGAGCCCATTCGGACAGAACTCCAAAGTTAAGTGTGCTCAACTTGGAGTAATTTCAGGATGGGTGATCGACTGGGAAGTTGGTCCCGGGTGCGCACGAGTGAGGACAAAGTGGGCAGAAAAGACTAGTATTAATCTGTGGGGCCAGTCTAGATTTTGACAGGAGTAACGATAGTTGGTATCAGAGCCAACCCTCGCGGTTACATGGATGTTTGAAGACAGTTGCTCGGTCATGTTGTTCATGACGTTTGTGACCCGTCGTGGCACACGGCGTGGCACATGTATCGGACTAGATGCACAGACGTTTGTGCCAAGAGGAAACATTCCCGTGGCCCGATGAGGACGTCGATTCCTCTGAGTGGGGGTGTATGTGATAGCCTGGCTTATTAGGGATGATAGACTACTCGATAGCCTGGCTTATTAGGGATGATAGACTACTCATATCAATAAGGAAGTCCTTCTTTTCCTGGAGCCCATTCGAACATAACTCCAAAGTTAAACGTGCACAACTTGGAGTAATTTCAGGATGGGTGACCGACCGGGAAGTTGGTCCCATGTGCGCACGAGTGAGGACAAAGTGCGCAGAAAAGACTAGTATTGATCTGTGGGGCCAGTCTATATCTTGCCAGGAGTAACGACCACCAGAGGGTGTGCCCGAGGCGTTACAGTCGATGACCACGACGTTAGTGGGGAAAGCGTCGAGAGACACCATGTCGGAGTCGACTGATAACCCACAAGTGTAGGGGATCGCAACAGTTTTTGACGGTAAAGTATTCAACCCAAATTTGTTGATTCGACACAAGGAGAGCCAAAGAATTCTCTTAAGTATTAGCAGCTGAGTTGTCAATTCAACCACACCTGAAAACTTAATATCTATAGCAAGATAGTTTAGTAGCAAAGTAATATGATAGTGGCGGTAGCAGCAATAAAAGTACCGATAGTGTTTTTGTAGTTTTTGTAATAGTAGCAGCGGAAAAGTAAATAAGCAACAAGCAATATATGAGAAGCTCGTAGGCATTGGATCGGTGATGGGAAATTATGTTGGATGCAATTCATCATGTGGAAGTTATAACCTAGGGTGACACAGAACTAGCTCCAGTTCATCAACGCAATGTAGGCATGTATTCTGAATATAGTCATACGTGCTTATGGAAAAGAACTTGCATGACATCTTTTGTCCTACCCTCCCATGGCAGCGGGGTCCTATTGGAAACTAAGGGATATTAAGGCCTCCTTTTAATAGAGTACCGGACCAAAGCATTCACACATAGTGAATACATGAACTCCTCAAACTATGGTCATCACCGGGAGTGGTCCCGATTATTGTCACTTCGGGGTTGCCGGATCATAACACATAGTAGGTGACTATAGACTTGCAAGACAGGATCACGAACACACATATATTCATGAAAACATAATAGGTTCAGATCTGAAATCATGGCACTCGGGCCCTAGTGACAAGCATTAAGCATAGCAAAGTCATAGCAACATCAATCTCAGAACATAGTGGATACTAGGGATCAAACCCTAACAAAACTAACTCGTTTACATGATAGATCCCATCCAACCCATCACCGTCCAGCAAGCCTACGATGGAATGTCATGGAATTGGTGATGGAAGAAGGTTGATGATGACGATGGCGACGATCTCCACTATCCGGAGCCCCGAACGGACTCCAGATCAGCCCTCCCGAGAGAGATTAGGGCTTGGCGGCGGCTCCGTCTCGTGAAACGCGATAATTCTTTCTCTCTGATTTTTTCTCCCCGAAAGTGAACTTATAGGATATGGGGATACGTCGGTGGAGCACTAGGGGGCCACGAGGCAGGGGGCGCGCCCTGGGCAGGGGGGCGCGCCCCCACCCTCATGGACAGGGTGTGGGCCCCCTGGTCTAGATCTTCTTGTAGATATTTTTTATATTTTCCAAAAGAAATCTCCATGGACTTTCAGGTCATTCCGAGAACTTTTTATTTCTGCACAAAAACAACACCATGGCAATTCTGCTGAAAACAGTGTTAGCCCGGGTTAGTTCCATTCAAATCATGCAAGTTAGAGTCCATAACATGGGCAAAAGTGTTTGGAAAAGTAGATACGTTGGAGACGTATCAACTCCCCCAAGCTTAAACATTTGCTTGTCCTCAAGAAATTCAGTTGATAAACTAAAAGTGATAAAGAGAAACTTTGACAAACTCTGTTTGCTCTTGTTGTTGTAAATATATAAGCCAACATTCAGGTTTTCAACAAGATCATGAACTAACCACATTCACAATAACTTTCAGGTCTCAAGACTACTCACATCAATGGCATAATCAACTAGCGAGCAATAATAATAAACCTCGGATGACAACACTTTCTCAAAACAATCACGATATGATATAACAAGATGGTATCTCGCTAGCCCTTTTTGAGACCGCAAAACATAAATGCAGAGCACCTTTAAAGATCAAGGACTGACTAGACATTGTAATTCATGGTAAAAGAGATCCAGTCATGATCATACTCAATGAAAACTAATAGTAATACATGCAATGACAGAGGTGCTCTCTTACTGGTGCTCTTTGATAAGAGGATGATGACTCTGCATAAAAGTAAATAGATAGGCCCTTCGTAGAGGGAAGCAGTGATTTGTAGAGGTGACAGAGCTCGATTTTTAAATTGAGATGAATAACATTTTGAGCGGCATACTTTTATTGTTAACATAACAACCAAGAATCTGGATATCTCCCATGCTACGCACATTATAGGCGGTTCCCAAGCAGAATGGTAAAGTTTATACTCCCCCAACCACCAACAAGCACACTCCACGGCTAGCCCGAAACAACGGGTACAGTCCAAACCAGCAACAGCCCCGGGGGAGTTTTGTTTAATTATTATGATTTTGAGCATGGGACTGGGCATCCCGGTTACCAGCCATTTTCTCATGAATGATGAGTGGAGTCCACTCATCGTGAGAATAACCCACCTAGCATGGAAGATATAGACAACCCTAGTTGATACATGAGCTGTTCGAGCATGCAAAATAGAATTTCATTTGAAGGTTTAGAGTTTGGCACATACAAATTAACTTGGAACGGCAGGTAAATATCGCATATAGGAAGGTATAGTGGACTCATGTGGTATAACTTTGGGGTTTATGGAAGTGGATGCACAAGCAGTATTCCCGCTTAGTATAGGTGAAGGCTAGAAAGAGACTGGGAAGCGACCAGCTAGAGAGCAATAACGGTCATGAAGATGCATTGAAATTAATCAACAATGAATGCAAGCATGGGTAGGATATAAATCACCATGAACATAAATATCGTGGAGGCTATGTTGATTTGTTTCAACTACATGCGTGAACATCTGCCAAGTCAGATCACTTGAATCGTTCAAAGGAGGATTCCACCCCATCATACCACATCATAACCATTTTAATATCATGTTGGCACGCAAGATAGACCATTATAAACTCTCAACTAATTAAGAATGGCATAAGCAGCTATGATCTCTAATTGTCATTGCAATCATGTTTCATTCATAACAAGCTGAATCAGGAACGATGAACTATCATATTTACAAAAAAAAAGAGGTCGAGTTCATACCAGCTTTTCTCATCTCAATTAGTTCATCATATATCATCCTTATTGCCTTTCACTCGCACGACCAGACGGTGTGGATAATAATAATAGTGCACGTGCATTGGACTAAGCTGGAATCTGCAGGAAATTGATGCAAGAGAGAAGACAAGGTAATGTGGATCAAGGTTAAATCAACAATAAAGCATATTAGAGCCACTAAGCATTTTCAATCATGGTCTTCTACTCTTAACCCCCAAAGAAAAGAAAAGAAACTATTTACACGGGAAAGCTCCCAACAAGCAAAAGAAGAACGAGAAATCTTTTTGGGTTTTCATTTTTAACTACTACTACAAGCAAAGAAAGTAAACTAGCTAGAAGCTACAACTAATATTTTTTTTGTTTTTTCTTAAGGTTTTTCTAGCACACGAGAAAAAGACTAAGAAAAAGAAATGAAACTAAGCATGGATGGTACAATGAAAGATTGTGAGCACCGACAACTAGAATTAATGTGAACATGAATGTAAAGTCGGTGAGAAACACATTCTCCCCCAAGCTTAGGCTTTTGGCCTAAGTTGGTCTATGGCCAATATTGGCCTATCGGATATCCAAAGTCGTAGTTGGGGTTGTACTGAGAAGCAGCAGCTAGTGCATGCTGAGCTGCAGCTCGAAGGCGGGCTGCCTTCTTCATGTTATAATAAGCATTTGCCTCCTCCATAGTTATAGTGTATCTCCCTTTTGCCTGAAAGTTAAACAAAGTAGGGGCAGGAAGAACAATAGGGATGGCGTGCTGCTTGTTAAAGATTAGTCGATATTTGAAGGTTCGATCATCCCAATCTATAAACCGGTGACTAGTCATAGCATGGCAATCTAAATAAGCAGGCGGTAAAGGTTCATCATTCTCGTGCACAGGCACACCAAGAAAGCGGGCTATGCGAGTGGCATAAATCCCACCAAATAAATTTCCAACCATACCATTATGGTGTAGCCTACGTGCAACAATGGCTCCCAAGTTATATTGTCTATCACCTAGTAGAGCACTCCTGAGAACACTGAGATCTGGGACGCACATATGACAAGCCTCATCTTTACCATTTATGCATCTACCAATAAAGAGAGCAAAGTAATGAATAGGAGGAAAATGGATGCTCCCTATGTTAGCCTGTGTGATTTCCCTAGATTCCCCCACTGTAATACTACCAAGGAATTCTCTAAATTCAGATTTGCGAGGATCACCCATACTGCCCCACCGTGGGAGCTTACAAGCATCATTAAAATCCTCTAAGTCCATGGTGTAAGATTTATCATACAGGTCAAATAGTACAGTGTGAGAATTATGTGAAGATGAAAATTTAAACCTTCTCACAAAGCTATTAGTTAAGCCACGGTATTGAGGGCACTTATCTTGTATGAAGCCCTCGAGGTCAGCGTTGCGCACGTATGCGTAAAATTCATCCTTGATGCCAGCATGATCCATAAAGTCATCTGACGGCCATTCACAAGGCCGTACGTCAACATCCCTCGGTGGTTCGTCGTCCGGCTCACGGAACGCGAGCCTCGGTTCTTGCTTCCTCGAAGAACCACCTTAGAAGTTTTTCCTATGCATTTTTCTGAAATTTTGTGAAATTTTTAGTAACTCAAAATAAAAGTTAACCAAACTCAACAAGATTGATAGCAACAACTCCTATAAGTGCCTAGAGACTATGTCATGCATTAGAACTACTTGGGACCAAGAAAATTTGACATGCAAGCTCAAGAACAAGGTCACCACAGCAGCAAAAAAATTGCAATAAATAGAGCACTAGAACAAAAACTAATTGGACCAATGGAGGAGTCACATACCAAGGAACAATCTCCCCAAACAGTTTGGTGAATGGTGCTTTGAGCAAGGAGATCGAAAATGGCAGCAAGATGAGCTAGAACTCGGGTTTGAGCTGGTTGGTGATTTTTTTGGGAGGAAAAAGAAGAGTGTGGATGCAGGAATAAGTTGAGGGGGGCCACATGGGGCCCACGAGGCAGGGGCGCGCCCTGGGCAGGGGGGCGCGCCTTGGACCCTCATGGCCAGGTGCTGGCTCCCCTCGCTGTGTGTTCTTTGCCATATTTCCTCAAATATTCTAGAAAAAAATCATATTTCATTTTCATGGCATTTGGAGAACTTTTATTTTCGGGATATTTTTTTATTGCATGGATAAGTCTGGAAACAGACATAAAATATATTTTTTGCTTTATTTATCCTAATTAACAGAAAGTAAAGGAAGAGTACAGAAGGTTGTGCTATCTAGACTCACCTATCCCATGCTCATCAAAAGGAATCCATTAACAAGGTTGATCAGGTCTTGTTAATAAACTCTTTCCAAATAGCATGAAATCAGAGAATTTTCGAATAACACTAGGTTACCTCAATGGGGATATGTATGTCCCCAACAATAAGAATGTCATATGTGTTCTTGGTAGTAGGAAGAGGAAATTTAAAACCTCCAATAGTAATAGTTGAAATTTTTCCAATATAATTGATACTGTGGACCTGAGGTTGTTTCCTCAGAAAGTGTACCGTATGCTCATTACCATTGACATGAAAAGTGACATTGCCTTTGTTTTAGTCAATAACAGCCCTTGCAGTATTAAAAAATGGTCTACCAAATATAATAGACATGCTATCGTCCTCGGGAATATCAAGGATAACAAAGTCCGTTAGAATAGTAACATTTGCAACTACAACAGGCACATCCTCACAAATACCGACAGATATAGCAGTTGATTTATCAGCCATTTGCAAAGATATTTCAGTAGGTGTCAACTTACTCAAGTCAAGTCTACGATATAAAGAGAGGCATAACACTAACACCAGCTCCAAGATCACACAAAGCGGTTTTAACATAGTTTTTCTTAATGGAGCAAGGTATAGTAGGTACTCCTGGATCTCCTAATTTCTTTGGCATTCCACCCTTCAAAGTGTAATTGGCAAGCATGGTGGAAATTTGTACTTCAGGTAGCTTTCTTTTGTTGGTAATAATATCTTTCATATACTTAGCATAAGGATTTGTTTTAAGCACATCAGTCAAACGCATACTCAAAAAGATAGGTCTAATCATTTCAGCGAAGCGCTCAAAATCCTCATCATCCTTTTTCTTGGATGGTTTCGGAGGAAAAGGCATGGGTTTCTGAACCCATGGTTCTCTTTCCCTACCGTGCTTCCTAGCAACAAAGTCTCTCTTATCATACGTTGATTCTTTGATTGTGGGTTATCAAGATCAACAGCAGGTTCAATCTCTACATCATTATCATTGCTAGGTTGAGAATCATCATGAACATCATCATTAATATTATCACTAGGTTCATGTTCATTACCAGATTGTGTCTCAGCATTAGAAATAGATATATCATTGGGATTCTCAGGTGTGTCAGCTACAGGTTCACTAGAGGCATGCAAGATCCTATCATTTTTCTTTTTCTTCTTCTTGGAAGAACTAGATGCATCTAAATTAGCTCTCTGAGAATCTTGCTCAATTCTCTTAGGGTGGCCCTCAGGATACAGAGGTTCCTGAGTCATTTTACCACCTCTAGTTGCAACTCTAACAGCATAGTCATTATTCTTACAATTTAATTCATTGAGCAAATCATTCTGAGCCTTAAGTACTTGTTCTACTTGAGTGGTGACCACAGAAGCATGTATACTAATAAGTTTCAGTTCGCCTTTAGCTCTAGATAGATAATCACTCAAGTGTTCAATCATATAAGCATTGTTTTGCAATTGTCTACCAACATAAGCATTGAAGTTTTCTTGTTTCACAATAAAATTGTCAAACTCATCTAAGCATTGGCTAGCAGACTTATAACGAGGAATATCACCTTCATCAAATCTATAAAGAGAATTTACCTTTACTACGTGTGTCGGATTATCAAGACCATGTATTTCTTCAATAGGCGGTAAATTCTTAACATCTTCAGCTTTAATACCTTTTTCTTTCATAGATTTCTTTGCCTCTTGCATATCTTCAGGACTGAGAAATAGAACACCTCTTTTCTTCGGAGTTGGCTTAGGGGCTGGTTCAGGAAGTGTCCAATTATTTTCATTGGCCAGCATATTATTCAATAGTAATTCAGCTTGTTCAACTATTCTTTCCCTAAAAACACAACCAACACAACTATCCAGGTGGTCTCTGGAAGCATCGGTTAGTCCATTATAAAAGACATCAAGTATATCATGCATCTCAAGAGGATGATCAGGCAAAGCATTAAGTAACTGGAGAAGCCTCCCCCAAGCTTGTAGGAGACTCTCTTCTTCAGTTTGAGAAAAGTTATATATTTCCCGTAAGGCAGCTTGTTTCTTATGAGCGGGAAAATATTTAGCAGAGAAGTAATACATCATATCCTGGGGACTACGCACACAACCAGGATCAAGAGAATTAAACCAAGTCTTAGCATCACCCTTTAATGAGAATGGAAACAACTTAAGGATATAGTAGTATCGAATCTTTTCATCGTTGGTAAACAGGGTGGCTATATCATTCAACTTAGTAAGATGTGCCACAACAGTTTCAGACTCATAGCCATGGAAAGGATCAGACTCAACCAAAGTAATTAACTCAGGATCAACTGAGAATTCATAATCCTTATCAGTAACACATATAGGTGAAGTAGCAAAAGCAGGGTCATGTTTCATTCTAGCATTCAAGGACTTTTCTTCCAACTTAGCTAATAATTTCTTAAGATCATATCTATCGTTACAAGCAAGAAAGTCTCTAGCAGTTTCTTCATCCATAACATAACCCTCAGGAACAACAGGCAATTCATATCTATTCGGAGAAGCTTCATCATCACTTTCATAGATATCATCAGTTTCAATATTTGCATTCTCCCTAACCTTAGCAATTTGTTCATCTAGAAATTCACCTAGTGGCACAGTATCAGGCATAAAAGTAGTTTCATCATACATAGCAGAAGTGGCATCATCAAGAACATGATAGATCCCATCCAACCCATCACCGTCTAGCAAGCCTACGATGGAATTACTCACACACAGCGGTGAGCATCATGGAATTGGTGATGGAAGAAGGTTGATGATGACGATGGCGACGATCTCCACTCTCCGGAGCCCCGAACGGAATCCAGATCAGCCCTCCCGAGAGAGATTAGGGCTTGGCGGCGTATCCGTCTCGTGAAACGCGATAATTCTTTTCTCTGATTTTTTTCTCCCCGAAAGTGAACTTATAGGATCTGGGGACACGTCGGTGGAGCACCAGGGGGCCCACGAGGCAGGGGGCGCGCCCCCACCCTCGTGGACAGGGTGTGGGCCCCCTGTTCTGGATCTTCTTGCAGATATTTTTTATATTTTCCAAAATAAATCTCCGTGGAGTTTTAGGTCATTCGGAGAACTTTTTATTTCTGCACAAAAACAACACCATGGCAATTCTGCTGAAAACATCGTCAGTCCGGGTTAGTTCCATTCAAATCATGCAAGTTAGAGTCCATAACAAGGGCAAAAGTGTTTGGAAACGTAGATACGTTGGAGACGTATCATCGACAAGCATCAGGTCGGTGGAACCGACCGATTCCAGGTCGGAGGCCGGCTCGGTGGCGATGTTGAGCTTGCCAAGGAGGTTGATGAAGCAGTTCTCGGAGCTGACCGCACCGTAGTCGGGCGCGGGCTCGTTGGTGAGGCTAATCTCGTTGATGAGATTAGCGAGGCTGCTTGTCGCGCAGGCGACCTCCGAACCATCCAGCGCGTCGGGTCAAATGCCATCAGGCTTGCAGGGCTGGCTGCGCTCACCAGGGAGGAAGAGGGTTCCCATCCAGAGTAGGTCTCCGGACGACAGTGCACCTAGCCCCACGATGGGTGCCAAATGTCGGGTCGTTGGTGCGAAATATGCCAAAGGATGGCTAATCATTGTGGGAGCTAGTAAGACATCACGTGTGCTTGGAAACGGGATGAGGCGAAGACATGAACGCTAGCGAACTTTACCCAGGTCCGAGGCTCTCCTAGGAGATAACACCCCTAGTCCTGCTCTGTGGGGTCTCCGCATGATCACTAATCAACAACTGGCTTCAAGTGCTCCTTGAGCTGTTCGGCTAGAGGAGGAAGAAGGGCAAGGCCAGCTCTACTCCCTTCTCTACGTGGGGTGTGGAATATCTCTAGGTCTGAACCCTTTGCATGGGCGCACTAGGGGGTTTATATAGGCCTACCCCCCAGGGGTACAATGGTAATCGGCCGGGTGTAGGACCCGACTGTCAGTGTCTCTGGTGGCCGGCTTCTCCGCCGGCAGCTGGGGCCCGCCGCCTGGTGGGTCCTGCTGGCTGCTTGGAACTGTAGCGATGCCGCTGATGACGCGTGCTTTATCTGGGAGGGCGTGGCTACAGTCCCGCCACCTAGTGGGCATTCACTATAGCCACTCCTTGTCTCTTCAGGTTAATGGCGCATAATCTTCCAGGCAGGGGAAGGCCGTCTGGCCAAGAGCCGGCATCTCCCTGGGCTAACTGGTCCAGGCTCCCGGCCTTCTGGTGTCTCGCAGACAGGTAGGGCCCGCCGCCTGGGGTCTGTACCGACAGCGCGTCGTGGGAGTCGGAGCATGGCTCCCTCTGTCAATGATGATGTCATGGGCTGTATGGTTACAGTGCTAAGCTGGGTGAAGGACTTACACCCTGTACGCCGCACTGTGGCCACGTTCTGCCCTGTATTCGGGTGTAGTGGATTGTACTGTAGCCACGCCCCGTCTTGTCATATTTATGTGGGTACAAACTTTGAGGGCACAGAGGGCCGCCTGTCAGGAGCCAGTCTCTCTGGAGGCTGCTTGCCGGGAGTCAGCCTGCTTCGTGGTCGTCCTTTAGGGCTTGCCGCCTTCTTCTAGCCGATCGCTTGAACCAGCCAGCCTTTAGAAGGCGGCTCTTTGCTTTTGATGCTTGAGGGGCGCAGTCGGCCCCGATGTTTTGAAATACCAGGGGAGGCCGATGAGGATACCTGTGGTCAATTACTCCGACACTGCACCATAGTTACACTTGTTACTTGTTACCCATTACGAATTATCATATCAGAAAACTATCCATTACTAATAATTTTAGTGCTTGCAAAAAAATACCTTGCTAAAAACCGCTTGCCATTTCCTTCTGCTCCTAGTTGGGTTCGACACTCTTACTTATCAAAAAGACTACGATAGATCCCTTATACTTGTGGGTCATCTAACACACAAGTGGTGTACCATCGATGGTTGAGGGACTTCCACTCACGGTTGCGGATCAACACGTCGGAGTAGGACACTGTCGGTGTCAAAACCGGTAGATCTCGGGTAGGGGGGCCCAAGCTATGCGTTTAGAGGATCGATGGTAACAGGAGGCTGGGGACACGATGTTTATCCAGGTTTAGGCCCTCTTGATCGAGGTAATACCCTACTTCCTGCTATATTAATATGGATGAATATGAATACAAGAGTTGATCTACCTCGAGATCGTAATGGCTAAACCCTAAAGTCTAGCCTATGAGGATATTGTGATGTTGATGATCCCCTCTACAGACTAAACCCCTCGGCTTATATACACGCCAGAGGGGACCTATGGTTACAAGGGTGACTTGGGAAGGAAGTAATTGGATACATCCGGACTCTACACTTGCCATTCTACGTACATAGGAGTCCCGACCGAACACGGCGGAGGGTCTTCTGCTTCTTCTTTACGCAGCCTACCAATACGGCCCAGATTCAACGACCCAAATGCCTGAGGACCCCTGAAGACAGGACTCCCTCAGTAGCCCCCGGACTTGCCTTCAAGGACAAGATTGTGTCCAGCTTCATGTCTTCGGTGTTGCAAGGTGAGTCCTCCTGGATGATAGTTCAACTTCTTTATTGTATTCCGTCGATTCTTCACCGTCGTTGCCTTAGCTTCCACTTGTCCAACGAATGCGAACCGTCTGGGAAGTTTTACAAATACCCCCCTTGACTGTGCAGAGAAGGTGCCTATATAAGAGAATAGATCCCATTTGCCTCTCCATCCCATTCCACGCGGAAGAAACCCTAGTGCCTGCAAAAAATCTTCAAACATGGCTAGCGCCCCAAGCTCTTCCTCGCGCCCTCACGGCCCTCGTGCAGGAGATTGGAAAAGTTGCTTTGTATGCCATGCGCATCTGAGGACACTTCAAACGCAAGGATATCTCCCTCCAGAGGATCTAGTCCCCGTCCGGGCTGGACTAACTTCTATCGACAACCAAGCCCTGGCAGAGAGCTTTCCCAACACCTCCGAAGGAGAACGGGTATGTTTTGTCCCCTTCCTTTTAAGAGGCGTAGGGTTCCCCATTCACCCCTTTATTAGGGGACTCCTGGAGTTCTATGGTCTCCAACTTCACGCTCTTATGCCGGGTCTATCCTGCATATTGCGGGTTTTGTCGCTTTATGCGAACTGTTCTTGGGCTACGAGCCTCACTTCGAGCTGTGGAGAAAGTACTTTTGCCTTGTCCCTCGATCAGAAAAGGAATCCATATTTGAAGTTGGGGGCGCCGAAGTATGGCGCATAGCCGGGGCAGGCTATCTGCCCGGTACTCCGAAGAGTGGCCTTCGAAGTGGTTTTACATTGAGGACGTTGCTTTGCCGGATCCAGTTCGGCGAGGCCTCCCCAAATATTCCTGTGCTCCGCCAAAGAAGCTTTTCAACTCGTGTCCCCGCAGTCCCTCATAAGAAGAGAGAGCAGAGGTTAGCAGACTGGCCCGCAAGATCAAATTGCTCGCCAGTTCGGGGTTATCTATAATTGAAGTGATGGCTATTTCAATAAAGCGATGTGTGCAGCCGCTTCAAGCCAGAGGATTTCCCATGTGGCACTATAATGGCCAAGATGATGCCTCGCGCTGTTTACGCCTAGGTCTAGATGACCCTGCCCCTCTAGCCGCTGCCCTGGAAGGCCTTTATAAGGGAGAGAAGCAAGACCTCATTCGTTTAACGTGCCGGGAGGGTTTTTCTACGTACACTCCTCCTGACTGGGTAAGCCTCTCTCTTAACCGTCCACTTTATCTTTGCTATGATGTATTGACTGAACTAAACTCGGTTTTCTCCCTACAGGAGTGGAGGAAGTTGATCGAGGGGGTTAATAGCCCCGCCCCTCAACCAGAGGACCGATTCCATAATGCTGGCCTCGGATATGATGAAGATACAGACATAGGCATAGAGCTAGAAGAAGGATTATTCTACCAGGCCTGCCGTGAGGGCACCCTGGTGGCTATTGTAGCCGATTACCCAGGCCTCATCCCCTCTTCCCGTGTAAGTACTTTAGGACATATCTCATCAAAGAGAAGCTTCCCACTGCGCCTTACCCACTGTATTTTATCATACTTGAACAGGGACGGCGCTCCTCGCGCCGAACTATGCGAAGACCGTCAACCTAGAAGGTGAGGCCCGCGTTGGGTGAGGCCCCGAAGCGAAAGAGGACCGCGAACACCAGCGGACCTTTGAAGAGGTATGTTTATTTTGACATGCGCTGGGTGGTGAAATTGGCATTACAACTTTCCGCTTTGTTTTTTCCTTTTAGGAGGAATACACACCAGACTGTCTCCGGAGACAATGTAGACCAAGCTCCAGCCAATCCGGCATCACGCCCGTCAGGGGTTAATGCTGATTCAATGTCGGATTGTCCTCTCCAGGAGGATTCAGACGGAATGTCAGTTACTAATTCCGAAGTGGAGGTTGCAATGGTTCACCGGCGGCAGAAAGCAGCCATGCATGACCCCGCTTTTTATGAGGAGGTGTTTTTAATGCCCGCAGCTATGCATATGCCTATATCCGAGCCGCTCAAGACGGACTCGCTGGAGCCACTCACCAGCTTTCAAAAGATATGCGGGTGAGTGCATATTTTGGTGTTCCCATGCCAGTAGGCCCCGAGACTTAAAGCAGTTAGTACAACTGATTTGAGGATCGTTGTGTTTTTGTAGGTGCTTCAAGAAAAGAATAATTCCTTATCCAAGGAGCTTGAAGAGTGCCGGACCCAGCTCGCCGAATTGAAAAATTCGAAGGAATACGAAAAAGAATGCTAGTGGTAAGAAAAATGGTGTCTGGTACTATGATAGTTGTGCTGATCACCAGGATGTTATGTATATACTAATTTGTAATACAGCCACAAGGTCGACCGACCAACTAGAGAGGGAGCTAAGAGCTGCTTTGGCGGACAAAAAATTTGCCGAAGGGGAAACAGCCGCTGGCAAGTGCGTATTGACGCAAGCTATAGAGAAAAGAAACCAAGCGCAGGATAAAAGTGTTAGGTTGGAACAGGAGCTAAAGGGTTTAAGAGCCCAGCTCTCAAGTACCATGGAAGAGAACCGGAGGCTAAAAGGCGGCATGTTCAGTATGTCCCTTATACCTAGCTCTCCTTATAGTCTCTTATTTTGGAAGTTTCTTATAAAACTTTGCCTACAGGTTTATTAACTGGGCAACCTGAAGGAGGAGTGTCTGGTTT
This sequence comes from Secale cereale, assembly GCA_902687465.1. Taxonomy (NCBI): domain Eukaryota; kingdom Viridiplantae; phylum Streptophyta; class Magnoliopsida; order Poales; family Poaceae; genus Secale; species Secale cereale. The sequence continues at coordinate 823,830,137 of LR738711.1, read as the reverse complement.
TGAAGGTGACGTGCTGCAAGAGCTTTCCAGGGTCCACGAGCTGGCTCGGAAGGCCATGAAGAGTATGGCCAGGCCTTTATGGCCGGGCGACTCACCTCCAGAAACTATGGAGGACTTGGCGTACTTGTTCAAAGGGGCTCGACGCCGCTTTGAACTATGGAAAGCATCAGCATGTCGCATGGGTGCTCGAGAAGCATAGGCCATGGTGAAGACGCGCTACACTCACCTTGATCCAAATCATATGGCCCGCATGGGACCTCAAGGGTCCGATGGACCTCAAGGCGGCTGTCCTGTGCATTGCGAAGGCGATAGGCTCCACCAGTGAGTACTTCGTCGATAATGAAGGGGCCCTCCCATTTTTGTTTGAGCTTGTCCTTTTTTCTTCTATGGGAGGCGTAAAACGAGTTCGCCGGCCGACGTTGTATGTCTTGGCCCGCACTTCTTGGCTCTGGCATCGCCTGGCCTGTTGTTGATAAAATGCAGAATGGGCTTGCGATGTATCGTGCTCCTCTTCAAGTCCATCTAGGTCGTCCTGCCAATCTAGCTTGGCTTCTCTCTCCTCGTACATGATCACTCGAGGTGAGTCATGAATAATGTCGCAGGGCAGAACAGCCTCGGCGTCGTACACCATAAAAAGGTGTACATCCGGTTGTATGGTTGGGTGTGGTCCGCAGCCCCCAGAGTACGGTGTCAAGCTCTTCGACCCAGTGCTTATCAGACTCCCGTAGGGAGCACACTAGTCCGGGTTTAATGCCACTCATTATCAGACCATTGGCTTTTTCGACTTGACCGTTTGTTTGAGGCTGGTATATAGAAGCATAGTAAAGTTTAATACCTAACTTTGTGCACCAATTTTTTACCTCGTCGGCTGTAAAGTTGGAGCCATTATCTGCGATAATACTTTGCGGGACACCATAACGGTGTACTACGCCAGATATAAAATCTATCACAGGCCCTGCCTCAGCTGGTTTGAGGAGTCCAAACGGAATGAAACCTTCGGGAGAGATAATTTTGGAGAAAATCACGCACAGGAAGCTTGAGAACCACGTCAGGAGATCGAGGGGCTCCCCACGAGGGTGGCAGGCGCGCCCCCTGCCTCGTGGCCCCCTCGAGCATCCCCCGGTGCCCTCCTTCTTCCTATATAAGTCTACGTACCCCAGAAACTCCGTGGACAGAGAGAAAACCCTAATTCCACTGCCGTACCTTCTTTTCCCATGGAGATCCCTTCTTGGAGCCTGTTTCGGACCTCCACCGGAGGGGGATCCATCACAGAGGCCTTCATCATCATCATCATCGCCCTCACCATGAGTTTTGAGTAGTTTACCACAGACCTTCGGGTCCATAGCTAGTATCTAGATGGCTTCTTCTCTCTCTCTCTCTGGATCTCAATACAAAGTTATCCTCGGTCTTCGAGGAGATCTATTCGATGTAATCTATTTTTGCGGTGTGTTTGTCGAGATCCGATGAATTGTGAGTTTATGATCAAGGTTATCTATGAAAGATATTTGGTTCTTCTCTGAACTTTTTATGTGTGCTCATAATATCCTTGCAAGTCTCTTCGAATTATTGGTTTGGTTTGGCCTACTAGATCTATAGTTCTTGCAATGGGAGAAGTGCTTGGCTTTGGGTTCAATCTTGCGGTGTCCTTTCCCAGTGACAGTAGGGGCAGCAAGGCACGTATTGTATTGTTGCCATCGAGGATAAAAAGATGGGTTTATATCATATTGCTTGAGTTTATCCCTCTACATCATGTCATCTTGCTTAAGGCGTTACTCTGTTCTTATGAACTCAATACACTAGATGCATGCTTGATAGCGGTCGATGTGTGGATTAATAGTAGTAGATGCAGGCAGGAGTCAGTCTACTTGTCTCGGTCGTGATGCCTATATACAATGATCATGCCTAGATAGTCTCATAATTATTCGCTTTTCTATCAATTGCTCGACAGTAATTTGTTTACCCGCCGTAGAATATCGCTATCATGAGAGAAGCCACTAGAGAAAACTAAGCCCCCCGGGTCTATTCTCAACATATCAATCTACATCTACTTTACTTTTACCGCTTTTATTTGCTGTTTTATTAAACTAAAAATACCAAAAAAATAAACTATCACCTCTATCAGATCTCACTTTCGTAAGTGACCGTAAAGGGATTGACAACCCCTTATCACGTTGGCTGCAAAGTTCTTATTAGTTTGTGAAGGTGCGAGGGACTCGCGCGTGGTCTCCTACTGGATTGATACCTTGGTTCTCAAAAACTGAGGGAAATACTTACGCTATTGTGCTGCATCTCCCTTTCCTCTTCGAGGGAATACAATGCAAGCTCAAGAGGTAGCAAGAAGAATTTATGGTGTCGTTGCCGAGGAGGCTTACACAAAAGTCATATACCAAGTACCTATCACAAACCCTTATCCTTCGCATTACATTTATTTGCCTCTTGTTTTCCTCTCCCCCACTTCACCCTTGCCGTTTCATTTGCCCTTCTTCCGCCGTGTGTTTATTGTTCGCTTGTTTCTTGTTTGCTTGTGTCTCCATGTGCCTTCTATGTGCTTGCATCTTTGCTTGCTAAAAATCCATTGTTATGGATCACCTTAAAGTGTTCTACTTGGATCATCTTCGATCCCTATGCTCTCGTGTTGAAACCCCAACTAGCCTAGTTGAGGGGAAATCTTTAGATGAGCATGCTCATTTTGTGCGTCACCGTTTGTCCGAAAAAGGGAGACTCTTATGGGATCAAATAAACAGATTGTTGTGTTATGCTTGGAATCTTTGTGAAATTTGTGATTTTACTTGTTGCTCCAAGAACCCTAAAAAACACCTACCCTACCTATGTAATTTAATGATAATGAAATCTTATCCTCTTATGCAAAGGGTGTTTATAGTTACTACGATATCGTACAAATTGAAGAATTTGTTGCTTTTAAGGGTGCTTATGAAGTTTCTTCTCTGATTGAAAAGTATGATATTACTCTCTACGAATCTGAAAACTTTGACATACTTAAATATTGCTTTGAAAACTATGCTCATCATGCCTATGTCAAAGAATTATTGAAAGAATGACCGCTGCTTTGAAAGAAAATAATGATGTGCATGAATCTATAGATAATTTTGATTCCGATGATTTGATTGAAATATCCCTTGATGAACATGATGCTTGCTATCCTTGTGGCCATGATGCTAATATTTATGAAGATGAATTTGCTATAGTTCCTTATGTTAAACATGAGATCGTTACAATTGCACCCATTCTTGATAGTTCCTTCGACGAAAAGCATGATTGCGATGATGTTATTATAAATTCTCTTAATGCCAATTGTGTTAATGATATGCAAAACCCTAAGCTTGGGGATGCTAGTTTTGCTATGACTACTATTTGTTGCAATGATCATGATTGGGGTGATTCTTCTTATGATGTTGAAAATTTAGTTAAGCCCCATGATGAATATGAGATGGATAATAATGTTTGCAATAATATTGAAAGTGGGTTTGGAAGATTGTCAACTTTAGATTCCACATATTTGGAGAATGTTCAATCTTATGATTTTTTTTATAAAAGTGGGTTTGGAGAGGTCATGATTTTAGTTACTGTTGATCCAACTATTTTGGAAGAATGTCAACTTCGTATGCATGTGGATCGTGTTGAGAATATTTTATGTGATAGCTATATTGTTGAATTTTATTATGATCCTACATGCAACTATTATGAGAGCGGAAAATATGGTTGTAGAAATTTTCATGTTACTAAATTACCTCTCATTATGTTGAGATTTTGTTTCTTTCTTCTTCCTTGCATATGCTCGATCTTGCTTGCTTTGATAATTTGTTTGCTTATAAAATGCCTATGCATAGGAAGTATGTTAGACTTAGATGTGTTTGTCACATGTTTTATGATGATGTCTTTGTGCTTCAATTCTTATCTTTCATGTGAGCATAATTGAACTATCGTGCCTAGCTAGGGGCGTAAAACGATAGCGCTTGTTGGGAGGCAACCCAATTTTATGTTTGTTGTTTTTGTTTCTGTTAGGGAATAAATATTGCATCTATCCTCTGATTAGATATGGTTTCATGTTTTGTTTAGTGTTTGTGCCAAGTAGAACCTTTGGGAAGACTTGTGTGAAGTTTATATGAACTTGCTGTGAAAATCAGAATCGTTAGCGCTCACTAAAGTAGTCGTGAGATTTTACCAGAGCGTGCTTTTTAGTTGATTCTTTTTGCAGATGATTGGAAGACAAATTCCGCAAATTTACCCATTTAGTTTGAATTTTTGGAGTTCCAGAAGTAGGCTAAACCTGCAGATTACTACACATTGTTCTGTTTTTGACAGATTCTGTTTTTCGTGTGTTGTTTGCTTATTCCGATGCATCTATGAGTAGTATTGGAGGATATTAACCATAGGGAAGTTGGAATACAGTAGGTTTAACACCAATATGAACAAAGAATGAATTCATTGATGTAACTTTGAGTAGTGGTTTGCTTTCTTTTACTAACGGAGCTCACGAGAATTTTTGTCTAAGTATTGTGTTGTGAAGTTTTCAAGTTTTGAGTATTGCTTCGATGGACTATGGAACAAGGAGTAGCAAAGGCCTAAGCTTGGGGATGCCCATGGCACCCCAAGTAAATTCAATATAATCAAAAGCCTAAGCTTGGGGATGCCCCGGGAAGGCATCCCCTCTCTCGTCTTCATCCATCGGTAACTATACTTGGAGCTATATTTTTATTCGCAATATGTTATGTGTTTTGCTTGGAGCGTCTTGTATAATTTGATTCTTTGCTTGTTAGTTTGCCACAATCATCCTTGCTGGACAGACCTATTTGAGAGAGTTAGATATGGCCTAGAAATTAACACAATTTGTGCTTCACTTATATCTTTTGAGTTGAATAGTTGTTGCTCTAGTGCTTCAATTATATCTTTTAGAGCACGATGGTGGTAATATTTTGTAGAAATTGTTGAACTCTCATGCTTCACTTATATCCTTTTGAGAGTCTATTAAAACAGCATGGTAATGTGTTTAGTCTAAAGAAACTAGTCTTCACATGATAGACATCCAATGTCAATGTAGTAAAAAAAATCACACCAAGTGCATTGAATAGAATGAGATGTTGGATGCTTGATAATTGTTTTGAGATATGAGGATAGTTATATTAGAGTCATGCTAGTGGAGTTATTATGAAATTGAGGAATACTTGTGTTAATGTTAGTGATTCCCGTATCATGCACGTATGGTGAACCTCTATGTGACGAAGTTAGAGCATGAGGTATTTGTAGAGTGCCAACCTTTGTGTGGAGCTCGGGGGCACGTGATGGTTAACTCCTACCAACCTCCCCCCTAGGAGCATGCGTTAATTGCTTTGTTTTGATGACTCTTAGATTTTTGCAATAAGTATATGAGTTCTTATGACTAATGTGGAGTCCATGGATTATACGCACTCTCACCCTTCCACCATTGCTAGCCTCTCTTGTACCGCGCAACTTTCGCCGGTGCCATAAACCCACTATATATCCTTCCTCAAAACAACCACCATATTGTTCCTTAAAACAGCTACCATACCTACCTATCATGGCATTTCCATAGCCATTCCGAGATATATTGCCATGCAACTTTCCATCGTTCCGTTTATATGACACGCATCGTATTGTCACATTGCCATGCATGATCATGTAGTTGACATCGTAGTTGTGGCAAAGCCACCATGCATAATTTTTAATATATGCCACTCTAGATTCATTGCATATCCCGGTACACCACCGGAGGCATGCATGTAGAGTCATACTTGTTGTAGTATCGAGTTGTAATAAAAAGTGTGATGATCATCATTATTAGAGCATTGTCCCATGTGAGGAAAGGCAATAAAAAAAGATGGCCCAAAAAAAATAGAGAGGGGCTAATTATAATTAAAAAAAAGAGAGAAAGCCCCTCCAAAAAAATGAGAGAAAAGAGAGAAGGGACAATTGCTACTATCTTTTTTCCACACTTGTGCTTCAAAGTAGCACCATGTTCTTCATTGTAGAGAGTCTCATGCTTAGTCACTTTCATATACTAGTGGGTATTTTCATTATAGAACTTGGCTTGTATATTCCAACGACGGGCTTCCTCAAATGCCCTAGGTCTTCGTGAGCAAGCGAGTTGTATGCACACCGACTAGTTTCTTTTGTTGAGCTTTCATTCATACCTAGCTCTAGTGCATCCGTTGCATGGCAATCCCTACTCACTCACATTGATATCTATTGATGGGCATCTCCATAGCCCGCTGATACGCCTAGTCGATGTGAGACTATCTCCCTCCTTTTTGTCTTCTCCACAACCACCTCTATTCCACCCATAGTGCTATATCCATGGCTCACGCTCATGTATTGCATGAAAGTTGAAAGGTTTGAAAAGATAGGGTATGAAAACAAATGCTTGGCTGAAATCGGGGTTGTGCATGATATGAATATTTTGTGTGATGAAGAGGGAGCATAGCCAGACTATGTGATTTTGTAGGGATAACTTTCTTTAGCCATAGTATTTTGAGAAGACATGATTGCTTTGTTAGTATGCTTGAAGTATTATTATTTCTTATGTCAATATAGACTTTTATCTTGAATCTTTCAGATCTGAACATTCATGCCACAATTAAGAGAATTACATTGAAAAACTATATTGGTTAGCATTCCACATCAAAAATTCTTTCTTTATCATTTACCTACTCGAGGACGAGCAGGAATTAAGCTTGGGGATGCTTGATACGTCTCCGACGTATCTATAATTTTTTATTGTTCCATGCTATTATTTATGAAGTCTTGGATGTTTAATGGGCTTTATCATTCACTTTTATATCATTTTTGGGACTAACCTACTAACCCAAAGGCCCAGTCCAGATTGTTGTTTTTTGCCTGTTTCAGGGTTTTGCAGAAAAAGAATATCAAACGGAGTCCAAACGGAATCAAACCTTCGCGAGAGATATTTTTGGAGAAAATCACACATAGGAATCTTGAGAACCACGTCAGGAGATCGAGGGGCCGCCCACGAGGGTGGGGAGGGCGCCCCCCTTCCCAGGGCGCGCCCCCTGCCTCGTGGCCCCCTCGAGCGTCCCCCGGAACCCTCCTTCTTCCTATATAAGTCTATGTACCCCAGAAACTCCATGGACAGAGAGAAAACCCTAATTCCACCGCCGTACCTTCTGTTCCCGTGGAGATCCCATCTTGGAGCCTGTTCCGGAGCTCCACCGGGAGGGGATCCATCACGGAGTCCTTCATCATCATCATCATCACCCTCACCATGAGTTGTGAGTAGTTTACCACAGACCTTTGGGTCCATAGCTAGTATATAGATGGCTTCTTCTCTCTCTCTGGATCTCAATACAAAGTTCTCCTCGGTCTTCGAGGAGATCTATTCGATGTAATCTATTTTTGCGGTGTGTTTGTCGAGATCTGATGAATTGTGAATTTATGATCAAGGTTATTTATGAAAGATATTTGGTTCTTCTCTAAACTTTTTATGTGTGCTCATAATATCCTTGCAAGTCACTTCGAATTATTGGTTTGGTTTGGCCTACTAGATCTATAGTTCTTGCAATGGGAGAAGTGCTTGACTTTGCGTTCAATCTTGCGGTGTCCTTTCCCAGTGACAGTAGGGGCAGTAAAGCATGTATTGTATTGTTGCCATCGAGGATAAAAAGATGGGGTTCATATCATATTGCCTGAGTTTATCCCTCTACATCATATCATCTTGCTTAAGGCGTTACTCTGTTCTTATGAACTCAATACACTAGATGCATGCTGGATAGCGGTCGATGTGGGAGTAATAGTAGTAGATGCAGGCAGGAGTCGGTCTACTTGTCTCGGACGTGATGCCTATATACAATGATCATGCCTAGATAGTCTCATAATTGTTTGATTTTCTATCAATTGCTCGACAGTAATTTGTTTACCCGCCGTAGAATATCGCTATCATGAGAGAAGCCACTAGAGAAAACTATGGCCCCCGGGTCTATTCTCAACATATCAATCTATATCTACTTTACTTTTACCGCTTTTATTTGCTGTTTTATTAAACTAAAAATACCAAAAATATAAACTATCATCTCTATCAGATCTCACTTTTGTAAGTGACTGTAAAGGGATTGACAACCCCTTATCGCGTTGGTCGCGAATTTCTTATTTGTTTGTGCAGGTGCGAGGGACTCGCGGGTGGTCTCCTACTGGATTGATACCTTGGTTCTCAAAAACTAAGGGAACTACTTACGCTACTGTCGGTGTACTAAAGTAGGGATACCTTAGTATCCCGACTTGTGCACGGGCAGTAGCAGCGTCCCGCGGTCGGGCTTACCACGCGCCCGCCAAGGCCCGCTCTGGATCCTTTAGAGCCATTCAAGAACAAAGTATTCAAGTTAAGAGACAAGACCCCGGCAAGAGGAGCTTGCCGGGAAGGCCGCACCAGGCTCAAGGTTATCATTCTAGCACAAGACCCTGGCAAGAGGAGTTTGCCAGGAAGGCCAAAGAACAACACCTCAGAAGATATATCGTGGCGCATCAGGCGCCCCGGCAGGACCCGGAGAGCGACAAGCTTTCGGGCCCGGCAAGATAGCCACCCCGGCAAGGTGCTTGCCGGGGAAGGCTTACACTGTGTGCCTGCGCTCCAGCTCATCTGGCCACGCGTCGCCCTGGGGCCCTTCCAGGGGCATGTGGCGGATGGCTGTGCAGCCTGGGGTACACGGTGGCGGTCCGCGGTGACGAGGCCATCGTCGTGGCGAACGGAGACGCCCGGGCGGACGCTTTTGGGGTGACGGCGACGGGCATTCAATGCCCTTGTCCCCCACCGTCAGGTTTAGGTATAGACCACTGTGCATACACTATTCATGCACTGTTCCATCTACCACCGATTTTACACTTTTACCCTCCTCTACGTTGACACCTGTCGGTGACCCCTTTGAGCTATAAAAGGAGGCCCATGCACAACGTAGAGGGGGTGGGATTCCAGAAACTTGAGCACTCCCACGCTCGGTGTAGCTGGTACTGTAGATCTTCAAGCTCCCGAACTCAAGAACTCAATAGCAAAACCAAGGCAGGAGTAGGGTTTTAGGCCTCCGTGCGGCCTGAACCTGGGTAAACTGCCCGTGTGTGCCCCTCGATCTGCTCTTCGTGCTCCCTCCGCACCCTTGCCGTACCGTAGAAGGGGCTCCGGTCCCATAGGTGTTCGTGGGCGACCAGTTTCCCCGACATCTTTGGCGCGCCAGGTAGGGGGCGTCGAGGTTGTGCGAACCTGATCCGGTGCTCACGCGGGCGCCACCTTCAGCAACTTCACCAGCTTCGCCAGCTTCATCGACTACATCAACATGCCTCCGAAGAAGAAGGCTTTGGAGGTCGGAGGCCCGTCCGCGGCGATCCCACCACCACCAGAACCAACGGTTGGTGGGGGAGACGCCGGCGGAAGGGTAGACGCCGGTGGGGAGACTCACGGCGCCACCAAGTCCAAGGACAAGACGGACGACCGGGCAAACTCCAAAGCCTCGGCGTCCGTGCACGCACCACGTCCCTCTCAGGAGGTGCCAGACCAGCAGCGACGTGGTACCGGAGGTACCATACGCTTGCTGGGACGTGGCCAAGCCGGCGGGTCGCGGGACGCTCAAGGCCAGCGTCCTGGCACAAGCAAGACGCGGTCGCCGGGGCGAGAACATGCTCCTTCTAACGCGGTTAGAAGTCCGAGCGTATCTCGCTCCTCACACCGCTCGCCACCGTTTCCCTCCTCTCCAGCAGAAGCCCTAGCTAGGGCTCAGCTGCTCCTCGACTTCCCTCCAGCGGCGGACAAGGCCGAAGACTGGAGGGCTACGATCCAGAGCCTCATCGCCTTCGCCAACAACGACACGCTGCAGCAGCCGGCAACATCGCGGCCGCGGCAAGTCGACCATGCGAAGGCCGATGGCGACAAGACCGCCGGGGGTGCTACTACCGTGCACTCCCTGCTGCGGAAGCAGAAATAGCCGACCCACCGAATCAACGTCGACGATGACTCCACGGCGTCGTCAGATCCGTGGGCTCACCGCGATCAGCGCCATGTCCTCGACGACAGGCGACAAGAGGACGCTCGAACTCGTATCGAGCATCGAAGAGAAGCCCGAAGACAGTCCGACCAGCGCGCTGGGACTGTTGTTGACATGAACGCGCCTGGTGGACCAGGCGACTTGCCGTACGCGGCAGGCTGCCCTGCGTTCACCCGAGAGCTACGTCAAGTCCAGTGGCCCAGCATGAAGAACCTTAAGCCCGACGTACCCGAGAAGTACGACGGCAAGACACGCCCCTCGGAGTTCCTCAGCATCTACACCATTGCAGTGCAGGCTGTCGGGGGACGCGACGAGAAGATCTTAGCAAACTAGTTCTCGCTCGTGCTTAAGCCAAACATCAGGTCTTGGCTTATGCACTTGTCGGAGAACTCCATCTCTTCTTGGGCAGATTTGTGCCACCAGTTTGTCGGCGCCTTCACGGGCGGCCACAAACCCCACGGCCAGGAGAGCGATCTCCACATTCTTGCCCAGAAGGAGGGAGAGTCCCTGCGCAAGTACATCCAAAGGTTCAGCCGCGTTCAGCACAACATCTCGGATGTCCACCCCGCCTCGGTTATCAGCGCGTTCCACCAGAACGTGCGTAACCGCCGGATGAGGGAGGAGATGGCGATGACCAAGATCCGGGACGTCAGCGAGCTTTATGCTCTGGCTGACAAGTGTGCCCGTGCTGAAGAGGGGAGGAGACTCCCCGTAGAGGATACCGGTGCAGGAGGAAGTGACAGCGAGGATGCCGCCCCGGCAAGGAAAAACCGGCGGCGGAACAGCAAGAAGAAGAAGAACAAGGAGGTACTGGTTGTCGAGCAGTCCGGCAAGGAGGCTGCCGCCAAGAAGACACAGGCTGGTAGCTCCGGCAAGGAGGCCACCCCTGTAGCAGCAGCCGACAAGCAGGACGGTTCCGACAAGCAGTACTGCAAGATCCACCGCACTAAGGGCCACGATCTCCAGAACTGCATGAGAGTAGAGTACCTCGTAGAACAGCAGAAGGCTGAATACGAGCGTCGCGACAAGGAGAAGGCCCAAGGGGGCGGAGGAGAACCCAGCAAGAAGCGGCCGTTCAATGGCCGGGGAGGACGCCGCGGCAAGGCCAAGCAGCGGCAAGGAGACAGACCTCCCCGGGGCCGTGACAAGGATGAAGACGAGGACGATGACGAGGACATGGATGACGGAGACAACAGCGAGCAGGAGTTCCAGAAGGCCACAGAAGTTCTGTGCGTCGACGGAGGTGCCTCCCTGCACACTTCCCACCGCCAACTCAAGCAATGGGTGCGGGAAGTGAATGCAGCTGAGCCACCCGTCGAGTCGCGCAGACTGCTGAAATGGTCTGGCACGCCCATCATCTTCGACCTTGAGGACCACCCTGATCGCACAACTGCGGTCGGGTGCTTGCCGATGTTGGTTTCACCAACTATCCGCAACCTCAAGGTTACCAAGATGTTGGTTGACGGCGGGGCCGGCCTCAACTTGATCTCCTCCGCTGTGATCAAGAAGCTGCAGATCCCCGACAGCGAGCTCGAGGAGACCGGGACTTTTCAAGGAATCAACCCGGGAAGGAGCAAGCCGAAGGGAAAGATCACGCTGCCGGTGACCTTTGGCGGAGAGCTTAACTTCAGGACGGAGAGGATCACATTCGACGTTGCCGATATCCCATTACCATACAATGGGATACTTGGCCGTTCTGCGCTTGCCAAGTTCATGGCAGCCTCCCACTATGCTTACAACATGCTCAAGATGCCAGGGCCAATAGGCGTCATCTCTGTCCCCGGCGACAACAAGGACGCGCTTATTTGCACCGACAAGATCTACCGGGACGCAGCAGCAACAGCAGACAGCAACACACTTGCCGCTGAAGCTCCCGGGGGGAAGACCAAGACCAAGTCCGGCAAGACCTCTAGGGCCCACTCCGGCAAACGCACCTCTTCGGAGTGCTGCGCTGCCGTCGAGGACACACCATCGAGCTCTACCGGCAAGTGCAAGAAGGGAATGGCAGCTCCACCGGCAACCAAGAAGGTGTCCGCCAAGGAGGACGGCACTGGTGGTACCTTCACCATCAGTGCTACGCTCGACCCCAAATAGGAAAGCGCGCTTGTTGCCTTCCTGCGGGCGAATGTCGACGTGTTCGCATGGCAACCGTTTGACATCTCCGGCGTTCCCAGGAAGGTAATTGAGCACAAGCTTGTTGTTTGTCCTCATGCGCGGCCCGTCAAGCAGAAGGTCAGGAAGCAAGCGGTGGAGCACCAAGAGTTCATTGCCGAAGAGATTAAGAAGTTGGAAGCAGCAGGCCTTGTTAGAGGTGTACTTCATCCCACGTGGCTGGCCAATCCAGTTGTCGTGCGCAAAGCCAATGGGAAGTGGAGACTTTGTATAGACTTCACCGATGTGAATAAAGCATGTCCCAAGGATCCATTTCCCTTGCCGCGCATTGACCAGATTGTGGACTCCACGGCTGGATGTGAGTTGCTTTCATTTCTCGATGCATACTCAGGTTACCATCAGATATTCATGGCTGAGGAAGACGAAGAGAAGACCGCATTCATTACTCCATGTGGCACATATTGCTTTATACGCATGCCCTTTGGACTGAAGAATGCGGGCTCAACATTTGCAAGGGTGGTCCACACTGCTTTTGAGCCACAGATACACAGGAATGTAGAAGCATACATGGATGATATAGTGGTCAAGAGCAAGAGCAAGGATACCCTAATTCAAGACTTAGAAGAAACCTTTGACAATCTGCGCAAGATACAACTCAAGTTGAACCCCGAGAAGTGCATTTTCGGAGTCCCCTCCGGCAAGCTTCCCGGGTTCTTTGTGTCCCAGAGGGGGATTGAAGCCAATCCCGACAAGATCAAGGCCATCAAGCAGATCGAAGCCCCAAAGCGCGTCAAGGATGTACGGAGGCTTGCGGGTTGTGTGGCTGCCCTCGGCAGGTTCATTTCAAAGTCTGCAGAACGCGCCCTGCCTTTCTTCAAAATCTTGAAAAAGGCAGGTCCTATGAAATGGACGCCGGAAGCGGAGGCAGCGCTGCAAGACTTGAAAGGATACCTGTCCTCTACTCCATCACTTGTCGCACCTAAGCCACAAGAGAAGTTGTTGCTATACTTAGCAGCAACCAATCAAGTGGTTAGTGCTGCGTTGGTAGCGGAGAGGGAGGCAGAGGAAGAGCCCACAGCCCCGGCAAGCACTTCCAGCGACAAGCAGGCGGCTTCCCCGACAAGCTCTGACCCCGACAAGGACAAGTCTGCGCAGGAACAAGGAGATGTGCGAAAGAAGATGGTGCAGCGCCCGATTTATTTTGTAAGTTCCCTCTTGCAGGGGGCTAGATCAAGATACTCTGGGGTGCAGAAGTTACTTTTCAGCCTCCTCATGGCCTCAAGAAAGCTGCACCACTACTTCCAAGCACACGAGATAACGGTGGTCACTCGCTTTCCGTTGAAAAGGATATTGCAAAATCCAGAAGCAACAGGCAGGATCGTCGAGTGGGCACTAGAGCTGTCAAGCTTTGGTCTCAAGTTTGAGAGTACTTCAACTATACAGAGCAGAGCTTTGGTAGAGTTCATAGCAGAGTGGACACCAACACCAGACGAAGAAGTCCCAGAGACAAACATCCCCGTCCAGGAAGTAAGCAAGGAATGGATAATGTACTTCGATGGTGCCTTCTCGCTGCAAGGTGCCGGTGCTGGTGTGCTGCTTGTCGCACCCACCGGGGGGCACCTCAAGTATGTTGTCCAAATGCACTTTCCCAAGGAGCAATCGACAAACAATACTGCTGAGTATAAAGGTTTGCTTGCCGGCCTCAGAATTGCGGCTGAACTTGGGATCAAGAAGCTGATTGTGCGGGGAGATTCACAGTTGGTGGTCCGACAAGTAAACAAGAGCTACCAGAGCCCTTTGATGGAAGCTTATGTCGATGAAGTGAGGAAGCTTGAAGAACACTTTGAAGGCCTGCAGATGGAGCACGTCCCAAGAGCTCAAAATGATATCGCAGATGGCCTCTCAAAGTGTGCTGCAATGAAGTTACCTGTGGAACCAGGGACCTTCCTGCTCAAGTTAACTCAACCATCTGTTACACCATCAGTTGGGCAGAACAAGAAAAGAAAGTTGGTCTCCGGCGACTACTTGCCGACGGATCTTCCTGAAGCCGCCGCCAAGGTCCCCAAGATCGACGACCGAGTTGCTGAGGAACAGTCTGCTCCTGCGGACCCAAGGGTTCGTGCAGTTGAAACAGATGTTCCCGGCAAGTCTTGCCCCGGCAGGCTTGCCGGGGAACGTGAAGCTCCGGCAGAACCTCAAGTCTTTGCCGTAGAAGCTGACGTTCCCGGAGCAGCCCTGGTGCCTTTAGTCCTTGTTGTTGAGCCCCAGGCTCCAGCATGGGCGCAGCAAATCGTCCGTTTTCTTCAAACTGGAGAACTTCCCGAAGAACCAGAAGAGATAGAGAGGATAACCAGGCAGTCAAGTATGTACCAGTTCGTTGGCAATGAACTGTACAGAAGAAGACTCAATGGTGTCAGATTGAAATGCATTTCCCGGGAAGATGGACAGAAGCTGTTGGCAGAAATCCATGGAGGCATATGTGGCCACCACATTGGCGCAAGAGCACTTGCCGGGAAGGCGTTCCGGCAAGGTTTCTTCTGGCCAGAAGCCCTCCAAGATGCAACTGCACAAGTAACCAAGTGTGAAGCGTGCCAGTTCCATGGCAAGCAAATACACCAGCTAGCTCAAGCTCTCCAGACGATCCCTTTGTCCTGGCCCTTTTCGGTCTGGGGGCTCGATATCCTCGGCCCCTTTCCCCGTGCTGTCGGGGGCTTTGAGTACTTGTACGTTGCTATCGACAAGTTCACAAAGTGGCCGGAAGTGGAACCAGTGAGAAAGGTGACCGCACAGTCAGCAGTGAAGTTCTTCAGGTCAATTGTTTGCCATTTCGGAATCTGTAGGATCGAAAGTATGTCTAGAGGGGGGGGGGGGTGATTAGACTACTTGACAATATAAAAATTCTGCCTTTTGATCATGAACAGTTTTAGGCAGTTTCACAATTATGATCAATTCAAGTATCACCCTACACATGCAATTCTAGAGTATAAGCAGCGGAAAGTAAATTGCACATGTAGTAAAGAGAGGTGGAGAAGATCAAACGCAATTTGGAGACACGGAGATTTTTCTCGTGGTTCCGATAGGTGGTGCTATCGTACATCCACGTTGATGGAGACTTCAACCCACGGAGGGTAACGGCTGCGCGAGTCCATGGAGGGCTCCACCCACGAAGGGTCCACGAAGAAGCAACCTTGTCTATTCCATCATGGCCTACGCCCACGGAGGACTAGCCTTACTCGGGGTAGATCTTCACGAAGTAGGCGATCTCCTTGCCCTTACAAACTTCTTGGTTCAACTCCACATCTCGAAGACGGAGGCTCCCAAGCGACACCTAACCAATCTAGGAGGCACCACCCTCCAAAAGGTAATAGATGTTGTTGATGATGATGAACTCCTTGCTCTTGTGCTTCAAATGATAATCTCCCCAACACTCAACTTTCCTCACTGATATGGCTGTGGTGGAAGAAAGGATTGAGTGGAAAGCAACTTGGGAAGGTTAGAAATCAAGTTTCATATGGTAGGAATGGAATGACTTGATCTCAACACAAGGGTAGGTGGTTCTCTTCTCAGAAAGTGTAAGGTAGAAGTGGTAGTACTTTCTGATGGCTCTCTCCATGAATGAAGAGGGGGTGGACGGGTATATATAGCCTCCACACAAAATCCAACCGTTACACACATATTTGAGTAATCTCGGTGAGACCGAAGTGAAATCTCGGTCAAACCGAAAGTTCAAATATAGTGAACGTTGGGGTTTTCGGTGGGACCGAAAATACCATCTCGGTGTGTCCGATATGAGTCAAAGGTAGGAGCTTGCCATTCTCGGTGGGACCGAAATTAACAACTCGGATATTCCGATATGATGTCAAATGGTTACAGAAGGTTGGCAGTCCAGTTTCGGTGAGACCGAACTCAAAATCGGATGGACCGAAATTTCTAGGGTTTGGAAAATAGCTGAGGTGGTTCATCTCGGTGGGACTGAGTTGGGAGAATCGGTTTGTCCGAGATTACTTATGAGTGTGTTTAGTAGTGAAAGTTGCTGATAGTTGAAGGAGCTAAATCACTAAGCACTTGAGCAACCAGATCATCAACACAACCTCATCCCCTTTTAATAGTATTGGCTTTTCCTATGGACTCAATGTGATCTTTGATCACTAAACCAAAAATGGAGTCTTGAGCTTTTGCCAATGCTTGCCTTAGCATTTTGAGGGGTCCACTTCTTCAGACATTTCCATACCCATATCACTGAACTTCTCTGAAATGATTCTCAAGTAGCTATTAGTTCAATGATATATATGTTATTATTAATTACCAAAACCACCCGGGGATTAGTTGCACTTTCAATCTCCCCCTTTTTGGTAATTGATGACAATATATAGATCAAAGCTTCGACAAAAGATATAATCAATGAATAATATCGTCGCTTTGAGAAGTATGTGATAAACAAGAGCTCCCCCTAAATTTGTGCATTATTTAAAATTTGCGTTTGAATGCAAATGCACAATCGATTAGGATTATGGGTCACTCTTCCATGTCACATACATCTTGGTGGAGCGCACAAAATGATAAGAATGAATAACATGCACTCAATCACCAAGACATGAGTAAGTGATCATACAAGAAGAAATAGCATAGAATAAGCATTAAGCACACATTAAAGCATAGTATGACCAAGCACTCATTAAGGTAGCATCAAACGTAGTAGCAAGCACACTGAAAGTTTCAAGAACCAAAAGAACCAAATGTATCTCAAAGAAAACCGGCAAAAGAACGAAAGAGCACTCTCTCTCTCGAAGCCCTATGATCTATACAATTTCTCCCCCTTTGGCAACAAGTTACCAAAAAGTTCGAAAAAGCATAGAGCTAAGCGTCACTGTGGGCTCTGCTGGCGGCTCCCATCTGGGTAGATGTCGGAGTAGAAATGACGGCATCGGCGAAGACTTCTGCTGATGTCTGCGCTGGAGGAGTGGATGCTGGAGCTGGAGTAACTGCTGGAGCTGTAGGAGGTGCTGAAGTGGTAGCCCTGGAGTCAGTCACTGGGATAGCTGCAGATCGGGATCCTCTGGGAACCTGAGCAGTCTGGCGATGAGAGTCCTGGACTAGATCATCCTGTATGAGCTCTGCTCTCTCCTGCCTAGCTTCCTCCATGTCCGCCTCAAGCTTGTTGACGGTCACCTGAATCTCTGTCAGCTTCACGTCCAGAGCGTGGATCTTGTCTTCAACAATCCTCTCTAGGCTTTCCTGAGATTGTTCAATGCTGGCCAGGCGTTGTTCAATCCTCTGGGTAGCTTCAAGAATCTGCTCTCCGAAGCTCTTTGGTTTAGCTGCTGCTGCTGCTGCCTCTTTGTCAGCTTTGGCTTTCTTAGCAGCCTCAATTTTGGCTTGACCTTCAACTGAGGTTGGATCCTCCTCATCCATCACAACAATGGTGTCTTCATGCTCTGGCTGCAGTGGCAAGTGCTTCCTATCCAACATGAATTTGCCGGTGCCAAACTTGGCATTGATGAGCATCTGAATTTGTGGGGCAAATCCGCACGACCTCTTCTGGTCAGCTGCAGTCCTCTTAATGGTCTCTACCATTAAGTCCATCACCTTGAAAGGTGCCTTCTCATCAAGAATGTGCAACATGTTGATAGAATAGCCTCGAATCATACGGTGGTCTCCAGACTTGGGCATCAAGGTATGCCTCAAAATAGTGTTTGTGGTGGTCAGACCTGCCTGGAGATAGTACACTGAGCCAAGCTTCCACCCTTCCAAATCAGCTGCGGGGATCTCCTTGTACATGTTCTTCATGGAATCATGGTTCTTCTTAGGAATCCCATAGACATCAATGTCGTCCTCTCTCTGCACTGGAGCATTCAGAAGTTCTGCCCATTCTTCAACAGACAAAGAAAACCTTTGACCTTCAGTCATCCAGGTGATCTTGCCATCAGGATAGAAGTGGGCTGTGGCGTAGAACTGCATGATCATCTCGTCATTCCAATCTGTCAGCTTCTGACCCACAAAGTCAGCAACTCCACATGCAGTGAAGCTCTCATGAACATGGGGAAAGAAGTCTCGGTGCTCTTCACTGTCAATGTACTTCCAGTCAACATACCTGGTGTCTGCAACAATAGGCTTCTTATCCATCAACACGGTCTCATAGAAGTCCTGCTGCTCTCTGGTGTGGAATCTTGGGTCCACAGCAGTCCTTCTCCTCACGGCATATGGATCAGACTGTCTCCATAGCCTGAGACCTCTGTCCTTCCTTGCCTTCATATCCTCGGCTTGAGGATGAGCATCGTTGTGGAGTGGCAACTTAGGACGGAGCTTCAGCAACACGTGTTCTTCATCTGACTCAGACGGTGGCATCTCACCTTTGTTCTTCTCTGAGGCTGGGATGTTCCTGGTTGTCCTCTTGGGCTTGGCTGGAGCTGCCTTTGCTTGAGCAGGCTTCTTGGGCTTAGAAGTGGTTTGAGCCCTAATAGCATCACCCATGAACTTAGCCTTCTGAGGAGGAGGCTGGGGTGCATCTTCTTCTTCTTCTTCAGCAGCTGCATCAACATGAGGTTCAACATATACTACCCTCTTCCTCTTGGAAGTTTTCTTCACCTTACTTGGAGCTGGCTCTTCCAAGTTCAGCTTCTTTGCAACAGCTGACTGCTTGACCTTGCTGGTGCCTTTCTTCGACTGCTGCCCTTCATGCTCTTTGGCAACAACTTTTCTCTTGGGCTTGGAGGTTACTTCCTCAGCAACGAAGTCAGAGTCCTCATCATCAGAATTTCTCTTCTTTCTGGTCCTGGTGGCTGCAGGAGGCAAACCACTAGGGGTGCTCCTCTCACCATCATCACTAGGACTACTAGCCTCAGGACTAGTATCTGCCTCTGGAATCTCTGCAAACGGTGATTCAGACCTGTTCTGGCTGTCACTGGCATCTGACATGGCTGACAACCTGTGAATAGATAAGGTATAGGCAGAGTAGAAGAGTTATCACAACTGCAGAGGTTTTTGCAAAAAAAATGAGTTCAAATCTTAGTTTTGAGTTTTCACAGAATGCATTTCGGTCAAACCGATTCTTAGTTTCGGTGAATCCGAAGTGTATAACAGAAACCTACACACCACTTTCGGTCAGACCGAAATGGGTTTCGGTCCTGCCGATAAACTAGGGTTTCACTGAAACTAAGTTTCGGTCACACCGATTCGCACAACTCGGTTAGACCGAAAGTGCAGTGCAATGGCTAGAGGCCAAATCGGTCATTCCGAGTTTTCAAAATCGGTTTCACCGAGATGTGTTCCGTGGAAACCTAAACCTAAGAATTTCGCTCGAAACTAAAACGATCTGATATGATGTTAAGGAGTTTTCCAATCGTGGCTAGATACATGGCAAACCAATCGTGCAAGAATCAGATGGGAAGAACGAGAGGGATCGGGACTCACCCTAACTTGGTGGAGTCCCTCTACGGCGGCAACGGCGCGGAGAAGATTACCGTTGACGGCGGCGGAGACCTGCGGCGAGGGCGCACAGGCGACGACGGCGACGATCCGAAGACCAGGGCGACGGCAGCAGGGGACTTGGGGGCGAAACGGTTTGAAGAATTAATCGTGCGCTGCCCTCAGTATATATATCCCCATGCTGTCGGTGGGACCGAGTTGAAAAACTCGGTGACACCGAAATGTATAACTGCTGTGCAGTTACGCATATCGGTCAGACCGAGATTTTGAACTCGGTTTCACCAAGATGAAACCTAGATCAGTCTAAGCGTTTCGGTTGGACCGAGTGGGAAAAGCTGGTCAGACCGAAATGGACTTAGAAGGTTTTGGAAGTCAGCCTTAGACGGATCGGTGGCTCCGAGTGCTCCTCACTCGGAGGGTCCGAAAATGACTTGTTCAAAGTTGTGATATGAGCATGAATGGTATTTGAGACAAGAAAGCATAGATAGCTAGGGAAGGTGCTTAGGCATTCTTGTCCATCCATTTGGCCAGAAAAATCAAAGCAATCAAAGCAACAAATGGATGTCCTTGAATGGATAAAATCATGCATTCAACATGCTCACACAATAAGATAACAAATGAAATATGTGTCAAACATGCACAACCAAAACTCTAGCTACTAGCACACAATTTGTCGATGACTAGGTCATCTATATATGAGTATATTGACTTAGGAGTCAAATGAGAACATTTGATCATAGGTCATACTCATCGTTTAAGCACAAGTGGAGTTACCACTTTTACATAAAGCATTGATGTGTTCACATCATTTGAAGATGCTTTAGCTCAATTTATAGAGCAAAGCTCCCCCTAGATGTGAGAACCCCTTTTAAAGGGTCAAACTAACCTTGGGTTGTCGTAGAAGACTTCATGTAGATGTTGAAGATGTGGATGCTCAAAGTTGATGTAGATCATCAAGAGTTGGGAGCTATCCTTTGGATTAGGGCACTTTCAATACTTACATGGGTTAGTCCCACAAGGAACAAACAAGGATATCCAAAGACATAGATTGAAGTACACAAAAGATGATGTCCATGAAAGCAATGATTACCTTGTCCCTTGACTTGCCAACAAGAGGGTTTGTGACTCCATGAACTAGTGCATGATGTGGAAGTTGATTGCACAAGTTCTTGCCAAGATGAATATGAGTGAAGTATGTTGGCGGAGTCACCCTCAAGAACCTTCTAGTTCTTCTTCTTTGGGATCCACATCATCTTGATGGGAATCCTTGGTGTTGTAGTTGAGCTTGACGAAGTAGAACTTGATGTGTCCTTGGGAACCCACTTGACCATGGCTTGAGGTGCTTCAATGAATGCATCAATCTCCTCTTGAAGCTTGTCCTTGGCCTTTAGCTTGTGGTCTTGTGGTGGAAGGTCATCTTGAGCTTGTTCCACATTGGAAGAAGTAGGATCATACTTCTCCTTTTGAGAAACAAACTGTGGAGTAGGGTATTGACCTTCTTCCCACTCAACACCTTCGGCGTTGAACTTTCGCTCAAAACCAATCCCTTGATTCTTCCGGTGCCTTCCTTGTTTGCGAACAATTTCCTCAAAGTTCTTGCTTCCGGCAAGACTCTTGTAGACACCTTTCTCTATGATTTCCTTCAATAAGCTATTTTCTTGCTCAAGTGTAACTTGGCTTGAAACATTGTTAGTGGAATCAAGAGAACTACTAGAAGCAACAATATTGGATTTAACATGGTTATTGTTACTACTAGAGGAAGAATTTTTCTTATGCTTGTCATGCTTAGTCTTAATAGGTGGCAAGAAATTAGACAAGAGAAGTCGTTTGGCAAGATATGAAGAACTCTTCTTTCGAAGGTCGTCATTGATCGCTTTTAGAAACTCATGTTCTTGCTCTAGAGTGAGCTTCTCGAAGTGTAGCTTCTCATGAGATCTTAGGAGCTCTCTATGATCTTCTTGAGTTGTTTCATGAGCTAACTTAAGAGTGTTTAGTTCTTTAGTTAGACGCTCAATCTCCTTCATAGCATTGTCATTCGACTCTTCTCGACTATAAAGACTACTAGCATTTTCATCGTTACTAAGCTCACTAGATTTATCATGCAAGAGCTCATCTTCACCAAGCAAGTCATCCTCATCACTATCAAAGTCAATGAATTCAGGGTGTGTTACCTTGGGGCCTTTAGCCATGAAGCATCTTCCAATTCCCTCATTTGGTGAATCAAATAAGTCGTAGGAGTTGGAGGATACGAGTGCAAGTCCGGCAACACCTTCATCTTGACTGTAGTCGGAGTCGGAGTGATAGCTTCCATCGGATTGATTGTCGGAGTCGGAGCCGGAGACCCATTCACCTACATGAGCTTGATGTCTTCTTCTTGTGTAGCTCCTTGATGACTTGTCTTTCCTCTCTGAATCCTTGCTTCTCCGAGAGGGTCTTCGTTCATAACGATCATCTCTACTCCTTCTCTCTCTCCGAGGTGACTCATCTCTTGCTCTTCTTCTGGGAGATTCTTCTCTTCTCTTGTGGGAGCAGTACACTCATTTGAGAAGTGTCCGGGTCTTCCACAATTGTAGCAGTTTCGATCACGACTAGAAGATCTCTTTTCATCATATGATCTAGACTTTGAGCTTCTTTCTTTGCCTCTATTCTTGTAGAACTTGTTGAAGTTCTTAACCATTAGGCTTATCTCTTCATTGGAAATTAACTTGTCACTTGAGGTTGTGGGAGCATCACTTGCAGCTTTGTAAGCACCACTTGACTTGTTGTGAAGCTCTTCCTTATCCTTAAGTGTCATCTCATGAGCAACAATTCTTCCAATGACTTCAGTTGGCTTGAGAGTCTTGTAGTTTGGCATCATTTGGATCAAAGTGCACACGGTGTCATATTTTCCATCCAAAGCTCTTAGAATCTTCTTGATGATGAAACGGTCGGTCATTTCTTCGCTTCCTAAGCCGGCAATCTCATTTGTGATGAGAGCAAGCCTAGAGTACATTTCAGCGACTCCTTCACCATCCTTCATCTTGAACTTGTCAAGTTGACCTTGAAGAATATCTAGCTTTGATTCCTTCACAGATTCAGTACCTTCGTGCATTTCAACCAAAGTATCCCAAATCTCTTTAGCATTCTCAAGACGGCTGATTTTGTTGAACTCCTTGGGACACAAAGCATTGAAGAGAATGTCACAAGCTTGAGCATTGTTTTGCAACATCCGCAACTCTTCCGGTGTAGCTTCGCGATCCGGAACTTTTCCTTCCTCGAAGAATTCACCTTGCATACCAACACAAATAATGCCCCATGCGGCTGGGTTATGACCAAGAATATGCATTTTCATTTTATGCTTCCAACTAGCAAAATTTGTACCATCAAAGTAAGGACCTCTACGATAATTACCCTCACTAGACGCCATACTCTCCTAGGTTGTGAAACCAAGCTTATGGAGTCCAATGCAATGGAAACCAAAACAATGGAGACCAAAGCTCTGATACCACTTGTAGGATCGAAAGTATGTCTAGAGGGGGGGTGATTAGACTACTTGTAAATATAAAAATTCTGCCTTTTGATCAAGAACAGTTTTTGGCAGTTTCACAATTATGATCAAGTCAAGTATCACCCTACACATGCAATTCTAGAGTATAAGCAGCGGAAAGTAAATTGCACATGTAGTAAAGAGAGGTGGAGAAGATCAAACGCAATTTGGAGACGCAATGATTTTTCCCGTGGTTCCGATAGGTGGTGCTATCGTACATCCACGTTGATGGAGACTTCAACCCACGGAGGGTAACGGCTGCGCGAGTCCACGGAGGGCTCCACCCACGAAGGGTCCACGAAGAAGCAACCTTGTCTATTCCATCATGGCCTACGCCCACGGAGGGCTAGCCTTACTCGGGGTAGATCTTCACGAAGTAGGCGATCTCCTTGCCCTTACAAACTTCTTGGTTCAACTCCACATCTCAATGACGGAGGCTCCCAAGTGACACCTAACCAATCTAGGAGGCACCACCCTCCAAAAGGTAATAGATGTTGTAGATGATGATGAACTCCTTGCTCTTGTGCTTCAAATGATAATCTCCCCAACACTCAACTCTCCTCACTGATTTGGCTGTGGTGGAAGAAAGGATTGAGTGGAAAGCAACTTGGGAAGGTTAGAAATCAAGTTTCATATGGTAGGAATGGAGCAACTTGATCTCAACACAAGGGTAGGTAGTTCTCTTCTCAGAAAGTGTAAGATAGGAGTGGTAGTTCTTTCTGATGGCTCTCTCCACGAATGAAGAGGGGGTGGAGGGGTATATATAGCCTCCACACAAAATCCAACCGTTACACACATAATTGAGCAATCTCGGTGAGACCGAAGTGGAAACTCGGTCAGACCGAAAGTTCAAATATAGTGAACGTTGGGGTTTTCGGTGGGACCGAAAATACCATCTCGGTTTGTCCGATTTGAGTCAAGGATAGGAACTTGCCAGTTTCGGTGGGACCGAAATCATCAACTCGGATATTCCGAAATGATGACAAACGGTTACAGAAGGTTGGAAGCCCGTATTTCGGTGAGACCTTGCTTCCGGTGCCTTCCTTGTTTGCGAACAATTTCCTCAAAGTTCTTGCTTCCGGCAAGACTCTTGTAGACACCTTTCTCTATGATTTCCTTCAATAAGCTATTTTCTTGCTCAAGTGTAACTTGGCTTGAAACATTGTTAGTGGAATCAAGAGAACTACTAGAAGCAACAATATTAGATTTAACATGGTTATTGTTACTACTAGAGGAAGAATTTTTCTTATGCTTGTCATGCTTAGTATTAATAGGTGGCAAGAAATTAGACAAGAGAAGTCGTTTGGCAAGATATGAAGAACTCTTCTTTCGAAGATCGTCATTGATCGCTTTTAGAAACTCATGTTCTTGCTCTAGAGTGAGCTTCTTGAAGCGTAGCTTCTCATGAGATCTTAGGAGCTCTCTATGATCTTCTTGAGTTGTTTCATGAGCTAACTTAAGAGTGTTTAGTTCTTTAGTTAGACGCTCAATCTCCTTCATAGCATTGTCATTCGACTCTTTTCGACTATAAAGACTACTAGCATTTTCATCGTTACTAAGCTCACTAGATTTATCATGCAAGAGCTCATCTTCACCAAGCAAGTCATCCTCATCACTATCAAAGTCAATGAATTCAGGGTGTGTTACCTTGGGGCCTTTAGCCATGAAGCATCTTCCAATTCCCTCATTTGGTGAATCAAATAAGTCGTAGGAGTTGGAGTTGGAGGATACGAGAGCAAGACCGGCAACACCTTCATCTTGACTGTAGTCGGAGTCGGAGTGATAGCTTCCATCGGATTGATTGTCGGAGTCGGAGCCTGAGACCCATTCACCTACATGAGCTTGATGTCTTCTTCTTGTGTAGCTCCTTGATGACTTGTCTTTCCTCTCCGAATCCTTGCTTCTCCGAGAGGGTCTTCGTTCATAACGATCATCTCTACTCCTTCTCTCTCTCCGAGGTGACTCATCTCTTGATCTTCTTCTTGGAGATTCTTCTCTTCTCTTGTGGGGAGCCGTACACTCATTTGAGTAGTGTCCGGGTCTTCCACAATTGTAGCAGTTTCGATCACGACTAGAAGATCTCTTTTCATCATATGATCTAGACTTTGAGCTTCTCTCTTTGCCTCTATTCTTGTAGAACTTGTTGAAGTTCTTAACCATTAGGCTTATCTCTTCATTGGAAATTAACTTGTCACTTGAGGTTGTGGGAGCATCACTTGTAGCTTTGTAAGCACCACTTGACTTGTTGTGAAGCTCTTCCTTATCCTTAAGTGTCATCTCATGAGCAACAATTCTTCCAATGACTTCAGTTGGCTTGAGAGTCTTGTAGTTTGGCATCATTTGGATCAAAGTGCACACGGTGTCATATTTTCCATCCAAAGCTCTGAGAATCTTCTTAATGATGAATCGGTCGGTCATTTCTTCGCTTCCTAAGCCGGCAATCTCATTTGTGATGAGAGCAAGCCTAGAGTACATTTCGGCGACTCCTTCACCATCCTTCATCTTGAACTTGTCAAGTTGACCTTGAAGAATATCTAGCTTTGATTCCTTCACAGATTTAGTACCTTCGTGCATTTCAACCAAAGTATCCCAAATCTCTTTAGCATTCTCAAGACGGCTGATTTTGTTGAACTCCTCGGGACACAAAGCATTGAAGAGAATGTCACAAGCTTGAGCATTGTTTTGCAACATCCGCAACTCTTCCGGTGTAGCTTCGCGATCCGGAACTTTTCCTTCCTCGAAGAATTCACCTTGCATACCAACACAAATAATGCCCCATGCGGCTGGGTTATGACCAAGAATATGCATTTTCATTTTATGCTTCCAACTAGCAAAATTTGTACCATCAAAGTAAGGACCTCTACGATAATTACCCTCACTAGACGCCATACTCTCCTAGGTTGTGAAACCAAGCTTATGGAGTCCAATGCAATGGAAACCAAAATAATGGAGACCAAAGCTCTGATACCACTTGTAGGATCGAAAGTATGTCTAGAGGGGGGGTGATTAGACTACTTGACAATATAAAAATTCTGCCTTTTGATCATGAACAGTTTTAGGCAGTTTCACAATTATGATCAATTCAAGTATCACCCTACACATGCAATTCTAGAGTATAAGCAGCGGAAAGTAAATTGCACATGTAGTAAAGAGAGGTGGAGAAGATCAAACGCAATTTGGAGACACGGAGATTTTTCTCGTGGTTCCGATAGGTGGTGCTATCGTACATCCACGTTGATGGAGACTTCAACCCACGGAGGGTAACGGCTGCGCGAGTCCACGGGGGGCTCCACCCACGAAGGGTCCACGAAGAAGCAACCTTGTCTATTCCATCATGGCCTACGCCCACGGAGGACTAGCCTTACTCGGGGTAGATCTTCACGAAGTAGGCGATCTCCTTGCCCTTACAAACTTCTTGGTTCAACTCCACATCTCGAAGACGGAGGCTCCCAAGCGACACCTAACCAATCTAGGAGGCACCACCCTCCAAAAGGTAATAGATGTTGTTGATGATGATGAACTCCTTGCTCTTGTGCTTCAAATGATAATCTCCCCAACACTCAACTTTCCTCACTGATATGGCTGTGGTGGAAGAAAGGATTGAGTGGAAAGCAACTTGGGAAGGTTAGAAATCAAGTTTCATATGGTTGGAATGGAATGACTTGATCTCAACACAAGGGTAGGTGGTTCTCTTCTCAGAAAGTGTAAGGTAGAAGTGGTAGTACTTTCTGATGGCTCTCTCCACGAATGAAGAGGGGGTGGAGGGGTATATATAGCCTCCACACAAAATCCAACCGTTACACACATATTTGAGTAATCTCGGTGAGACCGAAGTGAAATCTCGGTCAGACCGAAAGTTCAAATATAGTGAACGTTGGGGTTTTCGGTGGGACCGAAAATACCATCTCGGTGTGTCCGATATGAGTCAAAGGTAGGAGCTTGCCATTCTCGGTGGGACCGAAATTAACAACTCGGATATTCCGATATGATGTCAAATGGTTACAGAAGGTTGGCAGTCCAGTTTCGGTGAGACCGAACTCAAAATCGGATGGACCGAAATTTCTAGGGTTTGGAAAATAGCTGAGGTGGTTCATCTCGGTGGGACTGAGTTGGGAGAATCGGTTTGTCCGAGATTACTTATGAGTGTGTTTAGTAGTGAAAGTTGCTGATAGTTGAAGGAGCTAAATCACTAAGCACTTGAGCAACCAGATCATCAACACAACCTCATCCCCTTTTAATAGTATTGGCTTTTCCTATGGACTCAATGTGATCTTTGATCACTAAACCAAAAATGGAGTCTTGAGCTTTTGCCAATGCTTGCCTTAGCATTTTGAGGGGTCCACTTCTTCAGACATTTCCATACCCATATCACTGAACTTCTCTGAAATGATTCTCAAGTAGCTATTAGTTCAATGATATATATGTTGTTATTAATTACCAAAACCACCCGGGGATTAGTTGCACTTTCAGAATCCCTAACAGGATCATCACCGACAACGGCACATAGTTCACAAGCCGCACCTTCATGCAATACGCCCAAGACCTTGGCGCCAAGATCTGCTTCGCTTCTGTTGCTCACCCGAGGAGCAATGGTCAACCGGAGAGGGCAAACGCTGAAGTGCTGCGCGGACTCAAGACAAGAACCTTCGACAGGCTGCACAAGTGCGGAAGAAACTGGATCGAGGAGTTGCCGGCGGCTCTTTGGTCAATCAGGACGACACCAAATCGAGCCACCGGACATACACCCTTTGCTCTTGTCTATGGAACAGAGGCAGTTCTCCCCACGGAACTCGTTAACGGGTCTCCTCGAGTACTCGCTTACGATGAGCTCGAGCAAGAGCAGCTGCGGCAAGATGACGCTCTGCTCCTCGAGGAGGACCGTCTCCAGGCTGCTGTACGAGCTGCTCGATACCAGCAAGCTTTGCGCCGCTATCATAGCCGCAAGGTCAAGGCCAGGAGTCTCGAGGAAGGCGACCTTGTTCTTCGGCGCGTTCAGTCTGCCAAGAACTCCAACAAGTTGACGCCAAAGTGGGAAGGCCCTTACCGGGTGAGGCAAGTCACAAGGCCCGGCGCTGTCCGCCTTGAGACCGAAGAAGGCTTACCAGTGAGCAACTCCTGGAACATAGAGCATCTTCGCAAGTTTCACCCATAAGGCAGGTTGCCGTGATCCGCTCCGGCAACCATCTTTTGTACAAGTCTTGCCGCTGTTGCATGTAAACCTTTGTACAAAGCCGGGCGCAGACCCCGTGCATTAGTAAAACTATTGTGCTTCGCACAGCTTGTCGTTTCATGCATTCTTGTTTTTATTGCATATATCATCTGACACTTCGTGCAGCACACGACCCCGGTAAGCAATAACAAGCCGCAAGGCTCCATATATATGTTTCCTCCCTTCTTCCTTTTTCTCTCAAGCAGAAGAAGTGTTCCTCGCGCACAAGTTTGCTGGGGGGGAAGGAGACAGTGGTATGGACCAAGTGCTGTTCAAGAAAGGAAAGCCTTGCCGGGAAGCAAACAATCCATGAAAGCTAAGTTGCCAAAGTTTGAGCATTCAAATTTTTTTTAAAAAAAATTCTTAGTTATCTTCCTTGAACAACCAAACTTTGTATGGAAAACCTGTGCGCAGAGGAACCTACCCGTGGCTAGCCGCGCCCTTACTTTGTTTCGAGCACGCTCAACGGCTTAAGTGGGCTGCGACAAGTGTCGCGCCCTTATTTCATTTTCGAGTTCGCTCAGCAACCTAAGTGTGCTGCGACTAGCTGCGGCAAGGTTTCTTGCAGGCGAGGGCACTGCCAGCGGGCTGCTAAGAGTCCCGCACTCAGCGCTCGCGGCAAGGGTCCCTTTGCTGGCAAGTTCCCTGAAAGCGTAGGGTGGAAAGTATACAAAGTGAAGGAACCAAGCAAGGGAGATAATGCTGCATTGACTATCCAAAATAAAGTTATATTACAAGATAACTTGCCGCTGTTCTAACCAACTATTATCCATGACTTAATCGGCAGCGGCAAGGGAAGCGGAAAGAAGGGAGCCTAGTCTACACGGTCTCCGTCAACCCTCTTGATCTTGCCCGCCTTGGCCACGATATGGGCAACTTGTGCCTTCAACGCCTCCAGGTCAGCTTCGGGCGGCAAGGTCCGGAGGACGTTGTTGAGGTTGATCCCGGGGTTGCGGTAGACGATCTTCGACAACACCCGCTCCATGGTACCCATGCAAAGCCGGCGCGCCTCGTCTGCCAGCTGCGTGGGGATCTTCTCCCGTAGCTGCGCGAGAGCCGGCGCCACTCCTCTGAAGAACAGGCTCAGCTTGGCGCTGTGGGGGAGGCTCTCGTCGGGGGAGTACACGAGGTGCTCCGCCCTCAGCGCCACCATCTCCTTGTCGATGTTGGCGGCGGAGGCGACGAGCTCCTCGGTCCACTGCTCCACCGTCCGCTGGAAGTTGTTCTGCGACAGGGCAGCACTGTCCAACAGCGCCCTTTCAGACCGGAGGTCTTCTTTCAGCTTCGTTTCACGGTCCTGGGCTGCGTCAAGCGAGTCGGTGAGGGTGGAAACTTTCAGCTCCAAGTCTGCAATGGAGTCCTTGGCGTCGTTGAGCTCTTTGCCCTTCTCGGAGAGACGGACTTGCAGCTCCGAATTGGTGTGGGCGTCCTTCTCCCGTGCCACGTTGAGCGCGGCAACCCTGTCCTCGCTCGCCTTCAAGCCCGTCTCCAACTGCGCCACCCTAGCTCCAGATCCCTCTTGGCGGTCTCTGCGGCAGCAGCGGCATCCCTCGTCTCCTGCAGAGCCCCGCCAATGGCCTGCTCACGAGCGGTGAGGTCGTCCTCGTGGCTATCGAGGTCGACCTTCCGCTGGTTGAGCTCTCCCTCCCGCCGAGACAGATCCTCGGCGGCCAGTCGCTGCTGCTCCTCCACCTCGGCCTTCTCAAGGAGGAACGCTTGGTGTGCTCCGGCAAGCTCTTCACGCTCCTCCGCCAAGTTCCGGAGGGCCGCCTGGTTGGCAGCACGGAGCTCCACGGCACGCTTCTCCAGATCAGCACCAGCCTTGGCAGCCAGAGCCTCCCGGGACTCCAACTTAGACTGCCTGGCCCGGTACAAGGCCAGAAGCCGGCGTAGGAGTTGCTCCTCTTCGGGCTCATCGCTGCTGCCGGCCGCGTCGACAATCCTCAGCCCGGCGGAGGCGAGAACTTCTCCGTCGAAGCTCTCCCCCTCCACGGGTGCCCTTGATGAAGACGCCCACGGGACTTGGATGAAGACCCCGTTGGCGGCCTCCAGACAGACGCCCGACCCAGCCGGAGGGGCAGAAGGGTCGGCGGCCGGTGCAGCGTCCGGCGCTCCTGCGGCCTCAGGGCCAGCAGTGCGGTCGCCGGTCCCTTCCCCAGCTGCCGCGTCAGCGGTCCGGGCAGTCTCCTCAACGGCTGGCTCATCGGCGCCGACCATTCCTTCAGCGGTGGTGGCGTCGCCAGCGTCGCCACGCACTTCCTCCTCGGCGATGGTCTTCGTCTCCATCGACTCCGGGGTAGGCGGATCTAACAGAAGAAAAAGAAAAGAAAGAATCATCAAGCAAATATCCAAAAAGAAGAATCTAAGAAGAAGAAATTACAAGGGTTACCTGCGCGGGCCTCTTCGGTAACGGGGTCCCTCGCCGGGGAGTCCTCCCTTGGCGGCATAGTAGTGGCCCCTGCTAGCGGAGGGCCGCTTGCGCCTTCCCTTGGCGGGGTGCCCACCCTTATCGGGGTGCTCGCCCTTGGCGGGGTGCTCGCCCTTGGTGGAGTACCCATCCTTGGCGGAGCGCTGTCCCTCGCCGGGGAGCTCCTCCTTGGCGGGGAGGGTGGAACAAGCGGCTCGTCGGGGGTGGCCTCTTGGTGCTCCTGCGGCTGTGGCTCCACTTCTGCACAAGACAACAAGACATCAATAAGGATAACAAGCTCAAGCACGCCCATCAATCGGAAAGGTGAACTCAAGACTTACGCTGGGGGCTGCGCTGGGGGCTGCTCTCCGGAGCAGCAGGCTGGTCCGGCAAGCTTGTCGCTGGCGCGTCCCCCGTTGCTGCGACAGGCTCGTCGTCCTCAAGGTCAACCACAGGGATCTTGGCCCTCTTCGCCATCCTCTGGGTCAAGGTCCTGGAAGCCAAACTAGATCAGAACCAAACAAGAGAACTCAAAAGCGACAAAAATCAAAGGAAATAAAAGTATCAAGTGCTTACTCTTCCTCCTCTTCATCGGAGCTGAGGGCGGAGAAGTCAAACTCCGCCTCGTGTGCTCCGGCGCGAGGAGCTGGAGGAGAAGGCTCCCTAGGGCGCTTGGCGGGCTCCGGAGCCGTGGGTTGTGAAGACCCCGCTCCGGTCGTCCCCGAGGACCGAGGGGCGGAAGGAACACCAGAGCCGCTTCGGGAGGATCCCCCTCCGCTCGCCGCTGGGACACGGGACGCCTCCGTGACGAACTTGCTCGTCATGGTGGCACGCGTCGCACGGCGCTTCGGCTGTTGTCGGGGCGCCGGTGGCCTCGCCGTCTCAGCGGTCTTGCGGAGGCGCTTCTTCTGCGGCGGTGGAGGACTTGGTGGTGGCGGAGAGTTTTCCGAGGATGAGGAGGCGTCGTCGAGGTTCAGTGACCCGCCCGAATCTTCGTCGGAATCGCCCGACTCGGCGTCTTCCTCGGCGGGCTCACTGGACTCAGTACCTTGCCCGGCAGCCTCGCTCGTCCCGGCAGGCTCCCTGGCAGGCTCCCCGGCAAACTCCTCGGGCGCAATCTTCAACAGCTTGAGGATTTCCTCCTCCTTGGCCTGACTCACCGCGTCCGCCGCTTCCGCTTCCTCCACGGTGTACCCGAATTCCCCCGCGGCCACCGCTGCGGCGGCCTCCTCCATCCTGTTGGCTATATATGCCACATCCCGGTCGGTGGTCGCCCAGGTGAGGCCCTTTCTCTCATCGGGGTTGCGTGGCCGTTCAACCAGGCTGTCGAAGAAGGTCTGCACGGTCTCCTCCGAAGGCGTCAGCCAAGTGGGAACAACCCCGTGGGAGTCACACTCGGGCATTGCCGTGCGGATGGCACTAAGAGCAGTATTATTGCACAACGGAACTACTCCCCGGGACGGGGTGAACCACTCCTTGTGCTTGGGGTCGTGTTTGAACAGCTCCCGGACCATCCCCTTGAGTTCCAAGACGGTGAAATTATAATTCAGCCCGGGGTGCAGCCTCATGCGGTCTGCCACGTTACCGAACTCCCAGGCAGGTCTCTTCCTTTCCTGCAGAGGGGCAATGCGGCGGCGGAGGAAATCAGCCCTGACTTCACCTACAGTAAGGTTGGCGGCCCGGAGACGAAGGATCCTAGTGAGGGCAATCTGCAGCTTGTCGTCCTCCGGGGCCAAGTCACTCCAATCCTTGCCGTGCACTATTGCAGTCCGGCGCGGCGAGGTGAACTGCTCGGGTTCATCTTCCATGACCCAGCACCAATCAGCCCTCCACTCTTCCCACTTGCCGCGGAGCTCTCCAATCAAGTACGCCTCCTTCTTGCCGAGCCTGAAGATCCAAGAGATACCGCCGGAAAGTGGAGATCCGGACTCTACTCTAGGTGTGAAGAAGTGGCGAAAGAGAGCTACGTTTGGGTGGACCCCGACATAGTTTTCGCACAGATGTGCGAAAACGGCCAAAGTGAGGACGGCGTTCGGGATGAAGTCTAAGATGTGGAATCCATATGTGTTCATCACATCACAGAAAAACTCTGAATACGGAGGACAGAGACCGCAATGGAAGAACAAAGCAAAGAAGTGGTAACCTCCCGGGTACAGGTCGATGGCTTCGGCGGGGAGGACCCTGGTGCGTGGGTGAGCTTTTGTCTCCCTCGCCCAGAACAGGTAATACTTGTCCCGCAGCTCCCTCGCGCCAAGCCTCGGCGGAAAGACCACCATCCTCCTCCGCATGGCTGCCAGCTTCGCCGCCTTGTCGTACTTCTCTTTCTTCGCCTTGTCACTCATCGCCTTACGCTCTTCGGGGCCATGGCGGGGACGGCGAGGGAGGTCGACGGCGTTGCGGATGCTGGAGACGGCGGGGGAAGGGCGGAGCTCAGCTCTCTGTCGACCTTTGGGGAGGCGGAGAGCGGCGGGGTTTCTGGAGATTGAAGACACAATGAAGGCAATGGGGGAAACTGCCCCTGGTTCCTCTGCTTTTAAGGGGGAAGTGGGGGACGTTCCGCATTTTCCCATTAAAGAAATAGGCCACGATCTCTCCCACGACGCCGCAATCGACGCGTGTCGTTAGGGAGGGATGCGGCTGATGCGGAGTGGGAAACGGCGCGCCGTGGGCCGCGTGTGCCCGTGCACTGTTTTGGGCCTGGCCCAACAGCGCTCGGCACCGTGTGTGGCCCAGGCCCGGGGGCTCCTGTCGGTGTACTAAAGTAGGGGTACCTTAGTATCCCGACTTGTGCACGGGCAGTAGCAGCGTCCCGCGGTCGGGCTTACCACGCGCCCGCCAAGGCCCGCTCTGGATCCTTTAGAGCCATTCAAGAACAATGTATTCAAGTTAAGAGACAAGACCCCGGCAAGAGGAGCTTGCCGGGAAGGCCGCACCAGGCTCAAGGTTATCATTCTAGCACAAGACCCTGGCAAGAGGAGTTTGCCAGGAAGGCCAAAGAACAACACCTCAGAAGATATATCGTGGCGCATCAGGCGCCCCGGCAGGACCCGGAGAGCGACAAGCTTCCGGGCCCGGCAAGATAGCCACCCCGGCAAGGTGCTTGCCGGGGAAGGCTTACACTGTGTGCCTGCGCTCCAGCTCATCTGGCCACGCGTCGCCCTGGGGCCCTTCCAGAGGCACGTGGCGGATGGCTGTGCAGCCTGGGGTACACGGTGGCGGTCCGCGGTGACGAGGCCATCGTTGTGGCGAACGGAGACGCCCGGGCGGACGCTTTTGGGGTGACAGCGACGGGCATTCAATGCCCTTGTCCCCCACCATCAGGGTTAGGTATAGACCACTGTGCATACACTGTTCATGCACTGTTCCATCTACCACCGATTTTACACTTTTACCCTCCTCTACGTTGACACCTGTTGGTGACCCCTTTGAGCTATAAAAGGAGGCCCATGCACAACGTAGAGGGGGTGGGATTCCAGAAACTTGAGCACTCCCACGCTCGGTGTAGCTGGTAATGTAGATCTTCAAGCTCCCGAACTCAAGAACTTAATAGCAAAACCAAGGCAGGAGTAGGGTTTTATGCCTCCGTGCGGCCCGAACCTGGGTAAACTGCCCGCGTGTGCCCCTCGATCTGCTCTTCGTGCTCCCTCCGCACCCTTGCCGTACCGTAGAAGGGGCTCCGGTCCCATAGGTGTTCGTCGGCGACCAGTTTCCCCGGAGCCCCTTCTACGATACGGCAAGGGTGCGGAGGGAGCACGAAGAGCAGATCGAGGGGCACACGCGGGCAGTTTACCCAGGTTCGGGCCGCACGGAGGCGTAAAACCCTACTCCTGCCTTGGTTTTGCTATTGAGT
This sequence comes from Secale cereale, assembly GCA_902687465.1. Lineage (NCBI taxonomy): Eukaryota > Viridiplantae > Streptophyta > Magnoliopsida > Poales > Poaceae > Secale > Secale cereale. Next base: position 823,795,589 of record LR738711.1, on the reverse strand, counting down.
TCTTGATTTGGGAGCCTGAAGATCTACAGTACCAGCTACACCGAGCGTGGGAGTGCTCAAGTTTCTGGAATCCCACCCCCTCTACGTTGTGCATGGGCCTCCTTTTATAGCTCAAAGGGGTCACCGACATGTGTCAACGTAGAGGAGGGTAAAAGTGTAAAATCGGTGGTAGATGGAACAGTGCATGAACAGTGTATGCACAGTGGTCTATACCTAACCCTGACGGTGGGGGACAAGGGCATTGAATGCCCGTCGCCGTCACCCCAAAAGCGTCCGCCCGGGCATCTCCGTTCGCCACGACGATGGCCTCGTCACCGCGGACCGCCACCGTGTACCCCAGGCTGCACAGCCATCCGCCACGTGCCCCTGGAAGGGCCCCAGGGCGACGCGTGGCCAGATGAGCTGGAGTGCAGGCACACAGTGTAAGCCTTCCCCGGTAAGCACCTTGCCGGGGTGGCTATCTTGCCGGGCCCGGAAGCTTGTCGCTCTCCGGGTCCTGCCGGGGCGCCTGATGCGCCACGATATATCTTCTGAGGTGTTGTTCTTTGGCCTTCCTGGCAAACTCCTCTTGCCAGGGTCTTGTGCTAGAATGATAACCTTGAGCCTGGTGCGGCCTTCCCGGCAAGCTCCTCTTGTCGGGGTCTTGTCTCTTAACTTGAATACTTTGTTCTTGAATGGCTCTAAATGATCTAGAGCGGGCCTTGGCGGGCGCGTGGTAAGCCCGACCGCGGGACGCTGCTACTGCCTGTGCACAAGTCAGGATACTAAGGTACCCCTACTTTAGTACACTGACAGCTACTGTGCTGCATCTCCCTTTCCTCTTCGAGGGAATACAACCCAAGCTCAAGAGATAGCACCGCGGCATGATGGCCGCCAATTCCAGCGTGTATTTCAGTGAGAATTTGCCTTCCCTCCTCTTCAGAGATGCACCTTTGTAGAATACCAGTAGTGCTTTTCTGATATAGTTCACCTTCGTGAACTTTGTAGGCTTTAGAATGCCGGACTATGCGGCGGGCCTCATTTTGGTCATCGGGGAGTTCCTGACTTTTAAGTTAAGCTAGGAAGGGCTCTGTCCAGGAGGCTATGACAGCCATGATTTCGTGAGCCGGAGGAGTTATCTCCATGTCAGGTTCTCCGATGACGTCTTGGTTAGGTTCGGCCGGGGGTGTATTCGGATTCGAATTCGTATCGCTGCTTGCGTCCTGCCATGTTATTGATGGCTTAAATAGCCTTTCCACAAATGTGTTAGGTGGGACGGGGTCACGTTTAGCACCCATACGAGCGAGTACGTCAGCACCCATACGAGCGACGTGATGGAATTTCAACCCCTCAAATCGAGCCAGCATTTTCAATATAGCATTTCGATAAGATGCCATTTTTGAATCCTTCTCATCAAAATCTCCATTAATTTGGGAGATAGCGAGGTTTGAGTCTCCGTGTACCTCGAGGCGTTGTATGCCCATGGAAACAATTAGGCGGAGACCATCTAATAGGGCCTCATACTCAACCGCATTGTTCGAGTCCGTGTACATAATTTGCAGGACGTACCGGACTTTATCCCCAGATGGAGATATCAATATTTGATGTCTACTACGCAACCTTCTTCTTGTAGACGTTGTTGGGCCTCCAAGTGCAGAGGTTTGTAGGACAACAGCAAATTTCCCTCAAGTGGATGACCTAAGGTTTATCAATCCGTGGGAGGCGTAGGATGAAGATGGTCTCTCTCAAACAACCCTACAACCAAAGAACAAAGAGTCTCTTGTGTCCCAACACACCCAATACAATGGTAAATTGTATAGCTGCACTAGTTCGGTGAAGAGATGGTGATGCAAGTGCAATATGGATGGTAGATATAGGTTTTTATAATAAGGAAATATAAAAATAGAAAGGTAACTAAGGATAAAAGTGAGCATAAATGGTATTGCAATGCTTTGAAACAAGGCCTAGGGTTCATACTTTCACTAGTGCAAGTTCTTTCAACAATAATAACATAAGTGGATCATATAACAATCCCTCAACATGCAACAAAGAGTCACTCCAAAGTCACTAATAGCGGAGAACAAACGAAGAGATTGGTGTAGGGTACGAAACCACCTCAAAGTTATTCTTTCTGATCGATCTATCATAGAGCTCGTACTAGAATAACACCTTAAGACACAAATCAACCAAAACCCTAATGTCACCTAGATACTCCATTGTCACCTCAAGTATCCGTGGGTATGATTATACGGTATGCATCACACAATCTCAGATTCATCTATTCAACCAACACAAAGAACTTAAAAGAGTGCCCCAAAGTTTCTACCGGAGAGTCAAGATGAAAAACGTGTGCAAACCCCTATGCATAAGTTCACAAGGTCACTGAACCCGCAAGTTGATCACCAAAACATACATCAAGTAGATCACGTGATATCCCATTGTCACCATAGATAAGCACATGCAAGACATACATCAAGTGTTCTCAAATCCTTAAAGACTCAATCTGATAAGATAACTTCAAAGGGAAAAGTCAATCCATTACAAGAGAGTAGAGGGGGAGAATCATCATAAGATCCAACTATAATAGCAAAGCTCGCGATACATCAAGATCGTGCCATGTCAAGAACACGAGAGAGAGAGAGAGAGAGAGAGAGAGAGAGATCAAACACGTAGCTACTGATACATACCCTCAGCCCCAAGGGTGAACTACTCCCCCCTCATCATGGAGAGCACCGGGATGATGAAGATGGCCACTGGAGAGGGATACCCCCTCCGGCAGGGTGCCGGAACAGGGTCTAGATTGGTTTTCGGTGGCTACATTGGCTTGCGGCGGCGGATCTCCCGATCTAGGTTATTTTCTGGCGGTTTGGGTATTTATAGGATTTTCTTGCGTAGGGCACAAGTCACGGGGGTCTCCGGGCTGTCCACGAGATAGGGGGCGCGCCCAGGGGGGTGGGCACGCCCCCCACCCTCGTGGGCAGTCCGGGACTCTTTTGGCCCAACTCTTTTACTCTGGGGGCTACTTTTGGCCCATAAAAAATCATCAAAAATTGGCACGTCAATTGGACTCCATTTGGTATTCCTTTTCTGTGAAACTCAAAAAAGTGTATATTAAATCCCATTAAACATCCAAAACAGATAATATAATAGCATGGAACATTAAAAAATTATAGATACGTTGGAGACGTATCAAGCATCCCCAAGCTTAATTCCTGCTCGTCCTCGAGTAGGTAAATGATAAAAACAGAATTTTTGATGTGGAATGCTACCTAACATAATTCTCAATGTAATTTTCTTTATTGTGGCATGAATGTTCAGATCCGAAAGATTCACGACAAAAGTTTAATATTGACATAAGAATAATAATACTTCATGCATACTAACAAAGCAATTATGTCTTCTCAAAATAACATGGCCAAAGAAAATTCATCCCTACAAAATCATATAGTTTGGCTATGCTCCATCTTCGTCACACAAAATACTCAAATCATGCACAACCCCGATTTCAGCCAAGCAATTGTTTCATACTTTAATTTTTTTAAACTTTTTCAACTTTCACGCAATACATGAGCGTGAGCAATGGACATAGCACTATAGGTGGAATAGAGTGGTGGTTGTGGAGAAGACAAAAAGGAGGAAGATGGTCTCACATCAACTAGGCGTATTAATGGGCTATGGAGATGCCCATCAATAGATATCAATGTGAGTGAGTAGGGATTGCCATGCAACGGATGCACTAGAGCTATAAATGTATGAAAGCTCAACAAAAGAAACTAAGTGGGTGTGCATCCAACTTGCTTGCTCACAAAGACCTAGGGCATTTGAGGAAGCCCATCGTTGGAATATACAAGCCAAGTTCTATAATGAAAATTCCCACTAGTATACGAAAGTGACTAAACAAGAGACTCTCTATCATGAAGATCATGGTGCTACTTTGAAGCACAAGTGTGGAAAAAAGATAGTAGCATTGTCCCTTTTTTCTTTTTTTCTTTTTTGGGCCTTTCCCCTTTTTTGGGACAATGCTCTAATAATGATGATCATCACACTTCTATTTATTTACAACTCAAGGATTACAACTCGATACTAGAACATAATATGACTCTATATGAATGCCTCCGGCAGTGTACCGGGATATGCAATGAATCAAGAGTGATATGCATGAAAAATTATGCATGGTATTCTTGCCACAAATACGATGTCAACTACATGATCATGCATGGCAATATGACAATGATGAAGCGTGTCATAATAAGTCGAACGATGAAAAGTTGCATGGCAATATATCTCGGAATGGCTATGGAAATGCCATAATAGGTAGGTGTGGTGGCTATTTTTAGGAAGGTATATGGTGGGTGTATGGTACCGGCGAAAGTTGCGCGGTACAAGAGAGGCTAGCAACGGTGGAAGGGTGAGAGTGTGTATAATACATGGACTCAACATTAGTCATAGAGAACTCACATACTTATTGCAAAAATCTACAAGTCATCAAAACAAAGTACTACACGCATGCTCCTAGGGGAAGGCTTGGTAGGAGTTAACCATCGTGCGATCCCGACCTCCACACAAAGGATGACAATCAATTAAATACCACATGCTTCAAATTTGTCACACAACGGTTACCATACGTGCATGCTACGTGACTTGCAAACCTCAACACAAGTATTTCGCAAATTCACAACTACTCTACTAACATGACTCTAATATCACCATCCTCACATCTCAAAACAATCGTCAAGAATCAAACTTCTCATAGTATTCAATGCACTTTATATGAAAGTTTTTATTATATCCCTCTTGGATGCCCATCATCTTAGGACTAAATTCATAACCAAAGCAAATTACCATGTTGTTTAAGACTCTCAAAATAATATAAGTGAAGTATGAGAGTTCATCAATTTCTTCAAAATAAAACCACCGTCGTGCTCTAAAAGATATAAGTGAAGCACTAGAGCAAATGACAAACTACTCCAAAAGATATAAGTGAAGATCAATGAGTAGTTTAATAATTATGTAACTATGTGAAGACTCTATAACATTTAAGAATTTCATATCTCGGGATATCATTCAAACAGCAAGCAAAACAAAATGACGCTCCAAGCAAAACACATATCATGTGGTGAATAAAAATATAGCCTCAAGTAAAGTTACCGATGAACGAAGACGAAAGAGGGGATGCCTTCCCGGGGCATCCCCAAGCTTAGGCTTTTGGTTGTCCTTTTATTTTGCCTTGGGGTGCCTTGGGCATCCCCAAGCTTAGGCTCTTGCCACTCCTTATTAAATAGTCCATCGAATCTTTACCCAAAACTTGAAAACTTCACAACACAAAACTCAACAGAAAACTTGTAAGCTCCGTTAGTATAACAAAATAAAACCACCACTTAGGTACTGTTGTGAACTCATTCTAAATTCATATTGGTGTAATATCTACTGTATTCCAACTTCTCTATGGTTCATACCCTCCGATACTACTCATAGATTCATCAAAATAAGCAAACAACACACGAAAAACAGAATTTGTGAAAAGCAGAATAGTCTGTAGTAATCTGTAACTTTCGAATACTTCTGTAACTCTATAAATTCTGAAATATATTGGTGGGCGTGAGGAATTTGTCTATTAATCTTCTAAAAAATAATCAACTTAAAAGCACTCTCCAGTAAAAAATGGCAGCTAATCTCGTGAGCGCAAAGTTTCTATTTTTTACAACAAGATCACATTAACTTTCACCCAAGTCTTCCCAAAGGTTCCACTTGGCACTTTATTGAAATAAAAGCTATAAAACATGATTACTACAGTATCTTTAATCATGTGGACACACAAAAACAGTAAGGGTAAATATTGGGTTGTCTCCCAACAAGCGCTTTTCTTTAATGCCTTTTAGCTAGGCATGATGATTTCAATGATGCTCGCATAAAAGATAAGAATTGAAACATTATGGGAGCATAATGAAGAATATGACTAGCACATTTATGCCTAACCCACTTCATGTGCATAGGGATTTTGTGAGCAAACAATTTATAGGAGCAAGAATCAACTAGCATAGGAAGGGAAAACCAGCATAACTTCAAGATTTTAAGCACATAGAGAGGAAACTTGATATTATTGCAACTCCTACAAGAATATATTCCTCCCTCATAATAATTTCAGTAGCATCATGAGTGAATTCAACAATATAAACATCACATAAAATCATTCTTTTCATGATCCATAAGCATAGAAATTTTACTACTCCCATCATAAGCAAAATTCTTCTCATTCATAGTAGTGGGAGGAGCAAATTCAACAAAATAACTATCATGTGAAGCATAATCCAATTGAAAATTAAAATCATGATGACAAGTTTCATGGTTATCTTCATTCTTTGTAGCATACGTGTCATCACAATAATCATCATAAATAGGAGGCATGCTTTCATCATAATAAATTTGCTCATCAAAACTTGGGGGACTAATCATATCATCTTCATCAAACATAGCATCCCCAAGCTTGTGGCTTTGCATATCATTAGCATCATGGGTATTCAAAGAATTCATACTAACAACATTGGAATCATGCCCGTCATTCACATAATTTATGCCAAGCATTCTATGTAATTCTTCTTCTAGTACTTGAGCACAATTTTCCTTCCCATCATTTTCACGAAAGATATTAAAAAGATGAAGCATATGAGGTAACCTTAATTCCATTTTTTTGTAGTTTTATTTTATAAACTAAACAAGTGATAAAGCACTCACCTCCCTGGCAACGGCGCCAGAAATTGCTTGATGTCTACTACGCAACCTTCTTCTTGTAGACGTTGTTGGGCCTCCAACTGCAGAGGTTTGTAGGACAGTAGCAAATTTCCATCAAGTGGAGGACCTAAGGTTTATCAATCCATGGGAGACGTAGGATGAATATGGTCTCTCTCAGACAACCCTGAAACCAAATAACAAAGAATCTCTTGTGTCCCCAACACACCCAATACAATGGTAAATTGTATAGGTGCACTAGTTCGACAAAGAGATGGTGATGCAAGTGCAATATGGATGGTAGATATATGTTTTTTAATAAGAAAATATAAAATCAGAAAGGTAACTAATGATAAAAGTGAGCATAAACGGTATTGAATGCTTTGAAACAAGGCCTAGGGTTCATACTTTCAATAGTGCAAGTTCTCTCAACAATAATAACATAACTGGATCATATAACAATCCCTCAACATGCAACAAAGACTCACTCCAAAGTCACTAATAGCGGAGAACAAACGAAGATATTATTGTATGGTACGAAACCACCTCAAAGTTATTCTTTCTGGTCGATCTATCATAGAGCTCGTACTAGAATAACACCTTAAGACACAAATCAACCAAAACCCTAATGTCACCTAGATACTCCATTGTCACCTCAAGTATCTGTGGGTATGATTATACGATATGCATCACACAATCTCATATTCATCTATTCAACCAACACAAAGAACTTCAAAGAGTGCCCCAAAGTTTCTACCGGAGAGTCAAGACGAAAAACATGTGCCAACCCCTATGCATAAGTTCACAAGGTCACTGAACCCGCAAGTTGATCACCAAAACATACATCAAGTAGATCACGTGATATACCATTGTCACCACAGATAAGCACATGCAAGACATACATCAAGTGTTCTCAAATCCTTAAAAACTCAATCCGATAAGATAACTTCAAAGCGAAAAATCAATCCATTACAAGGGAGTAGAGGGGGAGAAGCATCATAAGATCCAACTATAATAGCAAAGCTCGCGATACATCAAGATCGTGCTATCTCAAGAACATGAGAGAGAGAGATCAAACACATAGCTACTGATACATACCCTCAGCCCCGAGGGTGAACTACCCAGCCTCGTCATGGAGAGCGTCGGGATGATGAAGATGGCCACCGGAGAGGGATTCCCCCTCTAGCAGGGTGCCGGAACAGGGTCTAGATTGGTTTTCGGTGGCTACAGAGGCTTGCGGCGGCGGAACTCCCGATCTAGATTATTTTCTAGAGGTTTGGGTGTTTATAGGATTTTTTGGTGTAGGGCACAAGTCAGGGGGGGTCTCCGGGCCGTCCACGTGATAGGGGGCGCGCCCAGGGGGTGGGCACGCCTCCACCCTCGTGGGCAGCCCGGGAATCTTCTGGCCCAACTCTTTTATTCTTGGGGCTTCTTTTGGTCCATAAAAAATCATCAAAAATTGGCACATCAATTGGACTCCGTTTGCTATTCCTTTTCTGTAAAACTCAAAAACAATAAAAAACAGAAACTGGCACTGGGCTCTAGGTTAATAGGTTAGTCCCAAAAATAATATAAAAGTGTATATTAAAGCCCATTAAACATCCAAAACAGATAATATAATAGCATTGAACAATAAAAAATATAGATACGTTGGAGACGTATCAATATTACGCCGGCCCCCAATCCGGCTAGCATATTGGAACCGTCGAAGTACATTGTCGAGTGGGAATATGAGCCGTACTCTTTAGGGAGTTCGGCTTCTGTCCATTATGCGACAAAATCGGGCAACAACTGGGATTTAATAGTCCGGCGTGGTTTATAAGATATTTCGAACGGTAGGAGCTCGATGGCCCATTTGGCTATGCGTCCCATGGCGTCTTTGTTGTTGATAATTTTGTTAAGTGGTACTTGATGACCCACAACCGTAAGGGATCTATTGCAATGTTTTCGATAAGTAAGAGTGTCGAACCCAACGAGGAGCAGAAGGTATTGATAAGCGATTCTGAGCAAGAAATTACTGCATGCACTGAAAGATAACTTTTTAGGGGTTTTCTTGATATAAGCAACAGGAAAGTAAAATCGAACAAAGTAAAAGGCACTGAGGAGTAACAAGTGGCCCAATCCTTTCTGAGCAAAGGAGAGGCCTAGCAACTGAACTTATATAGGCTAAAGCGTTCTTGAGGACACACGGGAGAGGTAGTCATGTGCTTTCGCCATATTCCGTATCGGTACTATGTTATGTGTTGATAAGTGTTGAGTGGGTGGATCTATGCTAGTACACTCTCTAGACTAAGATGAGTGCACTCTTATGATTAAACACCTTGCAAGCATCCGCAAATACAAGATAGAATTTAAGGTAAAAGCCTAACCATAGCAATACGATCGATGATCCATTGTTCCCTTGTGCAAAAGCGTGCGAACTGGGGTTGAGGTTTCTGTCACTCCGGCAACCCACCGTAAGCATTCTTTGTACACAATGTATTCCCCTAGGTCCTTAATAAGGCGAAGTGTTGAGTGTTCGACTCACACAACACCACTAGTAGAATGACAACACAACTTAAGTATCAAACAACACATATTACTTCAACAGCATATGACTACTAACAACAAGACTTTTCCCATGTCCTCAAGAACTAAGGTAACTACTCACAAGACCTAAAAGAGATCATGATCAGTGGAGATAAATGGATGATAAACAATCTGGACATAATGATATTTCTCCAACAAAACTCAATAGCATTCACCACAAAGTAGTAATCAACGCCCGATGGAGTAGAGAGGATAGGTAGTACGGGTTACAACACAAGTTGCAATTGGGAGATGAGATTTGGATGAAGATGGAGATGGTGCTGATGTTGGGGATGATGTTGATGATGATCTCGATGATGCCCGTGACGATGGTGATGACGATGGCGATGATCTCCCCTTCCGGGAGGTGATCTCCCCGGTGAAATCTGCCCGCCGGAGATGGCTTTTTCTTCTCTGTAGGTTTTCGCCACGGAGCGGCGGCGGAACTCCGTCAAAACTCTCGTTTTTAGGGTTTTCGGGTAACGAGGAGTATATATGCAAAAGGGGGCAGCCGGAAGTGGGCCAGGGGCTCCAGGCGCCCCCCGGCGCAGCCAGGGGGGCGCGCCCCCAGGGCGCCTGGACACCCTATGGCCCCCCTCTGGTTGCCCTTTTGCGTGCCTTCGTGATCCGTCTGGAAAATACCCTCCGTCGATTTTCAGGTAATTTGGAGGTATTCTTCTTCAGCAACTCAGTGTCCACTTTTTACTGCTGAATCCTGCGTCTGCTGCTTCGGCACCGGAAAGTTGCAAACTGTGTAAAAATAGGCCAAAACAACATAAGAACATCATCGTAACGTGAAATATATCAATGAATAAGGATAAATTACGATATAAAATAGTGATGCATTTTTGATGTATCAACACCCCCAAGCTTAGACCTCGCTTGTCCCCAAGCGAATACTGAGCTCGGTAAACCTGTCCATAAGTTTAGAGACTGAAGTGTCGATAAATAGAATACAGACAAGAAGCATCACAGTTTCTTCACCAACTCAAATATCCTCAACAGCAATCTTCAACTCATAAGGCCCTTATAAAAGAGTGGTAACACTTATATTCGGAAGTAAGGCTAAGGAAACTCATCAAATCATGGCAAACATGTCCTTTGGTCAACGAACAACAAATAGCTTTAACTTTTGCTCTTTCTCTTTATGTTTTGATGAGATTAATTGAAGCTTTTGAAAGAACATGTTATTAGGCAAGAAGTGAAAGTGTTAACACAAAGGAAGATGTTTGCCTTAGCTGGGCTTGACAAAAAACTTACTTATCAAATGATAATGTCAACAAGGATATGATATGACAAATCTTAATGCAACTTTATATGAATGAATCCTTGTCAACATCAAATGTCTGCTCTCTTTAAGAATAGAAGGAAGTAGGAATAACTGACTCAACCTAAAATTAAAAGATAGGCCCTGCTCTAGGGAAGTAGGGAAAACTCATGTGCTATCCTTAAATCAAACAGAATGAAAACAAGTTTAGAGAGGTGCATGATTTGTCAACGAATGCTAATAGATAACTCAATTACTTCTCGAACTGGACAAGTTTCGAGGAACGGCTCCCGTACGGGGACGATCACATCCCCTTAATCTCCTTTGTTTATCACTGCCAAAGTTTTCTGATTTCTCATGAACAAAGCGTGAAGGAGGGTTTGTTTGTTGTATATATATATTTTTTAATGAGCCGGGCGCACTCTTTGCCAGTTCCTTCTCGTATTAGGGGTTTGCAGATTAGACATGCAATCCCGGGGTGAAACTTGTCCAACTCAAAAAGACCATGAATTAACTATTACTTCCTCATGAGCTAAAACAGAGGCACAAAATAAAAGATTTTGAACATTTAAGGATAACGCATAAATTCTATACTTTAGGAGGTGGTAGTGGAATACCACGAATAGGAAGGTATGGTGGACTCATATGGAAGGTATTGGTTTAAGGGTATGGATGCACAAGCAGAATTCCGCTTAGTACAGAGTTAGGCTAGCAAAGGTTTTGAGAGAACAGACAATTGATGATGACTAAGATGCAAAGCAATATAAAGCATAAATATTGAAATAAGCATAACACATCAAGTTGTCTTCCTTGTCAGCATAACACTTCAAGCATAATAACATAAAGGTTTTGGCTATGTCGATACTTTAAGAAAATTATGCTTGTTGTTATGAACAAAGCTATGTTTGCCAAAATAAAATAAAGTTTTCACAGCCATACCTGGTATAAGGTCAATACTCCTCATAAGAATCATCATATAAGGTCGATTGCGTGAAGAGAATACCGAGTGCAGCAAAGGAACCAATAGACTTCTCATTAATATTCCATCATAGACGACTCCACACTCACGGATACAATCTCTCCACCGAAGGAGTGATAGACCTCAATGCACACACCTATTTAATATAATAACCTCGCTAAACATGATATGACTCTACTTGACTCTAAAAGACAAAAGATAAAGATAAAGATACCGGGCACTCCCCAAGCTTCGAACAAGCCAAGGGAATGCCGTTACCCAAGGAGATTTCACTCCTCATTCTTGTTGGCGTTGATCACGTAATCCTCGGCGAAGCGCTTCCATGGAAGGGGTTCTCCAGTCTCATATGAGAAGTTTGTCTCCTGAATACTGCATGCAGCACCCATACCCATGCGCATAAACCTTAGTTCATACTCACAGTTCTGGTGATGTAGATCATAAATTTGCCCTTGGACCTCTTTAATTCTTTCTTCAGATGCGGTGATGCTTTCCCACATCTCCTTCATCTCCTTCAGGAAGTAGGTCTTCAGCTCGTTGATGATGTCAAAGTTAGCTTCAACACCACGCTCGATCATCTTCTTGTACTTGAAGACTTCTTGCTCCACTTCTTCCAGCCTGGCCTGGATGCTCCCCTCCTTGATAGGTCCCTTCAGATCTTCTTGATGAAGGACACCGTCCTCCATCCGAACAACCTGAGGGTGCTTCTTCACCTCAGCGAGGTAAGGGTTGATGACGTTGACGACGAACTTGTCCTTGGGGGAACTTGGAGAAGCCATGGCACCTAGATTCAGCTGAAAGATTCCCTGGCAGAAACAGATCGAAAAGAAAACACACGAAATTGCAAGATACGTTGCCGGAACAATCTGGGCAAATATATAGCAAAAATTTATGCACAAAAAGGAAGGTAACAGGCTAAAACGGGGTCGGAGGCGGCCTCCCGGCGCGGCCAGGAGGTAGCGCGCGCCAGGGGGGTGCCTGGACCCCCTGGAGCTCGTCTCCGGCTCCACTTAGGCTTAGAATTTTACTAATTTTGCAAAAACTCGTAATATAGAACTTTTATGGCGGTTCGCGATGTTTCCTTACCGTAATATATACCTTTTCTTTATTCTGCTTCTGCTGGCGTCTGAAACAGGGATGCAACATGTTCTTCGTGAGTTGTTGTGTATATCATATTCACATCAACATTGACAGGATCTCCTGCTATGTAATGCTTAAGTCTTTGCTCATTCACAACTTGAGGTTTGGTGCCTTCAAAATTGTTAATCTTAATTGCACCAGACCGATAGACTTCTTCAATATGAAATGGTCCTTCCCACCTGGAAAGTAATTTGCCTGGAGAAAACCTGAAACGGAATCTAAACAACAAAACTTTATCACCAACATTAAATTCATGTTTCAGAATCCTCCTATCATGCCACTTCTTTACCTTTTCCTTGAACATTTTAGCGCTCTCGTAAGCTTCACTTCTCCATTCATCTAGAGAAGTCAAGTTCATGAGACGCTTCTCACCAGCTAATTTTGGGTCAGCATTAAACTCTCTAACAGCCCAGAAAGCTTTGTGCTCTAACTCTAATGGCAAATGGCAAGCCTTGCCATACACCATCTTATAGGGAGACATGCCCATGGGGTTTTTGTAAGCAGTTCTATACGCCCACAAAGCATCTCCTAACTTATTTGACCAGTCCTTTCTATTTCTGTTTACTGTCTTCTGTAAGATCAACTTAATCTCTCTATTGGTGAGCTCAACTTGCCCACTAGTTTGAGGATGATATGGTGAAGCAATTCTATGATTGACATCGTATTTGGCTAAAGCTTTTCTAAAAGCTCCATGCGTGAAGTGTGATCCTCCATCAGTCATGAGATACCTAGGTACACCAAACCTAGGAAAAATTACATCTTTGAGCATTTTCAAAGATGTCTTGTGATCAGCACTTTCAGTGGGGATTGCTTCAACCCACTTGGTCACATATTCAACAGCTACTAAAATGTGAGTGTACTTGTGCGAAGAAGGAAAAGGACCCATAAAATCAAAACCCCAGCAATCAAAAGGCTCAATCACTAGTGAGTAATTCATAGGCATCTCATTCCTTCTACTAATGTTACCAACTCTCTGACATTTATCACAGGCTAAAACATAATTTCTAGCATCCTTAAAGAGAGTAGGCCAATAAAAACCTGATTGAAGAACCTTATGTGCAGTCCTCTCACCGGCATAATGTCCTCCATAGGGACTATCATGACACTGTCTGAGAATGTCCTTCTGCTCATGTTCCGGTATGCACCTTCTCACGATCCCGTCGGGGCCTTCTTTGAAAAGATGTGGGTCATCCCAAAAGTAGTGCCTCAAATCATGAAAGAACTTCTTCCTTTGCTGAAATGTCAAACCTGGAGGCAAATACTTTGCAACAATAAAATTAGCATAATCTGCAAACCAAGGATCGGAAAGAGATTGTACTTTTATAACGGCAAGTTGTTCGTCTGGAAAACTGTCGTTGACTGGGATGGGGTCATGCGATATATCTTCCATCCTTGAAAGATTGTCCGCCACCGGATTGTCTTCTCCTTTCCTATCAACAATTTGCAAATCAAATTCTTGAAGAAGGAGTACCCATCTGATAAGCCTTGGCTTGGCATCCTTCTTTGTCATAAGGTACTTAATGGCAGCATGATCAGTATGAATAATAACTTTGGAATCAACAATATATTGTCTATACTTATCACAAGCAAATACTACAGCTAAGAATTCCTTCTCAGTAGTAGCATAATTCCTTTGAGCACTATCAAGGGTTTTACTAGCATAATGTATAACATTCAATTTCTTATCAACTCTTTGTCCTAAAACAGCTCCAACAGCAAAATCACTAGCATCACACATAATCTCAAAAGGTAAATTCCAGTCAGGTGGTTGTACTATAGGAGCAGTTATTAAAGCTTTCTTAAGGACTTCAAAAGCTTCCTTACAATCCTCATCAAATACAAAAGGAACATCCTTCTGGAGAAGATTAGTGAGGGGCCTCGAAGTCTTAGAAAAGTTTTTAATAAATCTTCTATAGAAATCAGCATGACCAAGAAAACTGCGAATACCTTTGATGTCCCTTGGATAGGGAATCCTCTCAATTGCTTCTATCTTGGCCTTGTCCACTTCAATTCCCCTTTCGGAAATCTTGTGACCAAGAACAATTCCTTCGTTAACCATGAAGTGGCACTTCTCCCAGTTGAGTACCAAATTTGTCTCCTCACATCTCTGCAAAACTTTATTAAGGTTGTGGAGACAATGGTCAAAGGAAGTTCCATAGACGGAGAAATCGTCCATGAAGACCTCCATAATATCCCCACAGAAACCATGAAAGATAGCAGACATACACCTTTGAAAAGTAGCAGGGGCATTACATAAACCAAAAGGCATACGCCTGTAAGCATAAGTACCAAAGGGACAAGTAAAGGTGGTCTTCTCTTGATCAGCAGTGTTAACATGAATTTGAGAGAAACCAGAATAACCATCGAGATAACAAAAGTGGGTATTTTTGGATAACCTTTCAAGCATTTGGTCGATGAACGGCAACGGGTAGTGATCCTTCCTGGTTGCCTTGTTCAGCTTCCTGTAATCAATACACATTCTATATCCAATAATAATTCTCTGAGGTATTAGTTCATTCTTATCATTAGCAACCACAGTTGTACCTCCTTTCTTAGGAACACAATGTACCGGGCTTACCCACTTACTATCAGCTATAGGGTAGATAATACGTGCGGCTAGAAGCTTGAGAATCTCAGTTCTTACAACATCCATCATCTTCGGGTTCAATCGTCGTTGATGATCAACAACTGGTTAAGCATCAGGCTCAAGGTTGATAGTATGTTGACAGATAGATGTACTAATCCCCTTAAGGTCATCAAGGGTATAGCCAATTGCGCCTCGGTGTTTACGAAGTACTTCCAATAGTCGCTCTTCTTCATATCCTGAAAGGTTAGAATTGATAATAACAGGATATACTTTCTTTTCATCTAAATAAGCATACTTGAGCATATCCGGAAGAGGTTTAAGATCGAACACCGGGTCTTCTTTCGGTTTTGATAAAATTCCCAAAGGTTCAACCGGAAGGTTGTGCTTCAGGATAGCAGGTTGCCTCAAGAATATTTCATCTAGTTCATTTCTTTCCTGCATATGCAAATCATTCTCGTGGTCCTCCATATATTGCTGCAAAGGATCATTAGGGGGAATAGCAATAGAAGCAATACTTTCAATAATTTTATCATCACTAGGTAAATCGGTACCACGAGGCTGCTTAGAGAACTTAGAAAAATTAAATTCATATGGCTCACCATTGAATTCAACAGAAACTTTACCTTTCTTGCAATCTATTATAGCTCCACAAGTTCTAAGAAAAGGTCTACCAAAAATAATAGGACAAAAATAGTCCTTCTCTGAACCAAGTACTAGAAAGTCGGTAGGGTATTTTACCTTTCCACATAGGACTTCAACGTCCCTCACAATTCCGATAGGAGAGATAGTTGTTCTGTTTGCAAGATGAATGGTAACATCAACTTCTTCAAGTTCACAAGGGGAAATCTCACCGATGATCTCTTCATAAAGTGAATAGGGGATAGCACTTGCACTCGATCCCAAATCGCATAGCCCATAATAATTGTGGTCTCCTATTTTAACAGATACCACTGGAGAATATCAACAGGTAGCTCTTTGAAAGGTTCATGATACTGGTCTCTCTCTTTTTTAAAAGAATTAACATGAGAGGCAAAATCCTTACAGAAATCAATCATTAGATGGGAATCAAGACCAATCTTAGAGCAAAAAGTGTTGAAGTAATCAGTTTTCACATAGCTCTCAATATAATCATGTTCATAATTTATAGCGAGTTCAATACCTTTATCGATTTCCCAATCTTCGGTATTCCTCTGGATCCTTTCAATGAGATCCCACCTTTCTTCAACACTCTTCGTCTGAAATACCCCACTAGAGGAGGCATCCAGCATCTCCTTATCCTGACAAGAAAGCCTGGCATAAAAATTTGTAAGTATAATTTCCTTGGGGAGCTCATGAATAGGACATTTGAGCATTAGGGACTTCAATCTCCCCCAAGCTTGAGCAATGCTTTCTCCGTCACGAGACCTAAAGTTATAGATATAGTTCATGTCTCGATGAATTTCATGAAGAGGATAAAACTTAGTATAAAAGAGAGACATAAGCTCTTGCCAATCAAGCAAGTGCGAGTTATCGAGAAGCTTATACCAATCTGAAGCTTTATCTATAAGTGATACGACGAACAATTTCCTCATTACAAACTCCATTGATACACCTGCAAGCTTAAATAATGAACATAGTTGTGACAGATATAGCAAGTGTTCACCGGAATGTCTGTCTCCTGCGTAACGATTAGCCAAAACATAATCGATAATACCAGCTGGTATTTTATAGGGCACAATTTCAGTAGGGGGAGGAGCAACCACCACAGGTGTGGGGCGTCTTCCCAAAAGCAACGATCCAATAGCAGGGTTGTCCATAAGGATAAAGAGCAGTAACAGCAAAAATAAAAATAGAATTATAAAAACTTCCTTACCAGTTTCACTTTACCAATAGCGCTACGCTCCCCGGCAACGGCGCCAGAAAACGGTACTTGATGACACACAACCGTAAGGGATCTATTGCAGGGTTTTCGATAATATCTACTGTATTCCAACTTCTCTATGGTTCATACCCTCCGATACTACTCATAGATTCATCAAAATAAGCAAACAACACACGAAAAACAGAATCTGTCAAAAGCAGAATAGTCTGTAGTAATCTGTAACTTTCGAATACTTCTGTAACTCTATAAATTCTGAAATATATTGGTGGACGTGAGGAATTTGTCTATTAATCTTCTAAAAAATAATCAACTTAAAAGCACTCTCCAGTAAAAAATGACAGCTAATCTCGTGAGCGCAAAGTTTCTATTTTTTTACAACAAGATCACATTAACTTTCACGCAAGTCTTCCCAAAGGTTCCACTTGGCACTTTATTGAAATAAAAGCTATAAAACATGATTACTACAGTATCTTTAATCATGTGGACACACAAAAACAGTAAGGGTAAATATTGGGTTGTCTCCCAACAAGCGCTTTTCTTTAATGCCTTTTAGCTAGGCATGATGATTTCAATGATGCTCGCATAAAAGATAAGAATTGAAACATTATGGGAGCATAATGAAGAATATGACTAGCACATTTAAGCCTAACCCACTTCCTATGCATAGGGATTTTGTGAGCAAACAATTTATAGGAGTAAGAATCAACTAGCATAGGAAGGGAAAACGAGCATAACTTCAAGATTTTAAGCACATAGAGAGGAAACTTGATATTATTGCAACTCCTACAAGAATATATTCCTCCCTCATAATAATTTCAGTAGCATCATGAGTGAATTCAACAATATAAACATCACATAAAAGCATTCTTTTCATGATCCATAAGCATAGAAATTTTACTACTCCCATCATAAGCAAAATTCTTCTCATTCATAGTAGTGGGAGGAGCAAATTCAACAAAATAACTATCATGTGAAGCATAATCCAATTGAAAATTAAAATCATGATGACAAGTTTCATGGTTATCTTCATTCTTTGTAGCATACGTGTCATCACAATAATCATCATAAATAGGAGGCATGCTTTCATCATAATAAATTTGCTCATCAAAACTTGGGGGACTAATCATATCATCTTCATCAAACATAGCATCCCCAAGCTTGTGGCTTTGCATATCATTAGCATCATGGGTATTCAAAGAATTCATACTAACAACATTGGAATCATGCCCGTCATTCACATAATTTATGCCAAGCATTCTATGTAATTCTTCTTCTAGTACTTGAGCACAATTTTCCTTCCCGTCATTTTCACGAAAGATATTAAAAAGATGAAGCATATGAGGTAACCTTAATTCCATTTTTTTGTAGTTTTATTTTATAAACTAAACAAGTGATAAATCACTCACCTCCCTGGCAACGGCGCCAGAAATTGCTTGATGTCTACTACGCAACCTTCTTCTTGTAGACGTTGTTGGGCCTCCAACTGCAGAGGTTTGTAGGACAGTAGCAAATTTCCATCAAGTGGAGGACCTAAGGTTTATCAATCCATGGGAGACGTAGGATGAAGATGCTCTCTCTCAGACAACCCTGCAACCAAATAACAAAGAGTCTCTTGTGTCCCCAACACACCCAATACAATGGTAAATTGTATAGGTGCACTAGTTCGACAAAGAGATGGTGATGCATGTGCAATATGGATGGTAGATATATGTTTTTAATAAGAAAATATAAAATCAGAAAGGTAACTAATGATAAAAGTGAGCATAAACGGTATTGAATGCTTTGAAACAAGGCCTAGGGTTCATACTTTCACTAGTGCAAGTTCTCTCAACAATAATAACATAACTGGATCATATAACAATCCCTCAACATGCAACAAAGAGTCACTCCAAAGTCACTAATAGCGGAGAACAAACGAAGAGATTATTGTATGGTACGAAACCACCTCAAATTTATTCTTTCTGGTCGATCTATCATAGAGCTCGTACTAGAATAACACCTTAAGACACAAATCAACCAAAACCCTAATGTCACCTAGATACTCCATTGTCACCTCAAGTATCTGTGGGTATGATTATACGATATGCATCACACAATCTCATATTCATCTATTCAACCAACACAAAGAACTTCAAAGAGTGCCCCAAAGTTTCTACCGGAGAGTCAAGACGAAAAACATGTGCCAACCCCTATGCATAAGTTCACAAGGGCACTGAACCCGCAAGTTGATCACCAAAACATACATCAAGTAGATCACGTGATATACCATTGTCACCACAGATAAGCACATGCAAGACATACATCAAGTGTTCTCAAATCCTTAAAAACTCAATCCGATAAGATAACTTCAAAGCGAAAAATCAATCCATTACAAGGGAGTAGAGGGGGAGAAGCATCATAAGATCCAACTATAATAGCAAAGCCCGCGATACATCAAGATCGTGTCATCTCAAGAACATGAGAGAGAGAGAGAGATCAAACACATAGCTACTGATATATACCCTCAGCCCCGAGGGTGAACTACCCACCCTCGTCATGGAGAGCGTCGGGATGATGAAGATGGCCACCGGAGAGGGATTCCCCCTCTAGCAGGGTGCCGGAACAGGGTCTAGATTGGTTTTCGGTGGCTACAGAGGCTTGCGGCGGCGGAACTCCCGATCTAGATTATTTTCTGGAGGTTTGGGTGTTTATAGGATTTTTTGGTGTAGGGCACAAGTAAGGGGGGTCTCCGGGCCGTCCACGTGATAGGGGGCGCGCCCAGGGGGTGGGCATGCCCCCACCCTCGTGGGAAGCCCGGGAATCTTCTGGCCCAACTCTTTTACTCTTGGGGCTTCTTTTGGTCCATAAAAAATCATCAAAAATTGGCACGTCAATTGGACTCCGTTTGGTATTCCTTTTCTGTAAAACTCAAAAACAATAAAAAACAGAAACTGGCACTGGGCTCTGGGTTAATAGGTTAGTCCCAAAAATAATATAAAAGTGTATATTAAAGCCCATTAAACATCCAAAACAGATAATTTAATAGCATTGAACAATAAAAAAATATAGATACGTTGGAGACGTATCAATATTACGCCGGCCCCCAATCCGTCTAGCATATTGGAACCATCGAAGTACATTGTCGAGTGGGAATATGAGCCGTACTCTTTAGGGAGTTCGGCTTCTGTCCATTATGCGACAAAATCGGCCAACAACTGGGATTTAATAGTCCGGCGTGGTTTATAAGATATTTCGAACGGTAGGAGCTCGATGGCCCATTTGGCTATGCGTCCCATGGCGTCTTTGTTGTTGATAATTTCGTTAAGTGGTACTTGATGACCCACAACCGTAAGGGATCTATTGCAGCGTTTTCGATAAGTAAGAGTGTCGAACCCAACGAGGAGCAGAAGGTATTGATAAGCGATTCTGAGCAAGAAATTACTGCATGCACTGAAAGATAACTTTTTAGGGGTTTTCTTGATATAAGCAACAGGAAAGTAAAATCAAACAAAGTAAAAGGCACTGAGGAGTAACAAGTGGCCCAATCCTTTCTGAGCAAAGGAGAGGCCTAGCAACTGAACTTATATAGGCTAAAGCGTTCTTGAGGACACACGGGAGAGGTAGTCATGTGCTTTCGCCATATTCCGTATCGGTACTATGTTATGTGTTGATAAGTGTTGAGTGGGTGGATCTATGCTAGTACAATCTCTAGACTAAGATGAGTGCACTCTTATGATTAAACACCTTGCAAGCATCCGCAAATACAAGATAGAATTTAAGGCAAAAGCCTAACCATAGCAATACGATCGATGATCCATTGTTCCCTTGTGCAAAAGCGTGCGTACTGGGGTTCAGGTTTCTGTCACTCCGGCAACCCACCGTAAGCATTCTTTGTACACAATGTATTCCCCTAGGTCCTTAATAAGGCGAAGTGTTGAGTGTTCTACTCACACAACACCACTAGTAGAATGACAACACAACTTAAGTATCAAACAACACATATTACTTCAACAGCATATGACTACTAACAACAAGACTTTTCCCATGTCCTCAAGAACTAAGGTAACTACTCACAAGACATAAAAGAGATCATGATCAGTGGAGATAAATGGATGATAAACAATCTGCACATAATGATATTTCTCCAACAAAACTCAATAGCATTCACCACAAAGTAGTAATCAACACCGATGGAGTAGAGAGGATAGGTAGTACGGGTTACAACACAAGTTGCAATTGGGAGATGAGATTTGGATGAAGATGGAGATGGTGCTGATGTTGATGATGATCTCGATGATGCCCGTGACGATGGTGATGACGATGGCGATGATCTCCCCTTCCGGGAGGTGATCTCCCCGGTGAAATCTGCCTGCCGGATATGGCTTTTTTCTCTGTAGGTTTCCGCCATGGAGCGGCGGCGGAACTCCGTCAAAACTCTCGTTTTTAGGGTTTTCGGGTAACGAGGAGTATATAGGCAAAAGGGGGCAGCCGGAGGTGGGCCAGGGGCTCCAGGCGCCCCCCCCCCCCCCCCCCCGGCGTGGCCAGGGGGCGCGCCCCCAGGGCGCCTGGACACCCTGTGGCCCCCCTCTGGTTGCCCTTTTGCGTGCCTTCGTGTTCCGTCTGGAAAATACCCTCCGTCGATTTTCAGGTAATTTGGAGGTATTCTTCTTCAGCAACTCAGCGTCCACTTTTTACTGCTGAATCCTGCGTCTGCTGCTTCGGCACCGGAAAGTTGCAAACTGTGTAAAAATAGGCCAAAACAACATAAGAACATCATCGTAACGTGAAACATATCAATGAATAAGGATAAATTACGATATAAAATAGTGATGCATTTTGGACGTATCAGGTACCTCGGATGCCACTGTGATCGAACACTCTTGAAAGTTGTGTCGGGGTTTCCGAGATGACATGAAGACCGCATAGGCAATTTTCTGATAGTGGGGGTACCGTGACTTACACGGTGTTAGGACCTTGGATACATATGTACGGGTTTTTGAACAGGGAATTTATGTCCCTCTTCGGCTCGTTCGACGACGAGCACGATGATGTCTACACACGCTTCTATTTCTTGTAGACTATGTTGGGCCTCCAAGCGCAGAGGTTTGTAGGACAGCGGCAATTTCCCTCAAGTGGATGACCTAAGGTTTATCGAACTCAGGGAAGTAGAGGTTGAAGATGGTCTCTCTCAAGCAACCCTGCAACTAAGATACAAGAAGTCTCTTGTGTCCCCAACACACCTAATACAACTAGGAGTTGTATAGGTGCACTAGTTCGGCGAAGAGATGGTAAAATATGGATGATAGGAGTGGCAAAGCAAAGTAATATAAATCTGTAATAAAAAGTGCAGCAAGCAAACAAGTGGTAAACGTGAGCACAAATGGTATTGCAATGGTGGAAACAAGGCCTAGGCTTCATACTTTTACTAGTGGCAACTCCCAACAACATTAACATAATCGAATCACATGATATTTCCCATAATGGAGACGCACTCGGAGGTCATTCCTTTGTGGTCAAGAGAGGACGAGAATTATGTAGGGCTAAAAAAGCACACCTCTAAGTTCGTAGTTCTCTATCTATGGATTTCCCAAGTCACCGCGGCCATCCAAAGATAGTACCACAATCACCACAACATATCTCAAGGATAGTCAAAGACAAGCACCAAGAGACTCTCAATCTTCAATCAACACACAAAAGAGGAAATCACTCATGAAAATATTCTTCTAATCCATGTCCAATAGACCGCTGTCACCTTGGTATCGGAGATTATACTAGATAAAGACAAGTGAGTACATCAATCCAATACATAGAGGAAGGGGGAATATCATGGGATCACCCTAGATTAACATAGCCTATGATCACAATGAAGATCACATCATGGGAGAGAGAATTGACCACATAGCTACTGGTAGAAACCTCAGCCCCGAGGAGGAACTACTCCCGCATCATGGAGGGAGGAAGCAACGTCGATGGAGATGAATCCGGGGGCACTTCCCCGTCCCGGCAGGATGCCAGCACAGGAATTCTGGTCCCCCGAAACTTGGTGGTGATGGAGGCGGAGATCGGAATAGCTTCTGGAGAAAAGGGTCCCGGAATCAGGGTTTTCGTGACAGGAGATAAATATATGCGAAGGGGGGCAACCAGAGGCGGAGAGGGGGGCCCAGGCGCCCCCCCTAGGCGGCCAGGGGTGGGGCCACCTGGGCTGGCCGCCTGGGCTGCCCCTGGCTCTCCTCTGGCCCTGCTTTGGTTTTTCTTGAAGCTCCCGGTACGCTGATTTTTCCTGTATTTTTCCCAGAATTTTTAGGGCACTTTTCATATGGGGGAAACCTGAAATAGAAAAACAGCACAAAACAGGAACTGGCACTGTGGTGCACTGAGTTAATAGGTTAGTCCAAATATGATCAAAAGTGTATGGAAGTGCAAAATATCATAGCAATATCACACAAAAGAGGCATGGAGCAAGCAGAAATTATAGATAAGTTTTGGACGTATCAACATCCCCAAGCTTAATTCCTGCTCGTCCTCGAGTAGGTAAATGATAACAAGCATAATTTCTGTGGTGACATGCTACCAAAGTGTCTTTCACAATCACATGACAAATGCTTATTGAGATAATGAATCTTTAGTAATTAAGTTGCCTCATGAGAATATCACAAAGAACTGAAAGTTTACAATATGATACTGAAACACCCAATAGATTTGTAGTGAGCATGGTGTGCAAACATGACAAAGTGATACCTCGCTTGCCCCCTTTAGTGAAGCAAAACATAAATGCAGGAGCACCTCCGAAGTTTAAGTGACGACTAGATACCATGATTTCAGAATAAGCGATATAAAATCATGCAGAAGACAATGGTACTTTGGGACAATGCACATTACACTCAGAATGACAATCATGCTCTCAATAGTTGGTGCTTTGAAGAAAGAAGGTGGAGACTCTCGAACCGTGGATTTTGATGGCAAGGTTGAAAACCCGTGGCTGGAAGCAAAGACTAAACAAGTACCAGAGCTCGTGGTTTTAAAAACAGAGATAAAAAACTTTTGGGAGGTGCATAATTCGTCAACGAATGCTAGTAGATAACCCAATTACTTCTTATGCTGGACAAGTTTCGAGGAACGGCTCCCACGCGGGGACGATCCCATCCCCTTAATCTCCTTTGTTTATCACTGCCAGAGTTTTCTGATTTCTCATGAACAAAGCGTGAAGGAGGGTTTGTTTGTTGCTATTATCTTTTGTGAGCTGGGCACACTCATGCCAGTCCCTCCTCGTATTAGGGGTTTGCAAATTAGACATGCAATCACGGGGTAAAATTTGTCCAACATAAGAAGATCATGAATTACCTACTACTTCCTCATGAGCTAAAACAGAGGCACAAAAGAGAAATGCTTTTGAATAATTTTGATATGGTACAAGAAAGTCTTCGTTAGGAATGGCAAGTAAATACCATATATAGGAAGGTATGGTGGACTCATATGGCATAACTGGTTTCAAGGATTTTGGATGCACAAGCAGTCAGTCCGCTTAGTACGGGTGAAGGCTAGCAAAAGACTGGGAGCGACCAACTAAGAGAGCAATGACGGCCATAATCATGCAGAGCGATAAAGCAACATTGAATCGGGCATGGAAGTTATATCACTACTCAGAAATTAAAGATCATCAAGGCTTGATAGACTTTCTTTACAGTCTTAAATATGCGTGAGCATATGCCAAGTCAATCAAAATAAATTCTTGGAGGAAGATATCACTAAACCATACCACATCATAGGCAAACAAATCATGTTGGTACTTCAATAACACATTAAGAACCCCCAGCTATTTGAGACTAACCATAAGAAAACATAAACTACTAAGCACCATTATGCACATAGCATTTTTATCATAGACATATCAACCAGTGCCACAGAAGCCAACTCTCTTAACAAGATAAGCATGATAACTCAAGACAGTTCCAGAAGCAACAACCTAAACAAAAGCTCTTAAAAAGATAAGCATGAAAACTAAGAGCTAAGCATGACAGCAGCTATGAAAAGATAAAGAACACACACAAGAAGATACGCATGCAAGCCTATGTTGTGTTCTACAGTGGAGTGGAGCGTGTTTCTCTCCCAAACAATGAAGGCTAGGATCCAACTTGTTAAGAACAGCAAGTAAAACTAAATAAACTGAAAAGAAAAGATCAAGACGCTCCAAGCATAGCACATAACGCATGAAGTGATAAAAATATAGTGGAACGAAGGACGAACTGATAATTGTTGATGGAGAAGGGGATGCACGGGGGCATCCCCAAGCTTAGATGCTTGAGTCTCCTTGGATATTTCTTGGGGATGCATGGGGGCATCCCCAAGCTTGAGCGTTTGACACTTCTGAATCTTCTGTTATCATCTTCCCTCGCACACTTGAAAACTCCCTTCATACATATCTCATCATAATCTGATTAGAGAGGTTAGTACCCACAATAAAATAATTTTTCTCTACTGGAAACAAAGATATTCTTGAAGGTCTACTGTTTCTCAAGATCGCCAAAAAGTTTTTGCAAAGAAAACGCAAGCTTAAGGTCTGCAAAACGAAGAAAAGGAAAAACAGGGCAGAATCTGTGAAAAACAGACCAGCACGTAGTAAATAATTTTTTTGGGGTACTTCTGCAACTCAAATCAAAAAACTCAGAACGGACGCTCGAAAGCCAATTATATAGTGCATGCTGTCAAAAAAATTCAGATCAAAAAGATGATATGGTGATTTTATTCGAATTTATCTTTCCAAGGACAGAATCTGTTTTCTGGACAGCATGTCACAACTTTTGAACTTTCTTGCAATCAGAGGCTAAAATTGGCACGAAGCTGAAAAATAAAGATACAATGACGTTGCTACAGTAGTAACAAACATCAAGACCACTAAAAACTGAAAGAACAAACTGAAAGCAAAGATAACAAGGGTTGTCTCCCTAGAGCTCTTTCTTTATAGCCATAAAGATAGGCTTAAGACTTTAATGATGCTCTCGTAGGAATAAGAGTTGAAGAACAAAAGAGAGCATCAAGAAGCAAATACCAAACACATTTAAGCCTAACATGCTTCCTATGCATAGGAATATTGCAATAGAATAATTTATTGAAGCGCAAAGCAATAAGCATAGGAAGACAAAACAAGTGCATCTTCAAAACCTTCAACATAAAGAGAGGGAACTTGATATTATTGAAATATCTATAAGCATATGTTCCCTTCTCATAATAATTTTCAGTGGGATCACGAATAAACTCAACAATATAAGCATCACATAAAGCATTGTTACCATGATCCACATGCAAAAAGGTACTCTTACTCTCCACATAAGCATAATCTTTCTCATTGGTAATAGTGGGAGTAGGACTATCATAAACAACTTGAACACTATAGATTAATTGTGTATTAGGAAGATGGTGTTCAACAAGGGAGTAATTCCCTCCATGATTATGACAAGTTTCATAAGGATAATTTCTCCTTATGTCATAGGTACCTTCATAATCACTATAGATTGGAGTTATAACATCATCATAGTAGAGAAGAGCATTATCATTGCTAGCAACTATATTTGTAAACATGTTGTCTTTATTCTTACTAGCAAAAGAATTATCAATT
>LR738711.1:823756426-823768883 GCA_902687465.1 Secale cereale | reverse complement strand
AATTATCACATCACTAGTGGGTAAAGGATTTGCAATCCTATCATCCCCAAGCTTAGAGCTTTCCATATCATCACTTTCAGAGTTGGTACCAAAAAGATTTTCAAGATCATAAGTAGCATTATCATCATTTTCCCAATCACAATAAGTAACATGCATATCATAATCAAAATCATCTTCAATAGTACCTACGGACGTATCATCAAGATGATAATTAAGGCAATAAACTTCACCTTCTTCTTTAAACTTACAACCGTTAGGATAAAAGTTGATGGGAGGAATATGCTCAGGCCAGGTTGATACCCATTCTTCTTCCTTCTTGCTCCTCTTCCTCCTCCTCTTCTTTTTCTTCTTCTTCACCTTAGGAGGGAGTGGTTGGAGATGAAGCTTCTCCACATATCCTGGTTTATCATTAGAAACAATAGGGGAAACTTGGGAGAAACTCTCCCTTTTATTAACAGAAATATAAGAGACATTTTTATACTTTGGTAAAGTTCCCTCCTTTCTAATCTTACTTATGTAATCATTTTTATGGCAATTAAAAACACAATAGAGATGGTAATTTTGCAAAGTGTTTTTTATTCCTATGGCATTAACATCTAGCCAAGAAGTCTTTTCTGATAACTCTTCACACATCAAAAATAACATAAGCTCATCATAAAGATCAGGGGTGATCATGTTATCACACAACTAGTTAACAGTTATGCTTTGAAAGTGCATGCATTGAAAATTAAAGTGACCCTCTATACAGCAAAGTTCACAAGTAAAAGGATAAAGGTCACACAATTCTCTAGCAATTTCATTTAAATCTTTGACCCAAGTGATTGTTCTTTCATGCTTATGTTGCTTACAATACTTCTCTTCTTCAATCATAGGCCTTTCACAAGGTCTATCCACTCCACAAAAATTAACATGCTTATATAAAACTTCACTTTTAGGAATTGGATCATGCATGTTGCAATCATCATGAACAATTTCATTTTCTTTGCAAATCTCTTTAAAAGGTTCATGATGCTTGATCCAATCCTCCTTAGGCATATTAAGATGTGAAGCAAAAGATTTGAGGAAATCAACAAGGAGTTGAGAATCAAGCCCAAACTTAGCACTAAACTTATTAAAACTTGTAGTTTCAACAAAGGACTTGATGCAATCATACTCATAAATTATACCTGACTCTTTACCTTTGTCGATCTCCCAATCTTCAGTGTTGCGTTGAATTCTTTCAAGGAGTTCCCATTTAGCATCAATCTTTTCGTTTGTGAAAGAACCATAGAGGAAGCATCGAGCAAATCTTTATCATGTCGAGAGAGCCTCGCATAGAATTTAGTAATAATCATATCTTTGGGGAGCCCATGGTTAGGACATTTTAGCATTAACGTTTTCAGTCTCCCCCAAGCTTGAGCTATGCTCTCTCCATCATGAGGATAGAAAATATAAACATAATTCCTATTCTCATGAACTTCATGAAGAGGATAAAACTTGGAGTAAAAGAGAGATTGGATCTCTTCCCAATCCAGCAGGTGAGAGTCATCTAGTAGCCTATACCATTCCAATGCTTTTCCTTTCAGTGACAAGGCAAATAATTTCCTCGTGACTCCATCTCTTGTCAAACCTGAAATCTTAAACAACTCACAAAGTTCTGTAAGTTTCAACGAATGAATACTAGGATTGACTGTCCCATCATAACAATAATTCCTAATTATTTCAATTATCCCAAGTGGTATTTGGAACGGGATACATTCAGTAGGTGGAGGAGACTTCTCTACCACGGGTGTGGTAAAGCGGCCTTCCCCAAGCAGCGAACTAAGAGTGCGGTTTTCCATAAACATAACTAGTGAAACTAAAAACAAGAAACGAAAAGATTTAATTGCAAGATCTAAAGATATACCTTCAAACACTTACTTCCCCGGTAACGGCGCCAGAAATAGCTTGATGTCTACACACGCTTCTATTTCTTGTAGACTATGTTGGGCCTCCAAGCGCAGAGGTTTGTTGGACAGCAGCAATTTCCCTCAAGTGGATGACCTAAGGTTTATCGAACTCAGGGAAGTAGAGGTTGAAGATGGTCTCTCTCAAGCAACCCTGCAACTAAGATACAAGAAGTCTCTTGTGTCCCCAACACACCTAATGCAACTAGGAGTTGTATAGGTGCACTAGTTCGGCGAAGAGATGGTAAAATATGGATGATAGGAGTGGCAAAGCAAAGTAATATAAATCTGTAATAAAAAGTGCAGCAAGCAAACAAGTGGTAAACGTGAGCACAAATGGTATTGCAATGGTGGAAACAAGGCCTAGGCTTCATACTTTTACTAGTGGCAACTCCCAACAACATTAACATAATCGAATCACATGATATTTCCCATAATGGAGACGCACTCGGAGGTCATTCCTTTGTGGTCAAGAGAGGACGAGAATTATGTAGGGCTACAAAAGCACACCTCTAAGTTCGTAGTTCTCTATCTATGGATTTCCCAATGTCACCGCGGCCATCCAAAGATAGTACCACAATCACCACAACATATCTCAAGGATAGTCAAAGACAAGCACCAAGAGACTCTCAATCTTCAATCAACACACAAAAGAGGAAAGCACTCATGAAATATTCTTCTAATTCATGTCCAATAGACCGCTGTCACCTTGGTTTCGGAGATTATACTAGATAAAGACAAGTGAGTACATCAATCCAATACATAGAGGAAGGGGAAATATCATGGGATCACCCTAGATTAATATAGCCTATGATCACAACGAAGATCACATCATGGGAGAGAGAATTGATCACATAGCTACTGGTAGAAACCTCAGCCCCGAGGAGGAACTACTCCCGCATCATGGAGGGAGGAAGAAACGTCGATGGAGATGAATCCGGGGGCACTTCCCCGTCCCGGCAGGATGCCGGCACAGGAATTCTGGTCCCCCGAAACTTGGTGGCGATGGCGGCGGAGATCGGAATAGCTTCTGGAGAAAAGGGTCCCGGAATCAGGGTTTTCGCGACGGGAGATAAATATATGCGAAGGGGGGCAACCAGAGGCGGAGAGGGGGGCCCAGGCGCCCCCCTAGGCGGCCAGGGGTGGGGCCGCCTGGGCTGCCCCTGGCTCCCCTCTGGCTCTGCTTTGGTTTTTCTTGAAGCTCCCGGTACGCTGATTTTTCCTGTATTTTTCCCGGAATTTTTAGGGCACTTTTAATATGGGGGAAACCTGAAATAGAAAAATAGCAGAAAACAGGAACTGGCACTGTGGTGCACTAAGTTAATAGGTTAGACCAAATATGATCAAAAGTGTATGGAAGTGCATAAATATCATAGCAATATCACACAAAAGAGGCATGGAGCAACCAGAAATTATAGATACGTTTTGGACGTATCACACGACACTCACTACCCGATGAGTGGCTGATATATACAGCAGCATTGGTTCGTCAGCACCAGGGGCGGCTAGGATTGGGTTGCTCGCTAGTAGATTTTTTATTTCTTCCAATCCAGCTGTGGCCGCATCCGTCCATTCAAAATTATCAGTGCATCGTAGCAATCTGTAAAGTGACAATGATTTCTCTCCTAATCTGGAGATGAAGCGGCTTAAGGCCGCTACGTAGCCTGCAAGTTTTTGCACTTGCTTGAGGTCGGTTGGTATTTTGAGTTCTGACAAGGCCCGGATTTTAGTTGGGTTAGCTTCAATTCCTCTATGGGATACGATGAACCCTAATAGCTTTCCGGCTGGAACGTCGAAAACACATTTTTCCGGATTGAGCCTTATGTCATATTCTCGAAGGTTGGCAAACGTAAGGCAGAGATCTTCCACCAAAGTCTCGACGTGTTTGGTCTTAACGACTACGTCGTCACATTATGCCTCCACTGTTTTGCCAATTTGTTTTTCTAAGCATGTCTGAATCATGCGTTGATATGTGGCGTCAGCGTTTTTTAAGTCCAAAGGGCATAGTGTTGAAACAGAAAGGACCGTACGAGGTGATAAATGTCGTTGCGGCCTGATCGGATTCCTTCATCTTTATCTGATGGTATCTGGAGTAAGCATCGAGGAAGCACAACGAGTCGTGTCCGGCTGTTGCATCAATAATTTGGCCAATGTGAGGCAAAGGAAAGGGATCCTTTGGGAAAGCCTGTTGGAAATATGCCCTAGAGGCAATAATAAAAGGATTATTATTATATTTCCTTGTTCATGATAATTGTCTGTTATTCATGCTTGAATTGTATTGTACGGAAACAGCGATACATGTGTGAATACATAGACCACAACGTGTCCTTGGTAAGCCTCTAGTTACTAGCTCGTTGATCGACAGATGGTCACGGTTTCCTGACCATGGACATAGGATGTCATTGATGACGGGATCACATCATTAGGAGAATGATGTGATGGACAAGACCCAATCCTAAGCCTAGCACGAAATCGTATAGTTCGTAATGCTTAAGCTTTTCCAGTGTCAAGTATTTATTCCTTAGACCATGAGGTTGTGCAACTCCCGGATACCGTAGGAATACTTTGGGTGTGCCAAACGTCACAAGTAACTGGGTGACTATAAAGGTACGCAACGGGTATCTCCGAAAGTGTCTGTTGGGTTGGTACGAACCGAGACTGGGATATTGTCACTCCGTATGACGGAGAGATACCTCTGGGCCCACTCGGTAAGACATCATCATAATGAGCTCAGAGTGACTAAGGAGTTAGTCACGGGATGATGGATTACGGAACGAGTAAAGAGACTTGCCATGACGAGATTGAATAAGGTATCGGGCATACCGACGATCGAATCTCGGGCAAGTACCGTACCGATAGACAAAGGGAATAACATACGGGATTGAGTGAATCCTTGACACAGTGGTTCATCCGATGAGATCATAGAGGAACATGTGGGAACCAACATGGGTATCCAGATCCTGCTGTTGGTTATTGACCGGAGAGTCCTCGGTCATGTCTGCGTGTCTCCCGAACCCGTAGGGTCTACACACTTAAGGTTCGGTGACCCTAGGGTTGTAGAGATACATGCACATGGAAACCCGAATGTTGTTCGGAGTCCCGGATGAGACCCCGGACGTAACGAGGAGTTCCGGAATGGTCCGGAGGTAAAGAATGATATATAGGAAGTCCAGTTTCGGCCATCGGGAGAATTTCGGGGGTCACCGGGAGTGTCCCGGGACCACCGGAAGGGTCACGGGGGTCCATCGGGTGGGGCCACCCATCCCGGAGGGCCCCGTAGGCCGCAAGGGGAAGGGGGCCAGCCCCTAGTGGGCTGGCGCACCCACATGGGCCCCCCTCCATGCGCCTAGGGTTGAAACCCTAGGGGGTGTGGCCGCCCCCTATGCCTTGGGGGCCAAGTTCTCCCCCCTGGCCGCCGTCCCCCCTAGGAGATTGCATCTCCTAGGGCCAGCACCCCCTGGCCCCTATATATAGTGAGGGGAGAGAGGGAAGCCGCACCCCAAGCCTCTGGCGCCTCTTCCCCCCCGTCACACCTCCAACTCCTCCCGCAGGGCATCAGCGAAGCCCTGCAGCTTTTCCTGTTGCATCCACCACCACACCGTCGTGCTGCTGGATCTCCGTCAACCTCTCCTCCGCCCTTGCTGGATCAAGAAGGAGGAGACGTCACTGTACCGTACGTGTGTTGAACGCGGAGGTGCCGTCCATTCGGTGCTGGGATCATCGGTGACGAGGATCACGAAGAGTACGACTCCATCATCCACGTTCCTTCGAACGCTTCCGCACGCGATCTACAAAGGGTATGTAGATGCACTCCTTTATGCTTGTTGCTAGATGACTCCTTAGATTGATCTTGGTGAAGCGTAGGAAATTTTTTGAATTCTGGTACGTTCCCCAACAGTGGCATCTGAGCTAGGTCTTTGTGTAGCATCTTGCACGAGTAGAACACAAACAAGTTATGGGCGTTGAGTTTGTTCAATTCTCTTGCCGTTACTAGTCCAATCTTGATTGGGCGGCATCGTGGGATGAAGCGGCCCGGACCGACCTTACACGTACGCTTACGTGAGACTGGTTCCACCGACAGACATGCACTAGTTGCATAAGGTGCCTGGCGGGTGTCTGTCTCTCCCACTTTAGTCGGATCGGATTCGATGAACAGGGTCCTTATGAAGGGTAAATAGAAATTGATAAATCACGTTGTGGTTTTGGCGTAGGTAAGAAACGTTCTTGCTAGAAAACCTATAGAAGCCACGTAAAAAGTTGCAACAACAATTAGAGGCCGTCAAACTTGTTCTTGCAGCATGTGCTATGTGATGTGGTATGGCCAAGAAGATGTGATGAATGATATATGTGATGTATGAGATTGATCATGTTCTTGTAATAGGGAATCACGACTTGCACGTCGATGAAAATGACAAACGGCAGGAGCCATAGGAGTTGTCTTAATTATTGTATGACCTGCGTGTCACTGAATAACGCCATGTAATTACTTTGCTTTATTGCTAAACGTTAGCCATAGTAGTAGAAGTAATAGTTGGCGTGACGACTTCATGAAGACACGATGATGGAGATCATGATGATGGAGATCATGGTGTCATGCCGGTGACAAAGATGATCATGGTGCCCCGAAGATGGAGATCGAAGGAGCAAGATGATATTGGCCATATCATGTCACTTTATTTGATTGCATGTGATGTTTATCATGTTTATGCATCTTGTTTACTTAGAACAATGGTAGTAAATAAGATGATCTCTCACTAAAAATTTCAAGAATTGTGTTCCCCCTAACTGTGCACCGTTGCTAAGGATCGTTGTTCCGAGGCACCACGTGATGATCGAGTGTGATAGGCTCTAACGTTCGCATACGACGGGTGTAAGCCAGATTTACACACACAATACACTTAGGGTTCACTTGATGAGCCTAGCACGTACAGACATGGCCTCGGAACACGAAAGACCAAAAGGTCGAATATGAGTCGTATAGAAGATACGATCAACATGAAGATGTTCATCGTTGATGACTAGTCCGTCTCACGTGATGATCGGACACGGGCTAGTCGATTCGGATCATGTATCACTTAGATGACTAGAGAGATGTCAATCTGAGTGGGAGTTCATTAAAATTTGATTATATGAACTTAATTGTCATGAACTTAGTCTAAATTCTTTACAATAAGTCTTGTAGTTCAAATGGCCCACGCTCATGTCACCCTCAACTTCAATGCGTTCCTAGAGAAATCCAAGCTGAAAGACGATGGTAGCAACTATACGGACTAGGTCCGTAACCTGAGGATCATCCTCATAGCTGCCAAGAAAACTTATGTCCTAGAAGCACCGCTAGGTGACGCTCCCGCCCCGGCAAACCAAGATGTTATGAACGCTTGGCAGTCGTGTTCTGATGATTACTCCCTGGTTCAGTGCGGCATGCTCTACAGCTTAGAATCGGGGCTCCAAAAGCGTTTTGAGCACTACAAAGCATATGAGATGTTCCAAGAGCTGAAAATGGTTTTCCAGGCACATGCCCGAGTTGAGAGATATGATGTCTCCAACGCATTCTACAGCTGTAAGATGGAGGAAAACAGTTCTGTCAGTGAGCACATACTCAAGATTTCTGGGTTGCACAACCTCTTCTCTCAGTTGGGAATGAATCTCCCAGACGAAGCGGTCGTTGACAGAATCCTTCAGTCGCTCCCACCTAGCTACAAGAGCATTGTGTTGAACTTCAATATGCAAGGGATGGAGAAGTCCATTCCCGAGGTGTATTCAATGCTGAAATCAGCGGAGGTGGAGATCAAGAAAGAGCATCAAGTGTTGATGGTCAATAAAACCACTAAGTTCAAGAAGGGCAAGGGTAAGAAGAACTTCAAGAAGGACGGCAAGGGAGTTGTCGCGCCCAGTAAGCCAGTTGCCGGGAAGAAGCCAAAGTATGGACCCAAGCATGAGACTAAGTGCTTTTATTGCAAGGGAACGGGTCACTGGAAGCGGAACTGCCCCAAATACTTAGCAGACAAGAAGGCCGGCAACGTCAAAGGTATATGTGATATACATGTTATTGATGTGTACCTTACCAGCGCTCGTAGTAGCTCCTGGGTATTTGATACCGGTGCAGTTGCTCATATTTGTAACTCAAAGCAGGAGCTGTGAAATAAGCGGAGACTAGCGAAGGACGAGGTGACGATGCACGTCGGGAATGGTTCCAAGGTTGATGTGGTCGCCGTCGGCACACTGCCTCTACATCTACCCTCGGGATTAGTTTTACACCTTAATAATTGTTATTTAGTACCAGCTTTGAGCATGAACATTGTATCTGGATCTCGTTTGATGCGAGATGGCTACTCATTTAAATCCGAGAATAATGGTTGTTCTATTTATTTGAGAGATATGTTTTATGGTCATGCCCCGCTGGTCAATGGTTTATTTTTGATGAATCTCGATCGTGATGATACACATATTCATAGTGTGAATGCCAAAAGATGTAAAGTTGACAATGATAGTCCCACATACTTGTGGCATTGCCGCCTTGGTCATATTGGTGTCAAACGTATGAAGAAGCTTCATGCAGATGGACTTCTGGAGTCTCTTGATTATGAATCATTTGACACGTGTGAACCATGCCTCTTGGGCAAGATGACCAAGACTCCGTTCTTCGGAACAATGGAGCGAGCAACCAACTTATTGGAAATCATACATACCGATGTGTGCGGTCCAATGAGTGTTGAGGCTCGCGGAGGCTATCGTTACGTTCTCACCCTCACAGATGACTTGAGTAGATATGGGTATGTTTACTTGATGAAGCACAAGTCTGAGACCTTTAAGTTCAAGGAATTTCAGAATGAGGTTGAGAATCAACGTGACAGAAAAATAAAGTTCTTGCGATCGGACCGTGGGGGTGAATATTTAAGTCATGAATTTGGCACGCACCTTAGGAACTGTGGAATTGTTTCACAATTAACACTGCCCGAAACACCTCAGCGTAATGGTGTGTCCGAACGTCGAAATCGTACTCTGTTGGACATGGTGCGATCTATGATGTCTCTCACCGACTTACCGCTATCTTTTTGGGGTTATGCTTTAGAGACTGCCGCATTCACTTTAAATAGGGCTCCGTCGAAATCCGTTGAGATGACACCGTATGAACTTTGGTTTGGCAAGAAACCTAAGCTGTCGTTTCTAAAAGTTTGGGGTTGCGATGCTTATGTCAAGAAACTTCAACCTGAGAAGCTCGAACCTAAATCGGAAAAATGCGTCTTCATAGGATACCCAAAGGAAACGATTGGGTACACCTTCTACCATAGATCCGGAGGCAAGGTCTTTGTTGCCAAGAATGGATCCTTTCTAGAGAAAGAGTTTCTCTCGAAAGAAGTGAGTGGGAGGAAAGTAGAACTTGATGAGGTGACAGTCACCCCTCCCGAACCGGAAAGTAGCGCAGCGCAGGAAATTGTTCCTGAGGTGCCTGCACCAACAAGGGAGGAAGCTAATGATGATCATGAAGATACAGATCAAGTTACTACTGAACTTCGAAGGTCCACAAGGACACGTTCCGCACCAGAGTGGTACGGCAACCCTGTCATGGAAATCATGTTGTAGGACAACGGTGAACCTTCGAACTATGAAGAAGCGATGGCGGGCCCGGATTCCAACAAATGGCTTGGAGCCATGAAATCTGAGATAGAATCCATGTATGAAAACAAAGTATGGACTTTGGTGGACTTGCCCGATGATAGGCATGCCATAGAAAATAAATGGATATTTAAGAGGAAGACAGACGCGGATGGTAATGTGACCATCTATAAGGCTCGGCTTGTCGCTAAGGGTTATCGACAAGTTCAAGGGATTGACTACGACGAGACTTTCTCTCCCGTAGCGATGCTGAAGTCAGTTCGAATCATGTTAGCAATTGCCGCATTCTATGATTATGAGATATGGCAAATGGACATCAAAACGGCATTCCTTAATGGTTTCCTCAAGGAAGAGTTGTATATGATGCAGCCGGAAGGTTTTGTCGATCCAGAGAATGCTAACAAGGTATGCAAGCTCCAGCGCTTGATCTACGGGCTAGTGCAAGCATCTCGGAGTTGGAATATTTGCTTTAATGATGTGATCAAAGCGTTTGGCTTTATACAGACTTGGGGAGAAGCCTGTATCTACAAGAAAGTGAGTGGGAGCTCTGTAGCATTTCTCATATTATATGTGGATGACATATTGCTGATGGGAAGTGATATAGAATTCTTGGAGAGCATAAAGGCCTACTTGAATAAGAGTTTTTCAATGAAGGACCTTGGAGAAGCTGCTTACATATTAGGCATCAAAATCTATAGAGATAGATCAAGACGCCTCAATTGTCTTTCACAAAGCACATACCTTGACAAGATATTGAAGAAGTTCAATATGGATCAGTCCAAGAAGGGGTTCTTGCCTGTTTTGCAAGGTATGAGATTGAGCACGGCTCAGTCCCCGACCACGGCAGAAGATAGAGAAAAGATGAGTGTCATTCCCTATGCCACAGCCATAGGTTCTATCATGTATGCCATGCTGTGTACCAGACCTGATGTGAACCTTGCCATAAGTTTGGTAGGGAGGTACCAAAGTGATCCCGGTATGGAACACTGGACAACGGTCAAGAACATCCTAAAGTACCTGAAGAGGACGAAGGATATGTTTCTCATTTATGGAGGTGACGAAGAGCTCGTCGTAAAGGGTTACGTCGATGCTAGCTTCGACACAGATCTGGATGACTCAAAGTCACAAACCGGATACGTGTATATTTTGAATAGTGGAGCAGTTAGCTGGTGCAGTTGCAAGTAGAGAGTCGTGGCGCATTCTACATGTGAAGCGGAGTACATAGCTGCTTGCGAAGCAGCACAAGGAGTCTGGATGAAGGAGTTCATCACCGACCTAGGAGTCATTCCAAGCGCGTCAAGCCCGATGACTCTCTTCTGTGACAACACTGGAGCTATTGCCATTGCCAAGGATCCTAGGTTTCACAAGAAGACCAAGCACATCAAGCGCCATTTCAACTCCATCCGGAATTATGTTCAAGATTGAGACATAGATATTTGTAAAGTGCATACGGATCTGAATGTCGCAGACCCGTTGACTAAACCTCTTCCACGGGCAAAACATGATCAACACCAGAACTCTATGGGTGTTCGATTCATCACAATGTAACTAGATTATTGACTCTAGTGCAAGTGGGAGACTGTTGGAAATATGCCCTAGAGGCAATAATAAAAGAATTATTATTATATTTCCTTGTTCATGATAATTGTCTGTTATTCATGCTTGAATTGTATTGTACGGAAACAGCGATACATGTGTGAATACATAGACCACAACGTGTCCCTGGTAAGCCTCTAGTTACTAGCTCGTTGATCAACAGATGGTCACGGTTTCCTGACCATGGACATAGGATGTAATTGATGATGGGATCACATCATTAGGAGAATGATGTGATGGACAAGACCCAATCCTAAGCCTAGCACGAAATCGTATAGCTCGTAATGCTTAAGCTTTTCCAGTGTCAAGTATTTATTCCTTAGACCATGAGGTTGTGCAACTCCCGGATACCGTAGGAATACTTTGGGTGTGCCAAACGTCGCAAGTAACTGGGTGACTATAAAGGTACGCAACGGGTATCTCCGAAAGTGTCTGTTGGGTTGGTACGAACCGAGACTGGGATATTGTCACTCCGTATGACGGAGAGATACCTCTGGGCCCACTCGGTAAGACATCATCATAATGAGCTCAGAGTGACTAAGGAGTTAGTCACGGGATGATGGATTACTGAATGAGTAAAGAGACTTGCCATGACGAGATTGAACAAGGTATCGGGCATACCGACGATCGAATCTCGGGCAAGTACCGTACCGATAGACAAAGGGAATAACATACGGGATTGAGTGAATCCTTGACACAGTGGTTCATCCGATGAGATCATAGAGGAACACGTGGGAACCAACATGGGTATCCAGATCCCGCTGTTGGTTATGGACCGGAGAGTCCTCGGTCATGTCTGCGTGTCTCCCGAACCCGTAGGGTCTACACACTTAAGGTTCAGTGACGCTAGGGTTGTAGAGATACATGCACATGGAAACCCGAATGTTGTTCGGAGTCCCGGATCCCGGATGAGATCCCGAACATCACGAGGAGTTCCGGAATGGTCCGGAGGTAAATAATGATATATAGGAAGTCCAGTTTCGGCCATCGGGAGAATTCCGGGGGTCACCGGGAATGTCCCGGGACCACCGGAAGGGTCCCGGGGGTCCACCGGGTGGGGCCACCCATCCCGGAGGGCCCCGTAGGCCACAAGGGGAAGGGGGCCAGCTCCTAGTGGGCTGGCGCACCCACATGGGCCCCCCTCCATGCGCCTAGGGTTGAAACCCTAGGGGATGGGGGCGCCCCCTATGCCTTGGGGGGCAAGTTCTCCCCCCTGGCCGCCGCCCCCCTAGGAGATTGCATCTCCTAGGGCCGGCGCCCCCCTGGCCCCCTATATATAGTGGGGGGAGAGAGGGCAGCCGCACCCCAAGCCTCTGGCG